>CM076578.1:326948640-327154471 GCA_034641835.2 Pinus albicaulis
ACTATGAATGAAACAAGCAACAATATCCTCAAGTTATTAAAGAGCAGCTAAGATTTCTTTAATGTAACTAAGGAAGAGGAAAACATGAAAGCTATGAAGAAACAGGAAATTTGAGGTGCCTCCAATGGGCATATCTCAAATTTGTTCTCTACTGATCTATAGCAAGCAAGAAACATGTATTCATGGATGAAAACTAGAAGAAAAAACATATAAAGAAACACTATACCATTCTACCAAGTCATGGAATCCATCAACAATCCTTCATCATTCATCCAAGAACATCCAAGAGGCAATCCAAAAGCATAACACAAGTATTTCTTCCAAAGCTCATATGACCATATATTGCTTCTCTTCTCAATTTCAGCCTCGTTTACAATGAAATCCTTTGGAATATATAGGCTTAAGTGAGGAAAACCTCATGATTCAACTTGCATCCTCATTGGCCTAATCAAAATATCTAAACTCGTCCTTGAGGCTTTGCAAAGCCCAAGGCACAAAAATATCTCATAAAATATCTAAAAATTGCTAAAAAAGGGAAAATAATTGACTTTGCATCCTTTTTCATGTGCAAAAATAGCTAAACGCACATTTGGAAAAAGCAGTTTTTAGAGGTTCAAAAATTACAAAAATATTCAAAATTTATATCAGCAAAAGGTCCTCTGATTTTCCGGCCACATTTGGCAGCCTTCCCGATGTCGAAACAAGGCTCATGATAGCTCGTTGGAAATCTTTGAGTGTCTACTTTCCAGAAAAACTAAAATTTTCCCAATCTGATGCCTATAAGTCCTCCAAAACTGCACCTGTGTGTAAAAAGCCAAAAATTACAGTCTGCTGATAGACCGGGCAGAGTGTGCAAAAAGCGAGCATTTTTCGCCTTTTTGGGGAAGCAAATGATCTCCAAATGTTTTGAAAATCGTTGAGAGTGTGCTCCTAAAATTATGGCATCCAATGATACCATTTTCCTCCTTTGACGAATCCCCAAAATGAAATGGCGAATTTCATGAGTTTTGACCAAAAACTCAAAAAATGCCAAAAACCAAAACATGTCAAAATGTGCCCAAAATCGGGGAGTATGACCCTCAAGGGTCCCTATCAACATGCTCTGAAACTGAAGCCAAAATGTCAAGTCCTGATGTGCCCTTCTTCCCTTTCCGTGCCGGGCGCTTCCCTTTAGCCTCCTTTAGTTTCTCTTGGGCAGCCTTTAACCTGCGACGGGAAAATTGATTTAGTTTTTTATAATGCTTTGTCATTCTCCTTTGCAGCTCTAAATCCCTGTTTTCCTTCTCAAGCTTCCTCTCCAAATGTTCATTGACTCTTTCAAGCCAAGCCTCCTTATTGTTTTCAATCTCCTGCTCAAACTGTGCAGTGAGGGGAGCAGATTGGAGAAGGGCTTGCTCCTCTTCTTTTTGTCTTTCAAGGGCTTTTCTAAGCCCTATGGTTCTAGGCCTTTTTCGCCTAGGCTGGTCATCTTCTTCACTTTCCTCAAAATCACCTATGAGCTCATCTATCCTTGCTTGGGCTTTAGAAGCCTCTTTCTTATACTTGGTCGCTCGTGTCTCATAGACAGCCATATGGACACTCATTTGCCTGTTTTGGACTTGCAGGAATTGATTGAAATTCCTTGCTCGATGAAGGTCATCCTTTCATGCACCAATTTGTCTCTCTCTTTGGATCAAAAGGCTCTCTAGAATGCGTGCCTCATTATCACTGTCATCACTTGGAATTTGGATGGCATCTAATGCACTTTCATGCTCATGACCTTCTCCTACCTTTCCCTTCCCTTTGCCTTGAAAGGCTATCCTTGCGCTCTTCCTCCTAGGCAAGTTGATGGTAGGTTTCTTTGGCAACTTTTCTTGGCTATGGAGAACTCTTGTCACTTTTGGAGTGACAGCCTTAGGCACTTTCTTTCTAGCTGTCCTAGGCTTAGTCTTTTTAGGAAAGGAAAGCATGATTCCTTTACCCTTGTCATCTTGCTTGTCATCCCCTTGAATTTTCCTTTCTTCTTCTTGCTGTCCTTCATCTCCTTCTTCATGCTCATGCCCCTCCTCCTCTTGCTGGCCACTTCCCTCTCCTTCTCCATGCTCCTTTGACTGTTTAGTAGTGAATTTGAGCCTTCTAGGAGTAGGTCTACTAGAGGAAGGAGAGGGGCGATGAGTAGGCGATGTGGGGGATGTATGGACTGGAGGGACAGTGGAGAAATCCGGGTGACTGATGAAAACATCCCAAGAAACCTCTTTCTTCTCCAGCTGGTGAAGGATGATGATTTTAATAAGAGAATGATGGAATAAAGAGGCTAATTGCTGTGATGGGGGCTTCTTCTGGACTAAGGAGGCCATCTTCTCAATGCTTTTGCACAATAATAAAGGAAGGTTGAGCTGCTTGGTTCTTGTGAAGTGCATTAACAGTTGGATGTGGTATGCATAAACTCGGGAAAATCTCCCTTCACAAGTGAAATATTTCATTATGATCTTCATAAGGGGAGCATAGCTGGCTAGAAGATAAGAGAAGGGGAAAATAGCAGGGCACGCTTCTCTGTGCTCGGGCTTGAGGAAGGGTTTGTAGTTATCCAAGTCTAAATAGGCCTGCTTGAACCATTTCTCGCTAATGTATGGGATTTTAGTCGCCTTGGATATGGATCTCGGGGAGAACTTGAAATCAAAGCCAGCCACTTGAAAATGTTTGTCTTTGAACCTCAAGGCACACAAATGAGTTAAGGGCGAGAAACTTTTGACTTCTTGCACCCTCTGGCAGAAATCCAAACAACCCACCTCATGGAAATTGAAAAGGATAGATGGGTGTGCATTTACTTCCTCAGTAGAAATTGGCTCATACCTCTTGTGCAGCCCACTTCTGCTATCTTTCCTAGGAGGCATATTGACTTGGATTCGCTCCTGCAACAACAAAATGCTTCAAAGTCTTTGAAATGTGCTCTCCAAACCAAACTCTGTCTCAACCTGTCAACTCACTATTTGATAAGGTAATAATGATTTTGATTGTTGTGTAAAATGTCCCCCTTGGCACAAGACCCCTGTTCTTCCAAAATGTTGTCTTTCTTCTAGTCATACAACTCAATAAATAAACTTGAAAAACAAAAAGACAGTCAATCAGGACATACAGTCAATAGTGATCTTTTTCTGTGTTTTGTGTGAGGGTACCTTGCCTTTGATGTTTTGAGGACATAAGACACCTTTGTCTTTTTAGAGGGAGGCAAAACACAGTCTCCTTGGTTCAAGACCTTTTTATTTTCTTGGTATGCCCTTCAATCAGTATTTTCAACACTACACCATAGTCAAACAAAGGAGATCCACACAGTCAAAGTTATTGTTTATAGGTATGGCGACAGAGTTTGAAATGTTTTTTATGATGTGGTAACAAAGGCTTGTAGCAATCTAATGCCAATAAACTTCTCTTCGAACACAGCAACACCCTCCTCGTATGCAGCTCACCAAATATATTTAATAACACAAACACAGTCAAACAACAAGTATCTTACACAGTCAAAGGCTACTGTGTCATAGGATCAGGTGACAGAGCCTTGTATCATTTGATCAACCATCAACTCTTTTTCAACAGAATACTGTTCTTTATACTCCACACTTCCTTAATTTCAGTTTAACAACACCTATTGTTTCACCCTTTAAGCACCTTACTGCTCTTCTCACCAGTTTTGCAAAAACATCTCCGAATGTAATGGTAGCCTTACTGACTTTGCTCTATGAACTGAAAACCAAACACTGCCTTTTATCTTTTTAACATAAGGAGGAGAGTTTAGAGGGTCAAGAAATGCTCATATAATGACCACTGTCTTTGCAAACTGACCTACTGTTTCAACTCCCCTTATTATGTTTATAACCCTTGTCTCTCCTTGCTTTCATCACAGTTCTGAGGGTAGTTTCATGGCCTTTTCTTATCAACGACACTCATAAGCTTATAATGTTTCATCAATCACAGCAAATCTCGCTTCTTTACACAAAATTCAAACCTATAGTTTAAACTGTGATTTTAACTCTTTCACTCTATCTCATCAGTTTTGCAAAGGTTATGAAGACACATAAATACCTTAGAAATCGATGATGATGCCTCTTGAGGAGTTTGATCCTATTTAGGAGGTTTTTGGAGGCGTCTTGAGCGTTGGATTTATGCGCGGCACCTTTAGGATGAAATAACGCCGCGCAGAACACAGTTGGGTGGCGTTTTCGGGCCCCTGTTACCGGAAGCTACAGGCGCGCCGCGCAGCCTTGTAGCCCTTTGTAATTTCTGCGCACAGGAGCGCCGCGCGGTTGCACAGGAGTGCCGCGTGGTTTAAACACCTTTAAAACTCTGAAAAACCGGTTCGAAAACTCTCCCTCTGGCCTCGTGGACTTCAAAGGAATGCTTTCTCGGGCTTGGTGTTTGCATAATGAATTTGCAACGGTTCTTTGTCTTTTTGAAATGCAAACAAAATGAAACCCTTTGTTTTAGTCTTGTGAGGGTGTTTAAAGGTTTTGTCTTTTGAAACGATGCCTTGGCCCGCCTTTTGAAACCCGAAGAAAACTTGACTTTGTTTGAGAGGGGCCCACCTTTTCGAACGATGTTGGCAACAGGGTTTTCATGCTGTGCATATAGGTTTGAAAGGTGAATTTTGCCAATTTTTTCCCTTTGAAGACAATTTAACACAGAAACTCCACTTAAATAATATATCAATGATCTATGGGCCATCTTGTCATTTGCAAGGAGATGACCTATCTTTTAACTTGGTTGACAACTTCTGCCTCCAGGTGCTTCATCAGCTTTTCCTACAACTGTAGGTGCCAAAATTCAGTTGCATTCATTTAGACTTTGTCATTTTCTGTCTATTAAGAAGGGCGCCTCTTCTAACACCTTTCCTCTGCTCAAAATGTACTGATATGGTACCTCTGACCTTTTATAGGGGACTACCTTTATTTGGAAATGGTGACATGCCTGATTGGCTTTGCATGCTGTTCCAGGGCTTTGAAACTCGGGCCATAACCTGTTTATATCTTTGTGAGCTTGTGATGCTATTTGCAGCGCTTTGTTGGGAAAACTAAACTCAAATCTCCTTTGTTAACTCTGATAAGTATATTTGAAAGACACCCTTTTATGAGTAAAGAGACCAGTACTCCTTAAAACATAATCATCATTAGTTCTTTCGCCTGTGTAATGACTCACCTCATCAACCACTCTTCAAATTTTGTTTTGTTAGAGCTGCAGACTATCTTTTGATAGAAAACCTGTTAAGAGATAAGCTTGACCTCCTTGGATTGCAGTGGTACCCCTGCTTTCCATTTTGGTTTCTTACCACTCATCTTTGATCAATCAGACCTTGAAATCAATTAATGCCCTGGCCATCTGCTTATGAATGAAGGAGGCCTGTCACTTGGCAAAGTGTCTGATGCTCTTTAACCTCTGCCTTAATCAAAAGTGGAAAGTTTGATGAATATGCTTGACAAAGGTTTCTTTCATAGATGATGACAGACAAACAAACTTTGAAAACATTACTGCTTTCACCTCTGCTTCCAATCATTACTTTTCTTCAGAAAACCCCAGTCACTGTTTCACTGTTGATTAAGACAAACCTTGTCTTACAGTCAGTTACAACTTTTCAAATCAGACTTTGGCCATCGCCCTCTGCTTATATATGAAGGAGGCGCTTTAACCCTCTGCTTATGGATGAAGGAGGTTCTTATCCATGTGATGTTAACAGCCTCTTGACAGTGTTGCTTTTTCTTCTGCTGTCCTTTCAGGTTGTGAATGAGGTCGCAAGAGTTTGATGAATAACTCTTTGCTCTGTAGATGCATCTCAGGCTCATGATCGCATTGAGAAGCGGCTGTCTTCTCATGTGGAGTCAAGAATTGTCTTCTGAGATACTGATATGTTTCTATCCTTGAAAGATCCATCAAACATTGTAAAACACCTAAAATCAGCTTGAGATTATGGTCTATTTGTTGCTGAGACTTAAGGGTGTATAAGTGACGTGAATTAGGGCTGTGAACAACTTTGTTAGCAGAGTAGGAAGGTCTGTCATGACTGGTATATAGCAGATGGAGGTTTTTTGGCTCTTAGATAGTTTTCCAAGGGTGAAATGCCTTAAAGCGCCACTTCCTAACTTAGGGGAGGTTTTTTGAACATATTTGGATTTTCCTTTTAGAGCTGTTAGGCAGACTAGTATGGTTGAGGCGAGGTAGGATTGATAATGAGGTTTCATCTTGTCATGGGTGGACTGGAAAGGAAAGAGGGCAAAAGTTTTATGGGTGTTTTCCCGCTGGCAAATTTGACAAATTTTAGATCAGCTGCTGGAAAACTTGACTGTCAGAACTAGTCATCACCAATAAGTGCAAAATACTGATGACTAACAGGTTAATTCCATAATAGCCAAGTCTCTCTTTTGTTTCCATAATCTTTACCAATCTCGGTTTTATCCCCTACCTAAATCTCTATTTCCAGATTTTATGGCTCGGACGAAATCTGGGCAGAGAGATGGGCATCGTCTTGTTCGCACCCCTCCAGTTGCAAAACGAGGGCGTAAATCTCATGTGGAAACCATGGAAACTCTAGTTGCCACCTTCGAGACCTTTACCCTTGAGGATATCAAAGCTATAATTGCAGATTGGGAGCAGGATTCTGAAGCAGAAGATAAAGATATCATTGAGCAGCAGGAAAGTCTGGATTTCATCATGGACCCAGGTAATACTAGGGGCAGAGTATCCCTCTTTCAACAATCAGTGAAAACTTACTGGACACTGAAGTGTGTGTTGGCCAGAGCCATTGCAAGCCTTCAACAAAAAGAAACTCAATCTTATTCATCTGTTCTTTTTGAACTTCACTCACTGAAGCAGGAGATGCATGAGATGGTAACGATCCAGCATCAACAAAATGTCAGAATTGGAAATATGGAGCAACAGCTCTGACTTCTTCAGGATGCAAAACCTTCAGGATTTCCTGTCAATCATCCATATTTTCCTATTTGATCTGATGTCAAATCTGCTTCTCTTTTTTCTCTTTTTGCATGCATTTTGTTGACAGGATCTATCAATGCTGCTTTATTTGTAAATACTATGGTCATAGTAGAGTAGCACTAGCTGCTACTGATCGGTTAAAACAGTATAAATTCTAGTTAGCTTTCAACTCGTTAAGGTGGCCAACAGACCCGGCTTCCTTCGGGCGGGTTGAGGCACCACAACTTCTGATGTTTATATTTTTGCAACTTGCCCATCTTAATAGAAAACAACAGGTCCTACCGAATTTACAAACAAAAAAAATAGTTATAATTAGATCAATATTATTTGTAATTAATAATAAAACCAATCTAGATCCATATTAACTCAGGATCTACAAAGTGCCAAGAGGGATTAAATCTCTTGAGATGCAAACCCTTTTTTAGAGTGAAAAGAAATTTGATCCCTCTTAGCACTTGGTACACCTGGAGTTAAGATGGATCTATGCTGGTTTTTATGTTACATTCCTCTCTAGGTTTTTTTTATGATGTTTGGAACAAGCTTTTGTGAAAATTTTTGGTTTCAAGCTAGTCGTCCTAGGCATTGGATAGCTCATAAATCCTACAGTCTGTTATCTTTTATTTTAGCTCTAAAATTGTATTACATTAATGGTATTTTGTTTTGTCACTAGTTTGGTTTCCCGTGTGACAAACAACCATCTTTGGACCATGTAATTTTATGGATTATCAATGGAATTATAAGCTTACCACCATTAAAAAAAAATGCTCAGCATCAACATGGCTCAAGGATATGGATGAGAAAGGAAACTAGGTTGTTGGTGAGAATGGCCCCATGACATCATGATTGATTTTCAAGCTTGCGTTAGATCAAACCTTAAGGCAAGAACATGAAGATGTAAAGTCACAAGGATGGATGTTTTTGCTAAAAAATCATGTATTCAAAAAATCAATTAAACACACACACACATGAGACCTCTTCTCCAATGTACTAAAACAAAAACAAAGAGAAATGAGCTTGTGGGAAGTTGAAGGGTTGGGAACACTTCACCTTCCAACTATCCCCCAACCATTCCAACCCCATGTATGGTGTTTCCCCACAAGGGAAGACTCGAGGTTTTGTGGATGAGAGTGAAGGGAATACTACTTAGTAAACTTCCATGAGGAGCATGAGAATGAACTAGAAATCCTATAACTTGTCTATTATTGCATAATAAAGAACTTGGCTAAAGCCAGTTAAATGTTGGATTTTCCATTTCAATTCCTATGGTAAATAGTAAGTTCTTATATGATAAATCTCTCTATTTACTATGTTACTTTTTTATCCATGGGATTAAAATGAAGTTGCTCTATTTAACTTGTTGGCTATAATTTCTAATGGATTGTGAATTCATTACAAGCTATAATTTTGACGATTTCCTTCGTAATTACTATCTCCATGAGCAAAAACTCTTTATTCTTCTCCATTCAACCAATTCTGAGATACGAAATGAATAGATTTCAATCTAGATTCATTGCATTAGTTTACGGGTTTCTAAATTCGTTTGTTTTTTTGTTGTTATACAATTTTCTCTCTCATACAAGTTTCAAATCTTCCTTACAAACCATATGCCATCTTTTCTAAGTCAATTTCTTCTTGCTAGGCATATTCTTTCAATTACAAGCTGCAATTTCACCATTTCCAAACCATACACCCTCTCTCTGAGTCAATTTCCTCTTGCTAGATGTATTCCTTCTCCCACATGTTATAATTTCTCAATTGTCAGGCTATACATGTCCTCTACGTTGAAATTTCTCTCTTTCTTAGTGAAATGCATCCTTCAGAGTTGGAATTTGTCCATAGGTTTGTTGTACACCATTTCTCAAGTCATACACTCTCATTGGACAATTTTATGTCCATCTTCCTTGATTATGTGATTGAGTATTGTCTCAAAGTATTTAATTGAATGAGAATTTGTCTTAATGTTGGTTGATTTGATCTCTTTCTCTTAGTTATTGTTAGACCTTCACATACATACATTTATTTTAGCATTGGACTATTCCAAAAGTGAGTGAGTGGGTATTATGCTCAAGGTAATGTGCAGTTTAACTAAATGAATTAGATTTTCAATAGAGATGTTCATGTACTAAAATTGTTAGAGCACGAGTGTAGGTCTTGTCACAAGATAACTATAGTTGCAAATAGACAAGTAAAGAAATAAGGAGTGTTGTTCTTTGAGTTCAGTATAGACAAAAAAACTCTTGAAGAATTTTTAACCGTTGGCATCTTCCTCATCCTGAAAGCATGTGAAAGTATATCAATTAATTTATTTCTTTTCCTAGGAGCCCAAGTTGATGAGATGGATAGATATAAGCCTACAATTTACAAATCAACCATTGATGTCAAAACATTGCCAAGACTCCCATAATGTTGTTTGAATCTAAAAAGCCCTTGCATGGAGATCATTAATCAAATTATACTCTATAGGGGACTATTGTATGAAAAAAGGGGGTATCCATGTAAGATTTCCCTAGAAGGACGAATTTTTAGCAATATTTGAGAATTAGTTGTGCTCCCTAAAACTCATTCCTTCAAATATCAAAGTCAATTTAAGTTGCAAACCGGGTTGGAAATGTGTTTGAGAGCTTTAGTTGTGAAATGCGATCTTGTTACTTCATTGTCCAGCTTGAGGGTGGGATATGCACACACTAGTGCTTATAAATGGGAGGTAAATCATTCACATTTATAATGGATTCAACCAATTCTGAGATACGAAATGAATGGATTTAAATCTAGAGTCATTGCATTAGTTTACAGGTTTCTAAATTCGTTTGTTTTTTTGTTGTTATACAATTTTCTCTCTCATACAAGTTTCAAATCTTCCTTACAAACCATATGCCATCTTCTCTAAGACACTTTCTTCTTGCTAGGCATATTATTCAACCACAAGCTGCAATTTCACCATTTCCAAACCATACACCCTCTCTCTGAGTCAATTTCCTCTTGCTAAATGTATTCCTTCTCCCATATGCTATAATTTCTCAATTGTCAGGCCATACATGTCCTCTAGGTTGAAAATTCTCTATTTCCTAGTCAAATGCATCCTTTAGGGTTGGAATTTGTCCATAGGTTTGTTGTACACCATTTCTCAAGCCATACACTCTCATTGGATAGTTTTATGTCCATATTCCTTGATTATGTGATCGGGTATTGTCTCAAAGTATTTAATTGAATGAGAATTTGTCTTATTGTTGGTTGATTTTATCTCTCTCTTAATTATTGTTAGCCCTTCATATACATACATTTATTTTAGCATTGGACTATTCCAAAAGTGAGTGAGTGGACATTATGCTCAAGGTAATGTGTAGTTTAACTAAATGAATTAGATTTTCAAGAGATGTTCATGTACTAAAATTGTTAGAGCATGAGTGTAGGTCTTGTCACAAGATAACTACAGTTGGAAATAGACAAGTAAAGAAATAAGGAGTGTTGTTCTTTGAGTTCAGTGTAGACAAATAGTTTCTTGAAGAATTTTTAACCATTCCTCATCCTGAAAGCATGCAAAAGTATATCAATTAATTTCTTTCTTTTCCTAGGAGCCCAAGTTGATGAGATGGATAGATATAAGCCTACAATTTACAAATCAACCATTGATGTCAAAACATTGCCAAGACTCCCATAATGTTGTTTGAATCTAAAAAGCCCTTGCATGGAGATCATTATCAAATTATACTCTATAGGGGACTATTGTATGAAAAAAAGGGGTATCCATGTAAGATTGCTCTAGAAGGACAAAGTTTTAGCAATATTTGAGAATTAGTTGTGCTCCCTAAAACTCATTCCTTCAAATATCAAAGTCAAATTTAAGTTGCAAACTAGGTTGGAAATGTGTTTGAGAGCTTTAGCTGTGAAATGTGATCTTGTTACTTCATTGTCCAACTTGAGGGTGGGACATGCACACACTAGTGCTTATAAATGGGAGGTAAATCATTCCTAAGGAGCTATTTTCCATGATGAATCCATGACTATTTTATCTTGAAACTTGATGTGTAGAATTAATTCTTGCAATTACCCTTGTGTGAAAATATTGTGTTTAAATTGGTGAATGATACTCTAATACGATATTGTTCAAGGAATAGGACACATCATATTATAAGTAAATGGTTGCACAAATAAATTTGTTGCAACTATCCATTCTCATCTTAGAAATGCACTAATTACCATTGTAGAATACACAATTCAACTCACTTATGTAAATTAAGATATGACCATACCAATTGTATCATGAAAGGGAAACTAGGAAGACACTATAATTTTCTAAAATATGTTTATTTTATTATGTTATAATAATATTATAAGAATCATTTTGTAAACCAATTTAAATCTATATTAATATAGATTATCAAAAATAATAAAAATTTTAAACTGTAAATCTTTTTATCATTTAAAATATACTTGAATTAATCATAAACACATTCGAGTAAGTAGAATTTCAAGACGTATTAATTTGTATAAACATATATTTTAACAATATTTTTTTAATAAAATTAATTTTAAACTATAAGTCATATCAACTTTATTTTTAATAAAAATATAAATATTACAATAACACATTTTTATCGTATTAAATTGTAAATATAATTAAAATTTTATTTTTATATAATTATAAAAAACATTATAATAATTTTAACAATATTTACATTTCTTCCAAAATCTTAAACAAAGAAGATGACATGAGGCTATCAATTCCAATAAAAAAATCTTGCTCTGGAAAGCCCATATTTACTGGTATTATCATCTTGGTTAAGCCTCATCCCAATGCATACTTTGAGATCTCTGTTAAATGGACTTTATTTTAATATATTCCTTTAATCACTCTTTAAAAAAAATCACACTAACCCTTAACTTTATATAAAGATTATAATTCATGCAGCTAATTTTATAAACAATTTAATTTAATATCTGCACAACGCCATCATCATTTGATATGGCACTGACCCTTTTGAGTTGACAATACAGTTGAAAAACCGGGACTTGTGATTGAAGTTTTGAACCCTCTTTGGTTTGCTGATGCGACTTTAACTTTCAGGACAGTTTGCTTTTTTATTGTTAAGTGAACCCATGTTGTGAGATATATAGCCCCTGCTATGGACAAGGAATAAATTTAATATCAAACTTACATCAGTCAACTTCAACAAATATTTCTTTAACATGGAAGTGTATACATTGGAATACTGAGTATATATAATTGGATGGAAAGGTGGTGTAAAAAGAAGACATTGAACTTTTATCATTTGATTTGAAATTAAAACTTAAACTAAGTTTTTTATTTATATTGTTTTGTTTTGTTGAAATTTATATATTTTTCCTTAAATGGTTATTTAATTATCTTATGAAATTTAAAAAAGAATTACTGAGAAATGAAAATTTAAAAAAAAAATTGGAAAATGTTTATATAATATAATATAATGAAATTATATATTGAAATATATAAATTTAATAATAATAATAATTATTATTAATTATTAACAAAAGTATGAGGTATAAAAATAATTAACTTGTATTTAAAGTAATCTAATCTATAAATAACAATATAGTCCATGGGTTTTGGATAGATAGCTATTGGGTACTCTTAAACACTCTTTGATGTGAAGTTAAGGGTTCAATTCATTTCTTAAATTGAGGTAATATATTAAACATAATAAAGATATAGTCTTACCAAATTTACAAAAAAAAAAAAAAAAAAATCTATAAATGACAACATAATTATCTAAAATGTAAAAAAATAAAAATAACAAATTTGAATTCAACCTAATCTATAAACAATAACATGATTATTTAAATATAATTTAATAATAAAAATAAAAGTTTTATCATTAAACAAAATTCAACAACCTGATTTAACGAATTTTTATCATCCAACAAATTTTTTTTTCATGAAGGCTAAACCTTACCCTCAAACCATGAGACACTCTGAAATGATAGTGGACAATCAAATTTTAAGGTTGTCTTGAAAGTGAAAGTGTATATGGTAGAATATGTATACTTAAATTGCATATTTATTAAGAATTCAAAAATTTTATTGCGAATTTTAAAGAAGTTGTATATTTATGATGAAAAGTGAAAGAGTAAAAATTAAAAATTAAAAATTAAAAAAAAAAAACATATTATTAAATAAGATTTACTTTTTACAGAGGTTGAAATAAGACATCTTGAAATGAGAGTGGAAAATCAAATTTTAAAGTTGTTTGTGAAAGTGAAAGTGTATATGTCAAAAGATTTTAGTTCGAGTAGTTTGATGAATAACAATCAGTTAACATATTGTAATTAACCAATTTATAAAATAGTTATATTGTATATAACTATCTAAGATTTTGGAGCACTTATTTCTTTTTTCTTTCACAATAGAAACAAGATTTTGAAGAACCAAATTTGATTTATTTCTTCTCTCTTAAAATCTGAAGTTAATGAAACAATAACCATCATCATAATGATGATAACCAATTTTTCAAATTACTAAACTCCAAAAATTACCAATTTTCCAAAAAATTAATTTGTATATATTATTATATATACTGTCAAACTTGCGATCCAGCACTTTCAGGGTCCTGCGATTTCATATATTAAAACCTCTGCTTTTATTTTATGGCATCCATTAAATTAACGTTGAGCATCAATTACTGATAATTTACCTCTGTCGGTGCCGACAAGACAAAAAAAATTCCCCATTTATTGGCACAACAACCTTTGCATACAAAAATACCGCTAAAGGGCAGCAGGAATGAATGCCGTAGCTTAGCTTTCCTTTTCCTGGCCCCTTTATTCTTCCATTTTTCTTCTTTACAAAATCTGCTTATACATATATAGAGCTTGAACATTTATATATACTGTTAGAGTGTTAGTGCGTCAGTGAAATCTGCAGTGGAGACTACTGCAGTACGTTATGGGTATAGGAGGAATTCACTTCATTTCGAGCTCACAAAAGCTATATGAGCTTTGGGTCCACCCTCCTGAATGTACACAAAGTTAAAGGCGTGACCAGGAATGAGGACCTTCATCCATGGCGGAAGAACGTACAGACAATCCTTAGCCTTGGATTGTGAGAGACCCCACAAGGGCCCGCCCACATTTTTCACACAGAGGGTCAGCTCCCTTATGGGCTTCTTGGATATGTTGGTCACGGTCACCTTGTGCCGAAAATACCTGCGCCCCCTTCTGGTCCACGAGTCACCCACGCTGTGCTCAAATTCTACTGGACAGCCCTCGTTTGGTTCTGTTCATTAATACGAGAATGTCAGTACTCAAGAACTCAATTCCCAGCTAACAACTCTCGATCTCTGTCGGTGCTGGTAGATTTAAGGTTAAATCAAAGCCATTAAAAATTCCTTTCAATTGGGTTCAAATCACCTTTTAATTCGTTAGAAACTTAGAAATTGATACTGACAGCCCAATTTGTCAAAATCAGAACAGGGGCATTGAAAACTCGGAGATTGACCACCAGAACAATTTAAAAAATGGCAAGAGTGAAGTATTTTTGAGTTTGCACCAGATGAGATTGCATCATCAGATCTAACGATGTAACCCTTCAGCAACCCTCCAAACACTTTTAAATAGAAGTAAACTTCCATAAATGAACAGCACTTACCTTGAAACCTAACACACTGTTATAATCTAATGTAATGTGGGTATGTGCTGATTATTACTTGCCTGAGTTTAAATGATGTAAACGAGATATAGACTGCTGCAATACATTCATGTAACGGCCCATCTGAATATTGGGTGGAAAAGAAGCCTTGGTTGAAGTTGTGAAGCCTGTATGCACAGAGAAAACATCTTTTCAATATGAATATCAATTAAGATTACCAAAAGCAAATTGAATTACTCATCTGTATACTATAATGCACTATTTTCAACCCGCCTCATAAAGGCAGCGACTTTACCCAATTCGCAGACAAATCATATCAGATTTCTACCTTCAGTAATAAGAAATAAGCTAATGGTTAATCAGATTTCCACTTTCAGTAAGAAAGAATAAGCTAAATTGATTGATGTGAATTTTAATGATGAGAAAGTTTTCTTTAATTTATAAATTGGATTATGTTGAAAGTGCATTCCTACTCAAATATATAGAAACATACCTACTCTACATAATAAAAAGCATTAGCAACTTGTTGAAGTGCATTCCAACCCATTACCAAAAACAAGCCCTAAAAAACCGGATCTGCTGAACATTTTTAACTGATCCTCTACTGTGTAAGGGGTTTTGGGCATCTTCAAATCAATCTGTAATCTTTGTAGTTTCTATGTTTCATTAGAAGATTGTGTATGCCTACTTCTGCTAAGAAGTTTCCAGCTAGATGCATTTCGTGTTTTTATGTAACAAATCCGCCTTAGGAGTGATGTGACATGGTTACAGCTTTCACTAAGAGACCTTCATGTTTCAGACTGCATCAATTAAACAATTTAATTGTAGTAAACAAGAGCTGTTTGTTCAGTATTGGTCGAGAAAGAAAATGCTTACCATTAAATTTTGCCAAAATGCCAATAAGGGGTGCGGTATTGTAAGTACAAGCCTCAGTCTGGATGTAATTTTTTCTATCATCCTCAAAATTGTCATTCTTGTCTGGTCCTCCCACCAAAGCACCCACGATAACATTTGGGTTATTTTCCTTTTGACTGTACCAAGAATCATAGCCCTGTATACAGCCAATGAAAGATGGATTCTGCTTGTATGAAATGATGGAAGCTCCACGGTGATGAACTTGCTGTGCATATGTCTTGCCAAATCCTACCAAGTAGCTTGTAGCCCTAGGATTGGCACCTAGAATGTAGTCTACCTGGAAAAGGACTCAAGAAGAATATAAGAGCAGAATAAGTGTTAGTTGTACTGAGAAACCAGATGCTCTACACCTAAAACCTAAATAAGGTCCTATACTGTACTCAATGTTTTTGCCTCTTGAGGTTGTTTCTACTCTATAAATATTTCATTACAATACGAGAGATACCTCGATAAGGAAGACTTCCAAAGAAATCCTATAAAAAAAATGTTGAACAATAGACATACCTGAAATTGGGCAAGTTTCAATAGCTCTGATGGTTCTACTAGACCAGTTGGACACTTGAGCTGTTGGTTGGCTGCAGTTAGATAATCCGAGTAAACAGTCAAGAGAAAAGATGCAGAAGAAACGTACTGCATGTTGTTCCATTCCCTGATATAAAACAAACCCCCTGCAATCCAACAATCACTGTTCATTGAGTATGAAAAGTAATGTAAATGTACCTGAAAACAGGTTAATTTCAGCTTTCAACCATGTTTGTGCCTAGCTCTACAGCACAGGTAGGGTGATCTTCAACACTTGTGTGGATCTCTAACAACTATGATCCAGCTTACTAGAGAGATAAAAAAACATTTCAGGTTTACACATTTTTAGTTTTGCAATATTTTGGGGTACTTAATAAATTAACAGATCTGAGCTTATAGTGGGTATTGTCAGTTGCTTAATTACCAGGAGTGAGATCAATGTTGGAACCAGCTTCGTTCTTCTGGAGACAAGCACAGAGAAAGAACTCGGCCTTGGACTGATATTTTTCCAGTGTAGAAGAGTATTTCCCACTTTTACCTTCCATGAGAACCTACAAATTCATGGCAACCAGATTAAATTTCTCAGTTGGAGAATATAATAATAATTAGTCTAATCTTAAGTGGCCCTAATCAAGTTTGGAGATAAGAGAAGGGATTGTTGACTGACTTTTTTACATTTATGTACAATGAATGATTAATGTGGAGTGTACCAAACTACTGTGACAGTACCTTAGCTGCCAGGACTTGCAGGCCTGCATATTTCACATCCCAACTGAACTCTGTAATTGCCCATCCAGTGCCCCCTAAAGACTCGGCATTATCAACAATGTATTTGAGATAGTACTCATTTCCTGTGGCCTGATACATCCAGGAAGCTCCCCACAGCAACTCGTCCTGCAGTAACCACGTGATATTTCAATGTAACTAGCTGCAAGCGCAAATAAACTTGAGCTAAAAAGCAAAACAAATGTAAGTCTAGAGCAGACTCATTGAAGTTCCAATTACCCCGTAACCGCTCACTGACGAGTAGTACTTTCCAACAATGCTGATGCTCTTGTCATATTTACCTCTGTATTTATCAGCAAATGCAAATAACTGTAAATGGTACAAGACAAGTTAGAGCTCAACCGATTGTCTGTATGTAAAGGACTAACTGTAGCAGGGCTTGAATTAGGGGAGTTGGCAGATTGTTGCATGTGAAGAACTGACTGCAACAAGACAAATGTGAACCGGAGAGTTTTAATACTCTCTCGGCACTATATTGATCCAGGGATTTGATTAAATATTAGTTTATACCTCTATTGCATGCTGTAGAAGTAAATGGGCATAGGCCGGATTAGATTCTCGAAATGCCATCGATGCAGATGACATGGCAGCTGCAGTTTCACCTGCTAGATCGGAACCGGGATTAGCAGCGTCGACCTTGTATGCCTGCCTTGAGGTTGTCATGTCCTCTGGCCTTTGCCAGCAGTAGTGATCGGTGTCCCCATCTCCCACCTGAAATTTGTGTTTTAGCACTCTAAAGTCATGAATTGTAATGAGTTGAGTTTTAGTACTAATGGTAGAGAAATGAGATCTACTAGCAGAGCAAGCATGCAGAAGGAACACACAACAGGCAATGTGAGCCTTGGACTAAGAACTTCAGAAAAGCATTAATAGATACACTGACAATTCGGATGAAACCTTCACTACACTAGAATGCCTGTGAAAAATGACAATTTCATACAATACATTGAACCCAACCAGGAGACAACATTGGTTTTGCAGCATTTTTAGTATTCAGTAGTTTATACCTCACCCCAGAGGACTTCAGGCTCAGAATGAGCTTTCATAAAGTAATCTGTTCCCCACTTGATTGCATCCAATGTATATCCCAGCTGACCTGCTGCATCAATCTGTTTCCCATACTCAATCACGCTCCATGAGAGTATTGTGACAGTAAAAGCCATTGGAAGGCCAAATTTGACATGGTCTCCAGCATCATAGTAACCACCCACCAGATCCACCTGCATTTTCAGAACACACACACCACACGCACAGTGCAAACCTCATTACTGATATCTTAAATTGACAAATGAAATATGAATCCTCCATTGTTCTCAACCAACAAGAACAAGCAATCCTAATCCTATTGTAGACTTCCTCATAACTTAACACAACATGAACAACCATCTATTGAGATTAAACTTCTAACAAGCAATCCTATTGCTCATGCAGATTTCTATGTTATTAAACACAGTGAACCACAACAAACCCACATTGTCTACAATTGAGATTGGCACCTCTGGGAGGTTTAATGTGGATCTGTGCTAGTTTAATCAAACATGGAGAACTTACGCCCTGCAGCAGTCCATCTGTAAGTCCAGAATGGTCACGCCATGTAACACGCTGGCTGGAAGGAAGCCTGCCAGATCTCTGAGCTTCCAGAAACAGAAGGCACTTGCTCAGAGCCTCCCCATAATTGAATCCAGCACTGGCACTAGCACTAACACAGACTCTCATGTTAAACAAGTTAAACTCTGTTTGCACCACCAGAAGCAGCAGCCATAACCAACATGACCTGCGATATAAGCAGCCCATACTACTCAAAGAACAGCTATACTGAATGCCCAAAACTCACAACACCCTTGAGCTTCAGACCTTGGCCAGAAATTTTGGGTCAATAATCATAACTTATGTTTCAGCCCCGAGCTTAGCCAGTTCAAAATCAAAATCTCTGAGCAAAGGGATGAAAGGAATCAGAGTAACCCAAATGTCATTTCATTAAGCTGCCTTCTCATCCACCAAAAGGCCTGATGATCAAGCATTATTTTTCAGAATTCCACACCAATGAGCTATTTGAGACATTATATATAAACAGCCAGTCTGTGGGTAATCCAGAGAATGTGAGAGAACAGGCTTGTACAGTACAGATTTGTTTTTTTGACAGATGCCA
This sequence comes from Pinus albicaulis, assembly GCA_034641835.2. Lineage (NCBI taxonomy): Eukaryota > Viridiplantae > Streptophyta > Pinopsida > Pinales > Pinaceae > Pinus > Pinus albicaulis. The sequence continues at coordinate 326,967,591 of CM076578.1, forward strand.
CACAGTTTTGGTAAAAAGAATAAAAACTTCTGAAATATGTACTATTTTTGGGGCGGGAACAAAAATCCAAACTCCTGGGATATTTAGTTTGGGGGATTCTCAGAAGCCTGTGCAGAAGAGACTACAAATTTCTCCCTGCGGCTCCTTCTTCCATGCCCTTCACTGTGCACAGAGCAAGCTCATACTAATAAGTAACACAGGACTTTAATTTGGCGGGATTTGGGCCCTACTTAACACGACCCAGGTCTCGAAATTCAATGTTTTACCGCATGTTAAATATTAAAGGCACTACAGTAACGGTAGCACAACGAAACGGTAGCATTAAAGGCCTCATTATGTATGTGGGATTAGGTTTAAAAAACAGGGTTTGCGGAAATAGTCCTCTGTCAATTTCAGAAAATGACATTTACCATTTGGGCACTCGAGACCGGAGATTGCGGGTGCGAGATTTCAGTCAACCGCTCCATCCGGCGGATTTACGGTTGAGAGCAGGCTGACCGTTTGCGGCAGTTCAATCATGGGGTTGGGATTCGAGTTACAGATGATAACGGCGGTTTTTACAGTTGGGAAGTTTCATTATGCATTATTTTATCATTTATTATTGTTATTTTCTGATACAATTGGTGCGCTGTGTTCAGATGTAAACGAGCGAGCGTGGGAGTTCTAGTATTGATCTAGGTAGCTTTTTGGATTTTGCATTTTACTTGGAAGCTTTTACGAACATGCTAATTTGGCAGAGTAATGAGTTTTTTAACCCGTAAAAATTTAATGGAAATCTAATATATTCGTAACTTCTTAAAATAGGGAATAATGGCAGGGAAATAAGTATTTTATTCGATAAAAATTTAATATATTTATAATTAAAATAAGGAATAATGTCTGGAATTTTATAAAAGATTCATTTCAAATTTGGGTATTGTGAAAAGAAAAATATTGTTGCGGTTTTTATTCTATAAAAAAATTAACATATTTATAATTAAAATAGGGAATAATGTCTGGAATTTTATAAAAGATTAATTTGAAATTTTGGTAGTGTAAAAAGAAAAATACTGTTGTGGTTTTATGTTTTAGTTTTTTTAAATATTTTATTTGGTCAAGTTTGTAGTGGATAGGTAATTATAGGAATCATAAATTTGAATTATGAAATGTGAATAAGTCAAATGGTATAGTATTTATTGATATATTCTATTGCATTTTAAATGGTAGAGTATATGTTAGAGTTGAATTTACAGTTCATGGTTAAGAGTATGTGTTTTTTCTTAAGATCTTACAAGTTCAAGATCACATAGGTAGAGTATATATGCCATCTTAGATTTAGGTGGGTCTCTTGTCCCACAAACAAGAAAGTGTCATAGACCAATTTGGTCTCTCTGACCTTAAAATTGGATAATAATTAGATAATAATAATAATAATACATTGCAATGCATTTTAAATAACAAAAAATAACAATAACCAAAAAGTCAAAATGTAAAAGAGTTGCAAAATGATAATTTCACCAAATTAAAAAGTCAAAATGTAAAAGAGGTAGAGTGAACCAATTATGAATTATTTCAATTTTTCCATTTAAAAGAAAATTTAACTACAAAGTTCAACAATTATTATGAATTATTTCAAGTTTTCATTGTAAAATTAAAAAATTAACTACAAAATTCAACAATTATAAATATAAAATCTTTATGCTAGCGAATATAATTTATTTATAGTTCAAAATAAATTATTAATGGTTAGAGTTAGATATATTGTTAAATTAACCCTGCACCTTGATGTGAGTATTCCTTTTTTCTTTTAAGATGTGAGGTATTTGAGTATTCCTTTTTTCTTTTAAGGTCAATTTCTAGTCTATAATAGTGTGGGATTGGTGTTTTCAAAGACTTCAAAGTAAGTTGTATGTTTGGCATTATAAGGACCTTCTCATTATTGGATCATTGATTATTATTAGATGCACTTTTGAGGCTTTCTACGTTTATCACACCTTTTATGAGTCCCCTAGTATAGCTTAATGTCAACCATTAGCTCAATTTTAAGATCATATCTATGATCTAAGTATGGTGGCCAAAGGGGTCTTTAATTTTTTCCTTGTTTCTACTATGTCTAAGGACAGGGAGGGTCTTGGTTTGATTCATGTTTTCACTAAGGGCATTCTCCTTATGCCCAAGTGGGTGTTGGAATATATTTAGAGAGTTCCACTCCTTCATTCTGTTTTCGCACTAGGTGATGACTATGCAGTATTTTAGTACGGTCAAAGGGGCATTCAAGTTATGTGATTTTATCTCTTCTCCCTTGGTGTTTCAAGTCTTTGGCTTCCTTATCTTTTAGATAATTGGTTCAAATTTTAGAGTCGTTGATGCACTAATCTGTTGGCATTGGAAGGGGGATGGAGGAGGGTGGGACTTATTCATTTGAAATTGGAAAGTTTAGGGGTCCTATACTATGAAGATGCCCCATTTTCAAGCTTGTTGATTGAGCAAGAAAGACATTCAATTTTAGAGTGATTTGCGGGATTCTTCCTCTCATGATTGGATTAATGGACACTCTCTTACTCAAGAGTATGGGTTGATTCCCCTAGACTGTCCTTTCAATATGGAGATGAGGAGCCTTACTCTATATTCTAAGTTGTTCAAGATGAATACTAAGATGCTAGGGCCTTTTGGATATATTGGGATGGAGTTTTGGTTTCTTACTTTTCTACTATGACTCATATTGTTTGTACTATGTGCTTCATCAACAAAATTTGTTATCATTAGTCCTTAATGTGAGATGGGAGTCAACAAACATAGAGGATAAATAATGCATCAAGATCACAAGGCATGGTTTGTCTAATTTTTTTTATAAGCTAAGGGTTTTTGCTTGGTTAGTGATTTATCAAAGGATTCACTCTAAATTTCAATTGGCAGATATTGGGGTTTTAGATGGGTTATGTTTGTTGCCACTCAAAAACTATGAAACATATTTTCCAAGAGTGATCATTTCCAAAATGTTGTTGAAGTTATGTTGAGGACCAATATTCAACACTTTTTCGTGACAAGTTGCATCAATGCGCTGCAATGTTTAGAGATGGTTATTTTCTTGTTAATATAACTTTCTTTGGGATATGGCAAATTTCAAATTTATTCATCTTTTGGAAAGTTAATTTTTTCTATTTTTTTATCTTTGTGCTAGGATGAGATACACCATTAGTTATTCCCTTAGGGAATCATATTAATAAAAGATACTCAAATACCCAATCTCACAAATGTTATTTCAATATCAATTGCTTTACAAAAAAGGTTATGATGTCCACTATATATATATTCTACATTTATATTGTTGGTGGATTGTGTGAACTTGTATTATTCACTTGAGAGGAATGCAAAAAAATCTCAAGTGAATTTGAACAATCATCAAGTGTCCAAGATACCTCTTGGAATATTAAACCAAGGGTTATAAAACATTGTATTTATGTGTACCATATGAATGATAATGCATTACATGCCTCATCAATATCTCTTGCATTTTCATGTGTTCCAACAATGGTATTAGAGCAGGTTCATGTCATTACTGCTCTGAAACATATATGCTATTTTGAACTCCTCAATTTGGTATCTTTATCTGAAATTTCTTGTCTCTATTAATTCCCTTTACTCTCTTTAGTGAATGAATCATTTGCTTTGGTAGTAACCTTTTGTGCTTATTTCATTCTCATGCCTAATTTTGTGCTCCTTCTACTCTTCCTTCAATATAGGTAGTCCCCAAATATCTCTCATTCTTTTTTCCCTTCCTATTATCTTGAATATCATATGTAGCTTCTCTCATATTATATTTCGCCATCCATTTTTATCTTCCATCCTTGTCCACGAGCTATCTACCTTCAACTTCCAAACCCCCTCCATTGTCAATGGGTACAATCTCTCATATTTCATTTATTATTTAGCTTGAGAAGTCCCAGAAATATGATTGGCTAGTGGTCAGCTTTTACGAAATGGCTAAACTAGTGGCGATAGAGGCCCTATTGGTTGTTCCTTATGGAAATGTAGCTCAAGAAGTAGTTGTAGCAACAATGATACATCTCCAATAGTAGGATTAGCATCTAACATGAACTTGTCTCCATTGCCATTTCAAGAAAATTCTTTTGAAAATTGCATATCTTTAGCAATCCTATAACTCAAACCTACTTAAACTATCGTAGGCCACAACTTCACCCATGAAAAGAATGAATGCATGGCATGGAGGTGGAAATTTGCATTAGGGAAATGAAATGATAGCAAATAAATGTGCATAGTCTCCCTCGTTCCAGGGACACCCTCGGAGCTAACACTCATGCAATTGGTAGAGTGAGAGCTTGTATTTTCCACAGTGATCATTATTTAGTGTTTAAAATTCAGATTAAAAGAGGATCCATCATCAGGTCAAAAATCTTGGGTGAAACAATGCAAAGATAACCATATATGTATGAGAGATGAAGTTCAATGAATGAGGAGAGAGTGTTAGTTGATAGACCTTAAGATGACGTAAAGACCTAAATCAAATCATGATTATAGTATGAGGGTAAAATTATTATTCAATTAATAGATTTTACTAATATTGATATAATATTATTAACAATCAAAATAAAACAATAGTAATAATATTAGTATTAATGAGTTATTAATATTATTAATAAAACTATAGTATTAGTACTAATAATATTATTATTACTATAGTTTTATTGATTTAATAAATTATTAATAAATTAAATTAGTAATTTGATTAAAATAATAATTAAGTTAACAGATTTTTTTAATATTATTATTAACAAAACAATATTCAAAGGAGGATAGATATTACTATAACCCCTCGGGGACAAAATTAGAATAATAAATATGTAAATTGATAATGAAGGTTACTAATATAATGTTATAATAATGAATATTATGTGATAGTATGTTTATTAGTTACTAATACGATAAAGTTGAGAGATTTCAAGGTGAATTTAAAGTGATAGGGAAAGCGAGGTGGAAGGAGAAAAGTGGTCAAGGTTATGATAGAAGAAGAGAGGGGTTGGGGATATAAAATAGGACTAAGGAGTATAAGGGAAGGGGTTTAGAGGGAAGAAGGGAAGAGAATAAGAGGAGATAAACATTGACTCTAAGTTTTCTTGAGTGGATTGCTTATGGAAATCCAATTGTTACTTCCTTCCATATCATTGTCTCTATTGAGATTGTTATGGTTCTTGATAATCTCTATAGCTTTCCTAAACCATATTTTGAAATAGTGGTCTTTCTTAGCAATAATCTCAGTGCTCTTAAGGCCTACATCGTACATGGTTTTGATGGAGTGCTCGACAAGGTAAGATTTTTGCATATGTTCATGTCTTATATTAGCAACAATTTCATTCATCCTAATCTTAAACGATTAGCTAGTTTCTCTGATGTTACACTTTTCATAGAAACAATTTACTTTGTAGATTCCTTTGAGTTGATGTAGGTCTATGTCATTTTTGATAGACTTGATTTTTTGACTAATGGTCTTCATAGGCTTGAATGCAATATTGATACTGTTCTTCTTTAGGATTTTTTCAATTTTTTCAATCACTCCCTAGATGTAAGGTAGATAAATACTCTTATTAAGTGATTGAGGATCATGGGGTGGATCTTTATTCTTTCAAATATATTGATATCTCTCTTGATGTATTTTTCTTTATATCCAATCCCCTTGAAAACCTTGATTAAATGGTCATTTTCTTTATCAATGTGCTCATTGTCAAATATCCTTACGACTTTTAACACCAATGTATTCAAGAATCGATTTAGACAACTCATACATGGCATGAGCGTGGCCACAAGTCAACATCTTGCTACTAATTTCTTAGAAAACTCACTTAATTCGAAACTCTATGACACTATAGAAAATGACAAAAAGAAAGCCATGGACTTCTTAGCGCATCATTAGATAGAACAATGTGTGTTTGGGATCTATTTAGATATTCATAGTGTGTGTTTGGCACATATATATTTGTACTTTTATTAAAATTATTGCAACAACTATAAATTATTTTATCTATTTGGATCATGTCTATTTAGAATCCCACATGCATTCCCCATGGGATCCATACTCCTCCTGAATATGTCCATGTTGGGTTCCTTAATGAGAGATCTAGTATTGGTGGCATAGAAATCAATTCATGTGTATGGAGAATCAATCTCAATTGTTTCCTATGTAAAATAAGACAACATTATGCTTTCCCTCTTGCATGCTATTTTAAGCCTGCAAAGAGCTCTATAATGAAAAATTTGAATCTTATGCAGATTGGAAAGGGGCAATTAGGTTGACATTGATGCCTCTTGGGAAACTAGTCGACATGCCTTGTTACTGATAATTTGCAAATATATGGTCACTTATGCTGAAAACCTTAGTTGTAATGATGTCAAATTTCTCCTTGAGGATGCCTTCCTTCTCCACTGCCTAATTTATTAGATATTTTAGTTATGAATGTTGCAAGGAGAATATCAGTCTTGGAGAAGGGTTTCAAGTTTCCTAGTACAAGGAAAGATGCATAATGTTTCACATTCTTTTCTCAATGAATTGTTATTAGATTAGTTCAATTTCCTACTCCATTAACATTGATGTTCTCTTGCTCTAAAACTAGTAGTAAATTCATATTTCTCAGGAGGCTAGTAAAATTATTCTTCACCTAGTGAGCACTCTACATACATCATGGCGATTCTATTAAGAATGTGATAGCCACTTTTATCCTTCTCCAAAGTTTTCACTATCAATTCAATGTAGTGTTTGATAGCTCAATCTTTTGCTTAACATCAAACAAAAATAGAACTCAATATAAGCTTGTGTCCTTCCTTATTTGTGAATGTTGGTTCAGAGAGTTTCTATAGTTTATGAATAGTAGGGTTGCTTTAGTTTTATTTTACTATAAGGATGTGGAACCAACAAGTATATGCTTCATGTTGGTACATTAAGTCACAACATTTTTAGATATCACCATCAACATTTGGACAACAAAGGACTCAAAGCATTGATGACACCCTTACTTCGTTTAGCTTGAATTTATTATGTCTTGAATGGATGAGTTAATAGAGTTACTGAATACTCTAATCACTCAATTATCGACCAAATAGTCACAATTGACAAAGAAAATCTTACAAATGTTTGAATTTTTTTACAATGTGCACAAGACAAAATTGAGTTTCTTAAGTTTGCGTCACAACTCCAACAAGATGAAGTACATCAGAAGAATCAACATTCTAAACTAGTCTTTGTTCAGAGAAATTCTTTATTTAATATTGATTACCATCAACAACCAACACATGATCAAATCAATGATGCCATTTCAAGAGTAGATTCAAATGATGATGAATAAGTTAAACTTACACTTCCTAAGCCCATGATCAGAAATTGGGAAGAATTCATCAACAACAAACACATCTATGATCTCAGATATGGAAAGGAAGTGACCTTTCACATTCAATAATATTGTAAACCAATCCACTTTCAGAGTGTTGGGTTTCTTTAGGAATACTCATATTCTTCTTCTCCACCTCCACACCAGATTCTCAAATGCTAACATTTTCATCAAGTTGGTCACATGAAACATTGTGTTTTGATCTTCATCCTTGTGAGCATTCTGGAAAACATACTTATCATTCAGAAAAATTTTCCAATCACAAGAGTTCTACAAGAGAACATATTCAACTCGGATGGATTGGTTCTTGCAATGGTCTTAAATTTCCATTAAAATATATCTAACATACCACAAAATTAATTCTCGAGTATTCACACATTTTGCAGCGGAGATATTTTCATGTTCTCACCTTGCAACTAATACTTGGGGGATTGATAGCTAATTACTAGCTTCAAAGTCATCTCAAGCAAGCCTAATCCATAACCAAGACCAAAGCCAACAACCAGAGTGGTGAGCCCTGGTATTGCACCAAGAGTGTTGCAACTCCCAGGGGCTGCCCTACTTTACTTTATCAACCCGAGGTTCATACAAAATTTGAGGTGACAATGCTATATACACAACAGATGCATTATGTTCATGTCATCCTCTTTTGCTCTATGAAAGGGTGCTACTTCTAGGGGTTCTCAGTGAAGTCTGTCACACTTCAATGAAACTAAACTAAATTGCAGAAGGAAATGACATAAAGGAAGCTAAACTAAATTGTTGAAAATAAATAACAAGAATGAAACTAATTTATTTTGCAGGAAAGAAATGGAAGAAGGGGAACTAATTTAACTTGCTGAAAATAAATCACAGAAATGAAACTAATTTAATGTGCAGAAACTAAATTAAATTGTTGAAAATAAATGACAGGAAGGAAACTAATTTAATTTGCAGAAAAAAAAATAGAAGAAAGGAAACTAATCCTAAACCATACTTAACTTGGCCAAACGGCTAAATGCACTCTACTTATCCTATGGTCTATCTATCATGCTTCTATCCATGCAACTAAGCTATCCATGACTTAATTCTAATTGAAAAAGTGCTGATTCGCAGCTTGGAGGAAAGAAAAGGGAAAAAGTGGTTAATGGAGGGCTTAACACATGAAACAGGGCTTATAAGTGGAAAGCGGGGGTTCAAACCTTATAATATGGCGCAAAAATGACTTTGGAGATAAATAATGTGAAATATGTGATGGCAAATATGTGATGGAGGCAAAGGTTGCGATATGTGATGTCGCAATCGCAATATTGCAAAAGTAAAGGGATAGCGGAAATGTAGTTCGGGAGTGGGAGAAAAATGCGAAATGTGATGAGGTAAATCCTGCGAAGTGCGATTGATGACATGGAAATATAACCGATATCACAATCGCAATATTGCAATGTTGGAGCGGTAAGTTTTGAAGGGAGAAGGGAAATGTTGCGAAGTGCGATGTGCGATGCGACGGAGTTATAGCATCAGTGAAATAAGCGGTAAGTGTTAAACGTAAGAGGTAAATGGTGCGATTTGTGATTTTTCAATACCGAAATCGGTGAAAACAAGCGGTAAGTCTTGACAAAAAAGGGGAAAGGTGCAAAATGTGATTTGCAATGCGTCAGAGTTTGCAATCTACGATATGCGATATCGCAATATTGCAATCAGCAGATAGGAGCGGTAAGTGTAATAGAGAAAGGGGAAAAGTTGTGGTTTGTGAAGTGCGATGTATGGTAGGGGGAGTTTCGATGAGGAAAGTCAGAGGTCGAGTTTCAATGGTTTTTCAAGCGTTTTGCATTAAAACGAGTAACGCAACAACGATCGATAGAAAAAAGGAATAGGCGGGCAACCGATAAAGGAGAGAGGTAAGTCTTCAAGACAAAAGGTAAGAGCTGCAAAGTGAAATTTCGCGAACAGGCAAAGTACGGTAGCGAGAGAATCGAGGAGGAAGGCGAAGGTCACGTTTAAATGGGTTTTGAATGGTTTTTTTTACATGTTTTGCGTTAAGAAGGTAAGGTAACCGTGAATGGAAAAGCCAAAGGAATAAGGTGGAGTTGAAGGGCTTCAGTGCGTTTAGGGAAAAAGGTAAGTGCAGCAGTAAAAAGAAGCGGAAAACAGGAAGGAATGGAGGCGTAACAGAATCAATTTTTGGGATTATGGGAAGATTCGCCCTCCTCGAGCTCTATTGATAGAGATGAGAGGGGGAGGCTTGACCATAGCTTTTGGATTTTTTCTCCTCTACTATATTTCTCATAAGAAAATAAAACTAGAACAAGGAACTGAAATCAAAGACTAAGCATCCATGAAACTATCAGAAGTAGATATAACTAAATGGAAGAAGAAAAACTAGCTAAATGACAAAAAGGAAAAGACAGTAACAATAGAGAAGATGAAGCACATGGGTTGGGCGCTAACCCACGAGCCCAACTCTCTAGAGTTGAATCAGTAAAATGGAGTTTGTCTACTCATTGCATCCAAAAATGAAATCTTATTACATCCCAAAGGTCTTAAATCAACAAAAGCCTAATATCTTGCAACAAAATTTCTAAATGGAATCGAATCACTGACTAAATAACTAACTCCTTCCTAGTTATAGCTCTGTTATATTAATTCTACAGGGTAGCTACCAACAGCTCCCTTGAAAATGGTGATTGAGTCCACTTTTACTCCAAGTAAACATAGATTGAGTGCCCTTCATCTCCAGTTGCTTGGCTGCCTCTTGGAATTCAATTTGCTGGAGACTCCAAGTGAAGTATGGCTTGAGTGCACTTGGTCTTTAGTTGCTTAGATGCCTCTGGAATTCGAATTTATGGAGGAGATTTCATGAGGATCCTTTGGTTTCCTTTGAGAGTTAAGGAGGGTGGAAAATCCTGTTGAATCTCTCCAATATTTCTCCCTAATTTCCTGATGTTGTGCTCATTTATTCTCCAACCTTATCTTCCAGTGGCAGGGAGAAAGTCCCTAAATCATCTCCTTCTCCAAATTTGCGTAATCTTCCCAATATTCTACAAAAATAACCAATATTAGGCACAAATATGAAATTACCTTTAAAACTTCCTAAGAAAATATTAAAGCATAAGAAAACATTATTAAGTGCAAAAGGAGAGATTTAATATATCCTTTTATGTGCATAAGAGAGGTAGATGGGCCTAAGAAAGGTTATATGGGCCTTAATTTCTGTCTAATTTAGAGGCCCATCACAAAGTCAGAGATGTAGTCAGAGACAGACTCATGTTCCATGAGCATGATTCGATTTGTGGTCATCTCAAAACTACCATTTGATTAGGGTTCTCCTTAAACCACCACTTAGTAGAAGACTTATTACTTCTACTAGAAAATAAACAACGATCATCTTTAAATGGCCATTTCAATGGTTTGTGGTCACATTTAAACCATCATTAGAGGGCACTTCCATTTCACTCAATACATCAACTTTTAGTCAAATTTAGAATTGTTCCACGAACTGCTTTGAGCCATGTCGCAGAGTTGGTGGTCTTCATTAAACCACCACTAGTAGAAGACTTCGACTTTTGCTACCGATATGGTTTTGGTCTTCCTTAAACCACCCTATTTAGAGAGCACACCCAACCATTTTTTGTTATTCACATTCATATTTCAGCTCTCTTCTTGGGCTCACATACACCTCTTCAAATAATGTTAGAAACATTCCTCATGGATTATGTGAGATTGTATTATTCACTTAAGAGGAAAGCAAAAATCTTAAAGAAAATTTAAACAACTATCAAAAATCCAAAATATTATTGAAATATAAAACCAATGATCATAAAATACATATCATATAAGTAATAATACATCACATACCTTGTGCATTTTAAATATGTTACCACATATATTATTATTTATAAATTTTATTTAAACTATAAAACTTATTTTTTAATTAAAAAAACCTAACCCTTTATGAATAAAATAAATTTTATAACATTTTAAAGTAAAATAAATTCCAAGCTTTGGCCTAATCGTAAGGAATGTTACTCCCCCTCCCAAAAAAAAAATCAATAGAATTTAGAATGCAAGGAAGTGATCACTTAGACTTATGATATTTAAAAAAGGAATTTTGTGACTTCTAACTCTATGAAGCATACTTTTGAAAGAGAACTAAAGATTGATACAGGAAAACTTTATATTGAAGGAATTAATATTTTTTGTGTTTAGTGGCAATATGTTATTTGGAATGCAAGTAAGTGATCACTTAGACTCATCGATTGCGCCGAAAGGTGCATTCTATAGTTCAGTGTGACCCCAATGTGTAAGTATGTCACGTCCTCGAAAAATAATAAAAATAATTTTCGCTAATGTCAACCAAAACACTAGCTTGAATCTTAAATTATATATAACTTCGATCTTTAAATTATATATAACTTTTTAATCTTTTTTTCCCAAGAAAAAATCGTATTTTCCATTAATAAAAAATGATAAAAATTACATGTTGTATCAGCTGCATAAAGTGTTATGCATATAGCAAAGATGGTCCAAAACATCTATCCTGTAACAGTTCATAGTAAAGGCAGTAAAAACCATAAATATTTACATGATAAAGTACTAAAATAAAATATGTAAATGTCCATCAAAACCATCCAGAAAATATATAATAAAATACAAGACAGTTGAAAAGATCATATGTTCAGATCATTCAACCCATTAGCTCCAACATCCTCAATAAGTGGCATGTGATAATAGTGGTATTTCTCTTGTTCTATTTGTTCATGTATCAACCATTGACCCCATGGTGGCTGTGTGGCTTCATTGGAAAGGCGGTCAAAAATCTGGTTCCTTTCCCTGTATATGTGCGATCATATAAAAAAATCAAAGAGTGATTTTAAAGTAATAAACTCATCCAGTAAACCACTGAGTGTGTTCACATGACATCGATATATATTGTTGATTCAATTTATAAAAAATTTAGAGTCCCCAAAGATTTGAATCCTGTTGCAATTTTTCTCAAGTGAAAATATGAGAAGAAGTCTAAGGTTGTTTAATTCTGAATAATTGTTTGTGCCCCGACCTAAACCCATTTTGAGCATGTAATAATGATATTATGATATGTATAATATTGTACCACCACCACAACCATCATTGTTGGTAGATCAATCAAAATATATCCAAGGGTGTGATTTGTCAATAAATTCAAGGATGATGTGCCTGGTCTATTTTTTGGTTTCTTCCCCAGGGATCAAAATATATATAGGGCCACATTGTTGTTGCAAATGGTATTCCATTGGATATGGGAGTCCTAAAATATGATCTTGTTACAAGCTAGTCAGATGCCCCAACAAAAAAGTAGGGGTAGGTTCTAGATTTTCAGTGTTGGCGCCGAGTTCCACCAATTCTGCTAGGCTAAAATGAGTATGTCCCCTTGCCATCGGATGTTGATGTCTAGTGATAGATATATATATCTATTGACATACCAAAATAGTAGTTGGGCACTAAAAAAAAGGTGGTCAATGTCTTCAGCCTGTTCATTGCATAAACTGCATCGTGAGGGGCCATGGAAGGAGCACTTATAGAGATTATCCTCGGTTGGTACTTTATTTGTTAGCAAGTACCACATGAAATGTCGAGCTTTAGGAGGCACCTTAAGTCTCCAGGGAGGCCACCACCACCAATCAAGAACATTGGGCTATTGTTCCAAAATAAGCATGGCATATCCTTCTTTGGGTGTATATCGACCACATGGAGAGAAAACCCAAAGAAGCTCATCCTCTCTTTTAGTAATTCTGATATGTGATGCCTCGAGTTCTCTAATATATATGTTCTGATAATCATGCCAAATGTCAGGAATCCCATGATCCTGAGATGATTTCCATGCCCATGTGATCCAATTTGAGTTTTCACCTTCAGCGATTTTTGATATTTGTGAGATCACAACCAAATTGATAAACTATCTAAGCTCTAGCAGAAGTAAGTGGTCATTCCCACAGTTGGATCAAGCATCTATACTGATACTAACAAGTGCACCAGATCCAATGCGCCAAGCTAGTCCTCTTTTAATTATTGAGATGGAGTGTGAGATGGCTCTCCAGATAGAAGAAGTTCCAGTCCTGTACTTGTTTAGGCCACGGTTCCAATCCAATGTAGTTAAAGGAGCAATGTACTTGTTGTGAAAAATATACCATAGTATCATGGTTTACTTCTCCTACTTGACTTAAATTATACAAGTTATCTTCAGAAATTAGATTCAAAAAATACCGAAGTAAACACAACTAACAGCCTACACATGCAGATCATTTACTGAATATTACGCTCATTCAAACAAAGTGACCCACTAATTTTGGACATAAGTCCCTGGAAAAATCGAAAGCGGGAGAACTGGTGCAGAAGATATGAGGGTTTATTTTATTAAGTAGAATCTGAGTACTACAAATCTGGGTTCCAGATCTGGAAAACTCGACAGAGAATAAAATAATTTTGTAGCTAACCTGTTGTTCCAAGACCAAATATCTGACTGATCCACACCCTCAAACAGGATTTACAAGAATCGGCCTAGATTTTTCCCTAGACACCCCAGGGCTACCCATGAAGCCCCAACGTCCATCCTGCTAAGCTCTATGTGCCACTACACTGCTTAGAGAGGGACTACGTAACCCCAGAGTGGGTGATGTAGTCCTTACACTGCCTCTAGATGCCTCTGCATAACTTCTGAAGCTCCCTGAAGCTGCAACACTTCCCCTTCCTGGGCTTGTGTAGCACCTACGTAGAGGTTGAAGCCTCTGCGTTGCGCAGCTACTGCTGCTACTCTCTACTCCTCTACGATGTCCTTGAAAGCTACTCCTCTGCCTCTTGCTAACTCTTGGCTTCGAGATCAGATCATCCCCTCAGCCAATACTACCCCTCACTGTAGAAAACTCCTCCATAAATTCTTAGCAAACCCTGCCCTAGAATTTCATATCATTCCCTCTGTTATGCTTATGTGTGTGTCACTCCAACTGACCCTCAAGAATTTCTCTTATACTTTTTGATGATCTCATCAACGACTAAGACTAAAACATTCATCAACGGCTGATATTAAAATACTACTTGATCGGTGACTTTTAGAACATTTCAGCACATGTGTTAATTAATTCACTTTAATTATTTAATTTTCCTAAGTTTAGACTCAGTAATTCCATTTAAACAATTAATTATTTGAATAAATTGAACACTAGTTGAAATTTCACAAAACACTTTCTGAGTTTTGGAGTTCAAGTGTGTCTTAGCCCCTCCACAAAATTTCAAAGCTAGAGCACACCCGATGCTACACCAACTACACAAAATCTCAACACTCCCTCTTAGCATGGAGTGTGCTCTAGCAATACATCCACACCATGCACTGTAAGATATTGATGTTAGTTTCTGTGCTGATGATGCTTGGCCTGTTGCCCTCCATCTACTGCAATACTGCTTTATGTACTGCTTCCCATGCCACTACCATTGAAACTGCCACATATTTACTGCAACTCCCTCTCAATTTGCTGCATCATGCTGCCCATAACACTGCCACTGCTAACTGCTACACTACAACTCAGTTGTTGAGAAGTAAGAAATTGAATGACTTCTGCCCAACTGTTTGATAAATAAGTTGAGTTGCATATATTATTGAAGCTCCATGGCCGTTGAATTTACGTTTTCCTCCTGAAGCTACTGTGTTGCTACAACTTTGCACTACGTGAGCACAACTTCTCTACGCTGCTGAAGTCCCATCAACCCCTCTGCATTGTTGACTCCACGTTGTTGTTGCCTCTGCATTATGCTGATCCCTCTTCAACTCTTCATCTCTCCCCTTTGCTTCATTGTGACATTCTGCAACCATCTCCTGACTCATCCCGCTACCGTATTAAGGCTCCTGTAGCTCATATGTGATCCAATAGTAGGTTTGACTCAAGGATCCCGCCAATATCTATAGATGTTCTACAGATCCATGTCACCCCACTTCTTCTCTCAAGGCACATAAGAACTCATGGCTGCATCATCATCAGAACCATCATCCTTTGTTGTTGCAACCTTGGAATCAGAAGCTCCTTTGTCCTTCTTCTTAGGACAAGTGCTGGCGAAGTGCCCAAGTTTGCCACAGTTAAAGAACCAGACCTTGGAAAGGTCCCTCTTCTTCTTCCCTTGAATTTTTCTTTCCTTTGATGCAAGGGATGCATCATATTCCTCTTCTTTCTTCACTCTGATTGTCCCACCACTGATATTTTGCTTCTTGGTGATCCTCCTGATCTCCTCTTGGCGGAGGATTGCCCACATGCCTGCCCAGGATGGTAACGCTGCTCTGCCCAGTATACTCTGAAAAAATGTTTCCCATTCCTCAGAGACTACATTCAGGGCAGTCCTTACTAAGAGTCCTTCATTTGGAGTTGCACCCATGCCAACCAGTTGGTCTCAGATGGTCTAAAGTTGGAAAAGGAAAGGATCTATTTCCTCACCCTTCTGCATCTAGAATAGCCTCATATGATTCTCTAGAAGCATTTTTCATTGGACAAAGTTCCCTTGATACATCGCTTCTAGAGCGACCCACATGTCATTTTCCATGTTATTATTGGTAATATGTGGTACTATGTGATCCTTCACTCCATCCATGGTTAAACGCTTAGTCTGTGCTTGATTTTCCTTAAATTTCTTCAGAGGATCAAGATTTGTAGGCACAATTAGAACACCTGTCGCATGGTTTTCGATGCCATACTCCTCTAGGACTGATAGGATCCTTGCCCTCCAGATGAAAAAGTTGGACACAATGTCCAACCTGTCTTGGTCTCTTAGCCCATGAGAAGCCATCTAGCTCAGATCTGATGAAAAAAACACTCTTCTCCCTCTTTCTTTGGCTACAAAAACTCTGGATTTAGGTTTTTTGGTGACTAGAAACCCTCTAGTAACTGCTTCTTCTAAAAAATTATTTCCCTCCTGGAAATATTCGACCCAAACACAATCGGATAGAACTCTTCGATCACCCTCCTGATCGAATCTCATATTTGTTTGCCTCATATCTGTTGAGTAGCTGTCTTTCTCCCGCCTTTGTTGAATTAGCTACGCACAATTCTGCACTGGAAAAATACCCACCACACCAGAACTGCTGAAGATCTGAAGCACTACTTCTGGATATTGGAAAGGATTTTCTGCAACATGAAGAATGACTAGATTATGTCTCACTAACTAGCCCAAGGTAGCCTCAACGTTTCTCAGAAGTGGAATGCATAACCCCAGACTGGGTGATGCAATCCTTACGCTGGCCTGGGAAGGCTCTGCGTAAGATTGATGGCCTTATGAATCTGCAGCGCTGCCCCTTCCTAGATCTACATCCTCCTGTTGCTAAGCTACCTCTTCTGGATCTCTGCTGCTATCTTGTAAAAAAATATTCTTTAGCTAATTTGTTGGAGATTCAACTTGATCTACTATCGCTCTGATACCATGTGAAAAATCTATTGTAGTATCATGGTTTAATGAATCTCCTACTTGATTTAAATTATAAAAGTTATCTTCAAAAATTAGATTCAGAAAATACCAAAGTAAACACAACTAACATCCTACACATGCAGATCATTTACTGAATATTATGCTCATTCAAACAAAGTGGCACTGATTTTTGGACATAAGTCCCCAGAAAAACCCAAAGCGGGAAAACCAATTCAATAAATATGAGGGTTTATTTTATTAAGAAGAATCTGAGTACAACAAATCTGCGTTTCATATCTGGAAAACCCGACAGAGAATAAAATAAATCTGTAGCTAACCTGTTGTTCCAAGACCAAATATCTGACTGATCCACACCCTCAAATGTGATTTACAAGACTCAGCCTAGATCTGGCCCTGGACACCCCAACGCTGCCCCTAAAGCCCTAGCGCCGGCCTTGCTAGGCTCTGCGTGCCACTACTCTTCTCAAAGAGGGACTACGTAACCCCAGAGTTGGTGATGTAGTCCTTACGCTGCATCTAGAGGATTTTGCGTAACTTATGAATCTCCCTGAAGCTGCAGTGTTGCCCCTTCCTGGGCCTACGTAGTACTTGCGTAGCGACTAAAGCCTTTGCGTTGCGCAGCTGCTGCTTAGCTACTGTTGTTGCTCTATGCTCCTTTGCGTTGTCCTTGAAAGCTGCTCCTCTACCTCTTGCTGACTCTTGGCTTCGGGATCAGATCATCCCCTCATTAAATACTACCCTCGCTGCAGAAAACTCATTCGGAAATTCTTAGCAAACCCTGCCCTAGAATTCCATATCAGTCTCTTGGATTTGCTTATGTGTGTGTCACTCCAACTAACCCTCAAGCCTTTCTCTTATACTTTTTTGATGATCTCATCAACGAGCAAGATTAAAACATTCATCAGTGGCCAGGATTAAAAGAATGCTTGATTCGTGTCTTTTAGAACATTTCAACACATGTGTTAATTAATTCACTTTAATTATTTAATTTTCCTAAGTTTAGACTTAGGAAATCCATTAAAAAAATTAATTATTTGAATAACTTGAACACCAGCTGAAATTTCACAAAACACTTTCTAGGTTTTGGAGTTCAAGTGTTTCTTAGCCCCTCCACAAAATTTCAGGGCTAGAGCACACCTGATGCTACACCAACTATAAAAAATCTCAACAGTTGTGGTATACCACCTCTTGGCAAAGGCTATTAGATGTTAAGGGCTTCCATCCCATTTTTGCTACAAGAGAAGTTGCATATAAATTTAAATCATTTAATCCCCATCCTCCCCATCATTTAGGTTTTGAAATTTGGTCCCATTTCACCCAAGCAAATGTCCTACCATTCAGATTTCCCCTCCATAAGAGTTTGTGACATATCTGTTGGATTCTGGAAGTAACACCTTTGGGTATCTAGGCCAATGTCGTCCAATATACCGATATAGCTTCCAACACCGATTTGATCAGTACTAATATGCTCGCTTTGGATAACCATATATGTTGTCAGATGTTGATGCACCTTTCAAATTTTTCTATGAGGCAGGTCGAGTCCGCTATATGACAATCATTTTGTTTGAGTCTGTATCTTAGATACTTAAGGCCCTCCTCAATGTCAAGTGGACCGAATTTAAACTATTGTAGTGCGTACCTTTGTTCATGGAGGGAGAAACTAATCGTCATGATGGTGTATTTGTTGATATTGGGCATCATTCCTGTAGCTTTACAAAATATAGACACAATATGATTGAAGAAATTGGAGTCCCAAATGGATCCATCTAAAAAAATTGTAACATCATCAACATATAAAAGATATGAAAGATAGATTACATCGGTCATTTTGACTTCATTCAGTGATATGGATGTCCTACCAGAGGATATGAGTTTTCTCAATCCTTCCATGATCAGTAGAAAGATAAAGGGTGATAATGGGCAACCTTGTCCAAGACCCTGCTCAACATGTAAAAAATCAGAAGTAGTCCCATTGATAAGAATGCTATAGGATGCAGATGTGATGCAACAGATGATCTAGTTTATGAAAGGGGGAGGAAAACCAATGTGCGTGACAATAAGTTGTAGGTATGTCCAGCAGCCACAATCAAAGGCCTTTTCCAGGTCAATCTTGAGGATAATTCTTTTAAGGATTTTGAGTTTGATAAAGTGTAGTCCTTCTTGTGTAGTGCCAATGGCCTTGTGAATTTTTCTATGATTTAGGAAGGAAAATTGTTCCTTTGATATGTGTGAGATAATATCGGCTTAATGTGGTTTGTGATGATCTTGGAAATGATATTCTATATACATTTTCACAAAGAGATATTCCTGTAATCATTGAAGGTCATAGAATTGTTAGCTTTAGGTATGAGGGCTATGAACGTGGAGTTAAATCCATCATACATCCTTCTGGTTGTTTTGCACTCTTCAATGACTAGTAGTAGATCCTTACCAATTGCATAAAAAAAAGTAAGATAAAATTCAATTGGCCATCAATCTGAACCTAGGCTCTTGTCTCTTTTGAACCATTTCATGACAACTTCTATTTCCCCCAGAGTAACCGTTTTTTTCATATTTTTTACATCATCCTCATCCACATATTTGGGCATTGTCCTGGAAATGCTAAGGACCTATGGTATGGTTTCCTTCCGGGGGGCTCTGTACAATTGAGAAAAAATTCTAATGCCCATGTCCACGAGCTGGTTGTGTGATTTGGAAACCCTACCAGACTGATCACTCAATTTCCAAATAATATTGGTAATATTCCTACCTCTGGCACATTTCTGGAAGAACTTCGTGTTGTCATCCCCCACGGAAAGCCAGATTGATCTGATTTTTAGGCTTCCTCTTTCTGTCTTAAAAGTTTGATCTTTTCTGCTTCCAATTTAGTTAAGTGGGTTTTCATATCTATGGATTGAAATCCAAAGTTGCCAGAGTCTGTCAACTCAACAATTTCCTCTTCAATATTCACAAGTGAAGCTTCATCTCTAATATTTTTATCCTTTTCCCATATAATTGTCCTTTTTTTTATCCAAGTCAGGTTGTTTGATATGGTTGTTTCCGGCATGGTGCTAGGATCTTGACAGCAATGGATCCAGGATTCTTTGACAATATTTTGGAATCCTGGCTTGTCGAACCTTGAAGAATTTAATTTGAATGGTGATTTAGGTTTGCAGTTTGCGTTCATAACTTCAAAGAATATGGGGGAGTGGTCTGAGATACCCCCCGAGCCCACCCATTGTCTAACCCTCTCCACTTTTTCCACTAATTTAGCTTTGATGAGAAAGCAGTCCAACCTACGGGCTAGAGAATCATCCCCAATCCTTCTATTACACCATGTAGGTAGTTTTTTAGCCATGTCAATATCCATAAACTCAGATATGTCCATCAGGTGCTCAAAGTATTCAGTCAGGGGATCTGACTGAGCTTGGGAACCCCATGATTTAGCATGTCCCAAAGAGTAGTTTAGGTCCTCGCCAATGATAATATTTTCCCCATTCATGAGTGATGAGACCATCACTTTATCCTAGAATCTGACCCGGTTGTGACATGGCCCATATATGTTGATCATATGAATGGGGATATCACATTTAGTGGATATGATGTCAGCCCCCAAAGCGCCATTGTTGTTAGAATTTACTGGAGAAATAATAAGTTTACTGAGAGGAACAAAAAACCATAAAATATCTAGCAACAAATCATAAACATAAACAAAGATGTTTATCCAGGAAAACTCCCAAATCTAGGGCAAAACCCAACCAATGAAATTTCATTAAGAATTGGCCAAAACCCTGGCCAATCTGGCCAAGTGAGCCTTCACCGCTCACCTCCAAGCCTACATTACAATGAAGTATTCCCAACCTTTTATAGGCTCCATTACATGCAATACCATGGGCTGACAACCATGGGTGCACAATACCATGTGCCCCAAAACCACTACTATTTACCCTAGTCAACATTGACTCTATCCCGAGTCAAGTTTACCTAACAATTCCCCCCTTAAACTTGACTTGTGGTTTCTTGACTAAATCCAGCCAAAATTGCTAAGTGAGACAACCCTGATCACTCTAGCTCTTCCCCCCTCAATTTTTTTTTTTTTTTTTTTACCCAGGTAATTGTTAACTTGACATCCCCCCTACCACCTAGATCTAACCCAGACTTTACCAGTGATTACCCAGGGGTACGCTTGCCATACCAGGTCTTACAACAATATGCCCATTTACATGTAATAAATTAACTCCATTATAATACTAATATTTTTTTTTGTTTCATTGTTACTGTCTTTGTACATATGAAATCAATGTCCATATAAAAAGAACCCATCTACTGGATTACATGGGTCACCAGCCTCTGTAACTACCAGTCCTCTAGGAGTTTTCTTCAGATACATGGTTCATCAATTAATTAATCCACGTGCACATATCCTCTCTCATTTTGATAGACTTTGCTCTCCTAGCGCAACGAAATTCAATGGCTCTGATACCATTTGTTAGAATTTACCGGAGAAATAATAAATTTACCGAGAGGAAAAAAAGCCATAAAATAGCTAGAAACAAATCATAAACATAAACAAATATGTTTATCCAGGAAAACCCCAAAATTTGGGGCAAAACCTAACCAATGAAATTTCATTAAGGATTGGCCAAAACCCTGGCCAATCTGGCCAAGTGAGCCTTCACCGCTCACCTCCAGGCCTACATTACAATGAAGTATTCCTAGCCTTTTATAGGCTCCATTACATGCAATACCATGGGCTGAAAACCATGGGTGCACAATACCATGTGCCCCAAAACCACTACTATTTACCCTAGTCAACATCGACTCTATCCCGATTCAAGTTTACCTAACAATTGTTGCCCCACATGTTCTCAACCTTGATGGCTCTGTTGTTGAATCCAATAGCACATCCCCCAAATCGACCTCTCACATTAAGGGTCTAAAAAGTCTAGCCCGGTAAAATGGAGGATAAAAGTGTTTTTTTGCATCCCCACCCCCAGGGTCTCTTGAAGAAAAATAGCATCAATCCTTTCTAATACAAGTAGGTGCCTTAGAGTCAGTTTTTTGTCAGGGCTGGCCAGATCCCTTTAGTTGAAGAATAGACAAATCATGAGGTAACCAATTCAGGGTTTCCTGTTGTTCTAAGAACCCGGTCGATGGAATATTGTTTACTCGATGCCACTTCGAGCCCTGTTCGGAGTATGGATTTGGATAATTTAGATTTTCTGCCCCGGGTAATTTTTTTTTGTTTTGGATAAGGATCATCCCCCAGGCCGAAGGTAAGATGAGGGTTTGGTTGAGCCAAGGATCTGAGGTTATACCTATGGGAGGAGTTGTTGTCCAAGGTATCAGTTTGATCATTTTGGGAGATGAGGGCGCCCTCCAAAGTGGTAGGGTCGGGTGCAGGGGAGGAGGTTGGGGCAGATGCAACAAGACATGTGATGGGACTGAAATTGCAAGCATTTAAACCATAACTAGATGTTGCTAACGAAAAATTGGAAAAATCAGAATTGTAAACAATATATGTATTGGGGAGAGAGGATGAGATTGAAATACCTAGTATCGAACCAAATCTAGAAGTGTGAGATCTTGTGACCCTGACAGAAGGTGTCCGGTCTTCATATTGTTGCAGTACCTTCCAAGCATCTCGCTGTCTTCTCAACTGAGAAGTAGGTGCCATCGGAAGGGTGGTTTGTCCATAATCTTCTTATGTTTGAGTACCCATGTGCTCTTGTGCCCGGCTATGATCATTTTTAGCAGCATTTATCAGAGGAAAATATTTTTACAAATGACCCACTTCATGGCATCTATTACAATGAAATGACACCCCCCTTGTAGTCCAGTATTTTCCATCTAATGATATCTCAATAATGCAGACAAAGGATTTCCACCAGCCTATCTTGTTTTTTCAAATGCGCCAATATTCTGGCCATGGATATATTCCCATATTCCATATATGATTTGTCATGGTTCGGGTATATCCCCAGGTCATCTCTAATGCATATAAAGACATCCTCCATCCAACATTAAAGAGGTAAACCTGATAATCTCACCCAAATTGGGCCAGCCCCAAATTTTTCCTTATCCAGGTCGAAGAGAGGCGTCCAACGCTTGAGAAGAACTGAAGACATCTCAATGTGCAAAAATTTTGATAATACCCACTTCGCCTGTTCCGGCTGAGGGAATATGAGCCTGAACCAACTGCGGGTCATAGTGAGGACCGCGGGAAGTTGATCCAGGACATGAACCGAAATTTCGGTTGTCCATTTTTTCAGTCTGGTTGAAGAGTAGTTTCTTCCTCTAACGCGGCCGATGACCACCATTTTCTCAATATCTTCTTCCTGGGCCATATTGATGCCTTCCCCAAATACTAATAGTCGACCTCACTCCTAGACCTTTGTACACTTTGATTTCTTCCCACTTGTTCTCTAGGACTAGTGTGCGTGTGCTTGTTCTGTCGTCTCAGGTAGGGTTTCATCCGAGTCGAAGGCCCTATTATCTTCTGATGCAGGAATATGTTGTCAGATACCTTCAAAGCATGCTGATGTTTGACCAGAGGGAGATGGTTGCGAAGTACCAAGTTCTTTATTGGTGTCTCCGGGTATATGAAAGCCTAGATGCTCGAAATTGAACGTGTCCTCTATTGTGTTGATAAATACCTCTTTCTCCATTGCAAAAATGTCCGACTATTTAGAAAGATGTGCATTTTAGTCCATCTCCCATAGAATCAACACGGAAGGTGATGGGAATGAAAACGTTTGTTGGTCATGTGCATCTAGAATAATGTATTTGATGCCCGCTAGAGAAGTAGGGGATGGTATAGTAAACCCTAGTACACTGTGGGAGGGCTCACCGACCACCATGTCAGCTATAAATGGTTCCACCTGTTCCTTCAGTTGTTGCATGTCCTCTGATGAGTGTATGATTGGGTGTTGAGGTGGAAATTCCACCCAGATCTGTGATGAATCCAATGAATATGAGGAGTAATCTACTAGTTCATCTTCCATAAAAGGTGTTATGTTTATTGTGCTCGAAGGGTTCCGAGAAATTCGATTCACCTACCTGTAACCACCTGCCGACACCGATAGGGTCTAGAAGATGTCCACGCCCTTATATTATTTTCCCAGACTCGGTCATCATGAAACACGTGTAGTCCATCGCCTATTCACCGGTCCCTAAACCCATCCATGGCCGTCAATAATCCCATGTCCATGTTGTCTCAGCGCTGCAGGGCGTCCATGTCTACCGGGGTTCAACTAGGGTTTGTCGGAGCTAGGGTTCTTCGAGAGCTTTTTTCCCTTCATCTCTTTTTAATCATATTAATGTACTAAGATTAATTATTAAAATATAACTATGTATTATTATATATAATTTGAATGGATAATAAATTATCTCATGTATTTAATAATTCCTTTATCATATAAGTGAATTTGAATGGATCATAAATTTACCTTTAACAAAAAATGTAACCACATTAAAATTCCAAATT
Organism: Pinus albicaulis; assembly: GCA_034641835.2. Classification (NCBI taxonomy): domain Eukaryota; kingdom Viridiplantae; phylum Streptophyta; class Pinopsida; order Pinales; family Pinaceae; genus Pinus; species Pinus albicaulis. The sequence continues at coordinate 326,991,849 of CM076578.1, forward strand.
AGGTAAAATTTTAAACATCTTTACTCTTTACTAAAACCAATACCATTTCTTAAATCAAATAAAACAGGTTAATTTGACACAAAGAATACAAAATCTCCAAAATATTCAATGTTTATTTTAATTAAATATTTGTAAAATGAATCTTTAAAAGGAAAAACTACATCCTATAGATATATTAAAATCTTTAAAAACATAAACATTTCCACATCAAAGTATAATATTTTAAAATATTAATTTGATATAGTTTTATTATAAATTTTGTTATCATTCTATGTAAAAACATCATTTAATCTAATATTAATATTTAAATATTAATATTAATATTAATTATAAATTTAATAAATTTGGATTAAAACAATATTAAATTTAATATAATATTAAAATTTTTAAATTATAATATATTAATATATCATTATATACTAACTCTAAATATATATGAAGAGAAGAACAAAGACCTAGAATGGTAGAGGTGGAGAGATAGAGATAGTGAAAGGGAGAGATGGAGATAAAATGAAGGAGAGGGGAGAGGAGGAATGAAGAGAGAGGGAAAGATAGGAGTGAGAGAGGAAAAGAAGGGTACAAGTGAGAGATGGAGACACAAAGATGGAGGGGAAGAGAGGGAGGGAGATAGTGACAAGGCTGGGGGTAGAGAGAGAGAGAGAGAGAGAGAGAGAGAGAGAGGACTTTAGAGATAAGAGGAGAAATGGAAGGACATAGAGATGGAGTTGGGGTGGGGAGAGAGGGAGTGAAGAAGAAATACATAAAGAGAGAAAAGTGGAGAGAGAGAGAGAGAGGGAGTGACAAGGGAGAGATGGAGAGAGAGTGTGTATGTTGTGTGGTGAGATAGAGAGACAAAGAAAGAGATATGGAAGGAAGGGGGGAGAGAATGAGAGAGAGAGGGAGATAGTGACAAATTTGGAGGGAAAAGAGAGAGATAGAGAGAGAGAGAGAGAGAGAGAGAGAGATAGAGAGAAGAGGGGGCGGGGGGGAGGGGAGACAAAGGGGGTGGGAGAGAAAGGGAGAGGGAGGAAGGAAGAGAGAGAGGACATGAGGGAGATAACGAGAGAGGGAGGGAGAGAGAAATGAATTTGAAGGGGGAGAGATAGGGAAGTAAGAATATTTCTTGCACTAGATGCATTGATTTCAAAGTATATGAAGGTTAATAATCCTATTTGATTGCTTGCACTAGATGCATTGATTTCAATGTAGATGTTGATTTCTAATTATGTTTGATTGCTTGCATTAGATGCATTGATTTCAGTGTAGATGTTGATTTATAATTATATTTGATTGCTTGCACTATATGAAGTTGATTTCTAATTCTATTTGATTGCTTGATATAGATGCATTGATTTCAGTGTAGATGGTGCTTTATAATCCTATTTGATTTCTTACACTAGATACATTGATTTTAGTGTATATGCTGATTTCTGATCCCATTTGATTGCTTGCACTAGATGCATTAATTTCAGTGTAGATGTTGATTTATAATCTTATTTGATTGCTTGTATTAGATGCATTGATTCCCTGTAGATGTTTTCTATTCCTATTTGAGTGCTTGCATTAGATGGATTAGAAGTTGTTACTCTTGAGGTTGTAAATTATTAAAACTGTTTTTCAAGATTAGATGGAGGGAGGGGAGAGGGACGAAGATATCTTGCACTATATGCACTTATTTCAATGTAGATGAAGATTTATAATCCTATATGATTGTTTGCACTAGATGCATTAATTTCAGTGTAGATATTGATTTTTAATTATATTTGATTGCTTGCACTAGATGCATTGATTTTAATGTAGATGTTGATTTCTTATTATATTTGATTGCTTGCACTATATGCAATTGCTTTCTAATCATATTTGATCGCTTGCTCTAGATGCATTTTTTTAGTGTAGATGGTGATTTCTAATCATATTTGATTGCTTGCACTAGATGCATTGATTTTAGTGTAGATATTGATTTCTAATCCTATTTGATCGTTTGCACTAGATGCATTGATTTTAGTGTAGATGTTGATTTCTAATATTATTTGAGGGCTTGCATTAGATGCATTGATTCAATGTAAATGTTGTTTTCTAATCCTATTTGATTACTTGCATTGGATGGATTAGATGTTGTTAATCTTGAGGCTATAGATTATTAAAATTATTTGTCAATATTATATGGGGGGGAGAGAGGGAAGAAGATTTGTTGCACTAGATGCATTGATTTCGTTGTAGATGATGATTTCTAATCCTATTCGATTTCTTACACTAGATGCACTGATTTCAGTGTAGATGTTGATTTCTAAGTATATTTGATTGCTTGCACTAGATACATTAATTTCAGTGTAGAGGTTCATTTCTAACCATATTTGCTTACTTGTATTAGATGAATTAGATGTTGCTAGTCTTGAGACTGTAAATTATTTAAAAAAGTTGTGATTCATAGAATTAATTAGTTATCAAAATTTGTGATTCCTAGCATTAAAATGAAATAGATGTGCGGAATCAATCCTCCTGCAAAGTGAAAATTAATCCTTGACAAGATCGTCTCCCTCCTTCATCACCAACTAATTACTAATAGACAATTACATATATTCAAAATATATTTGATTTACATATATTCAAAATTACTAATAGATAATTGCATACAACTGTATTTAAATATTTATAAGAGGAAAAGATATATTTATAATCATTCAAAACAAATCAAAATAGTCTTGAAGGAAATAACTTATTTCAAATATTAGCAAAGAAACAAATTATTTCAAGAGTGTAATCTTGAAGCAATAAATTATTAAAACTACTCTTTAAGGTATACTTAGTAATACCCAAAGGGACACTATTAAGAATCAATTAGTTGTCAAAAGTTGTGATATCTAAAATTAAATGAAATAGATGTGCAGTATCAATCCTCCCCCAATCTATTGACAATAATGTCTCTCTTCTTCATCACCAACTAATTACTAATAGACAATTACATACACATATAAAGATATAACACAACAACTATAACATTCACAAACATTACCATCCAAATCCAAACACATAAACACATAAACCACCCAAAGCATCCAAATACATATGTACAAACCATTCAAGGAAAGCAACAAAGACTAAATTAGAGAAGAGAATGATATGGTCATGCCAAGCAAAGAAAACATAATGTGAATTTTGAAGTTTATCTCAAACATGTACATAATAATGATAATTTAAAACTATGACATTATTTCCCTCAACTGGAACCACCTTAGATCCATCTAACACAAGATGTATCATGTGCCGAGAGGGATCAATTCTCAAGTTCAAAACTCCAAAAAGAAATTTTGCACCTCAAGGGATTTGATCCCTCTCGGTAAATGATAGATATAGTGTTAGATGGATCTAAGCCGGTATTTTAAAAAAGAATTTTGTGACTTCCTTCTCTATGAAGCATACTTTTGAAAAAGAACTAAAAGTTGATACAAGCAAAAGTTTATATTGAAAGAATAAATGTTTTGTAACTTCAAAAATAATGTGTAATGATATGATAAGTTATGTAGTTATATATAACATTATGAAATGGGTATGTAGAATGGTAATGTCTATTATCTTATAGAAATTATAAAGTTGATTAAGGAATTAATATTAATATTGAAGTGTTTATATATAAATATATTATTTTATTAAAATTAATTATATTTTTAATATAGTTTATGGGGTGTATAGTAAATGGTGATAAGGTATATTGTGAAGATATTTATTGTGTTAAGTTTTTAGGTTTGAAATTTTGTAGGTATGAATCTAAGGCGAGCCTTATTTCCACTGCCATAGGCCCATAAATGCGCCCAGGCAGGGAATGCTCGCTGCATGATGATCAACAGTTTTAATCTAACGACGGGCATTCCCTGCTTGGGTGCATTTATGGGCCTATGGCAGTGGAAATAAGGCTCGCCATGAATCTAACCATGATCAAAGTTGATGTGACTTACATTAAATGCAATCCAAAATAAATTTAACAACACTAATCTTGTAAGTTATAGACACACTAACCCAAAAATAATATATCCTCCATATATATTTCTTATTACTTTCAAAGTAACCTAAAATACATCATATTTATTTTTGTCATTATAACTAATTTAAGTGAGATAGTTTAATTTATAGAAAAAATGTTTTTTTTTTTTTCACAGAAATTTTGCCATACAATCTCAAGCAAGATTGTGATTTTTTGTTGTTTAAAATGCAATTTTGAGTAACATAAATAGATTTATCTCCTTGAAAAATCTTTAAAGCACTCAAATCTTATCAATTAAACAATTTAAACAGGAAAATTTAAAATTTTGATTAAAATTAACACAAAAAAATGTTTAAAAAATTCATTTCATCAATAAATTAAACAATTTAAACTGGAAATTTTAAAAATCTATATCAATTTTTGATTAAAATTAACACAAAAAATGTTTAAAAAATTCATTTCATCGATAAAATAAATTGCGCCAATTTAAATTTAAAATATTAAAAGCAAATGCCACCGTTCATATTTCAGTGGAATGCTCGTGGCCGACAAAGGGTTCACTTAATTTGAAAAATAATGGAGTAACATTCCGCTTACTTCGCGTTACTCTGGACCTTTTACGACTTTAGTGTGAATGGTATGTGCCTTGTTCTAAATGGTTGGTATGGTTGGTGGCTCCAAAGTTTTGCCTTTCAGAATTAATTTCTTCCCACCCGCATGGGAGATTTATGCGCAATATTGGGTTGATTTAAAAATTATGAGAGATATTTTATATTAAATGAAAGATGGTTTTTAAGTGGATTGTAATTAAGTTATAAGTGTTACTGGTTAAGTGCATAAAGATTTATTTTAATTTTAAGTTTATGAAAAATTTAATAAAATTAGTATAATTATATTAAAAATATTAATGCGGTTGATATAGTCAAAGGTTCCATTTCTATTTCTTATTGATAAATATATAATAAAATATCTATTATAATAAAAATATTATTATTAATTTTAATTTTATTTAATCTTTAAGAATTTGTCTTCATAAAAAATAGAAGTGTTGAAAATTTTCTATCTTTTACAACCAAGATATAAAGTAGTTTTTTTAAAATAAACTATGCTTTTGAAATCCCTAAAAAATTGGTGAGTGGAAAATTATATGGCATAAATATATATTAAGCATATTCTCTTGAGAATCTTTAATTAAAAAAATAAAAGACAAAAAATCAACAAATCTTCATCCACTTTAAGTTGAAATACAAAATCTCCAGCTAATAAAAAATAATTATATTATATATTTATTAGAGTAATTATTTGTTATAGTATCAATAAATAAATAAAATTTTAATTTTAAATTTTAATTATTAAATTCAAAATTACTTAGCCATGCACTTGTTGGTGTATTATTATTAGAAGATGGAAGAATGCACTTTTGGAATCTATTTTGATATTGATAATGCATGTTTAATACATATAGATTTGTACTTTTATTAGATTTGTATTTTTATTACAAGTCCAATGACAATGATAAATTGTTTGTTTTTATTTGCCTATTATCTATCTAGTGATGGTGACATAGAAATCAATTACTTTGTATGAAGAATCAATCTTAATAGTTTCTTATATGTAGTAGAAGACAATAATTGTTTTTCCTCTTGTATATTATTTTAAGTCTAAAAGGAGTTTTATAATGCAAAATTTGAATCTCATATGGATTGGCAAGGAGAAATAAGGTTAATGTATCTTGTGAAACTATTCAATATGCCTTGTGACTGAGAATTTGCAAAGACATGGTTGAATATGCTCATAGCCTTAGCTGTAATGATGCCAAATTTATCCGCGAGGATGCCTTCCTTCTTCACTCTCTAATTTATCACAAGTATTAGTTATAAAATGTTGCAAGGAGAAATATTAGCCTTGGGGAAGTGTTTCAAGTTGCCTACCACAAGTAAAGACGTAGAATGTTTGGCATTCTTTTATCAAAGACTTGTAAATAGATATTGTTGTTCATGAATGCAATTTCCTATATCACAATGATTATGCTCTCTTGCTCAAAAGTGGGGATAAAGTCATATTTCTCAAGAGGATAGTAAAACTATTCCTCACTTGGTGGGCACTCTACATACGTCATGGTGATTCTATTAAGCCCATGATAGCCACTTCTATTCTTCTCCATGGTTTTCTCTATCAAGACATTGCAGTGTTTGACAACTCAATCTTTTTCTTGACATCAAACACCACTAGACCTCAATATAATCTTGTGTCCTTCCTTCCTTGTGAACATTTGTTCAAAGAATTTCTCTAGTTTATGAGAAGTAAGGTTGCTTCAATATCATTTTACTATAGCGACGTGGAAACAAAAAGTATCTACTTCATGTTAGTACATCAAATTACATTATTGTTAGCAATCAATATCAACATTTAGACAACAGAGGACCCAAAACATTGAAAAAAACCTTCATTTGTTTAGCTTGAATTGTTTATGGCTTGAATGGATGAGTTAATAGAGTTACTAAATACTCTAAATGAGTCTACTATCGACCAAACAATCATAATTGACAAAGAGACTCTTGTCGATGTTTGAATCTGTTTACAATATGCACAAGACCAATTTGAGTTTCTTAAGCTTGAGTCACAACTCCAACAATATGAAATACAATAGAAGAATCAACATTCTAAAATAGTCTTTCTTAAGAGAAATTCTTTGTTTGAGATTGATTGCCAACAGCAACCAACACATGATCAAATCAATTATGCCATTTCAAGATTAGATTCAAATGAAGTTCATTAGAGGAAATTTCAACCTAGAAGTGACATCTTAAGGAAAAATAATAAAATAATAGTTAAAATAATAAAATAAGAGTTATGAATTTTGTAGGGAAAAGAATAAAACTACTTTTTTAGTTGTATTTTTGGCTTATCTCCTTATCGATTTATCCAAATTTCAAGTGTAGATGTTCGTTGGATGTGGAATTAAATTCCACATCAAATGAGTACCCATTGTGCATACTTTTGAGAATACCCACATTGTAAAAATTGAAGACACATTAAAAAAGTGTGTTTAAAAAATCGTGTTGAACACGTTTTTTTAATGTATCTTCAATTTTTGTCAATGTGGGTCTTCTCAAAACTATGCATAATGGGTACTCATTGGATGGGGAATTTAATTCCACATCCAACGAGTGCCTACATTTGAAATTTGGGTAAACCTATAAGGAGATAAGCTAAAAATACAAATAAAAAAAGAAAATTTTCTTCTTTTCCCTCCAAAATATTTACATGTATCTCTTTTTAAATTTAAAGGATTTTGATTTGTTTACATATTATGATATGTAAATTACATGAAAATTTCATGGGCAATTTTAGGTCGAAATTTCCTCTAATGAAAGAGGTTCAATTTACACTTCCCAAGCCATCATATTTAAACCTTGGGAAGAAATCATCAACAAAAAACACATAACTGGTCTCAGATATGAAAAGGAAGTGACCCTTCACATTCCATAATTCTCCAAAACAATCCACTTTCAGAGCGTCGAGATTTTTTAGGAAAAATCATATTCATCTTCTCCACTTCCACACCAGATTCTCAAATGCCAACATTGTCATCGAGTTGGGCACATGAAAGATCAATGTTTTGATCTTGATCCTTTGTGAGAATTGTGGAAAAAATACTCATTATTCAGATAGATGCTCCAATCACAAGAACTTTACAAGAGAAAATATTCACGTTGGATGGATCACTTCTTGCAATGGATTTCAATAACCAAGAAAATATATCTTTTACACCAAAAAATTCATTATCGAGTATTGACACATTTTTGCAGCACAGAGATTTTCATCTTCTCATCTTGTATCTCAGAAGGAAAAATTGATAGTCAACTGCTAGTTTCAAAGTCATCTCAAGCAAACCTAAGGTATAGCCAGGATTAGAGCCTAGAGCCAGGGTCGAAGTTGTAGCTAGAGACAAACTCATGTTCCATGAGCATGACTTGGCTTGTGTTCATCCCAAAAATACCATTTGATTTATGGTCCTCCTTAAACCACCACTTAGTAGAAGACTTACTACTTCTACAAGACAATAGTTAGTGTTCATCTTTAAACCACCATTTCAATGGTTTGTGCTCATCTTCAAACCATCATCAAAGGGCACTTCCATTTCACTGATGACATAAAATTTTAGCCAAATTAAGAATTTTCCCATGAACTAATTTAAGCCAAGTTTGAGGGTTGGTGGTCAACCTTAAACCACCACGAGTAGAAGAATTCAACTTCTACTATCATTTTGTTCTGTGGTCTTTCTTACACTACCACTAGTGGAAGACTCTGGCTTCTACTACCTATATGGTTAGTGGTGTTCCTTAAACCACCCTATTCAGAGAGTACACCAAACTAGTTGTTGGTATTCACCTTCATATTTTAGCTCTCTTCTTGGACTCACACACCTTCGAATTAAGGGGGAAATGTTGGAAACATAATCCTCATGGATTATGTGAAAAGTGTATTATTCACTTAAGAAGAAGGTGAAAATCCTAAATCAAATTTGAACAACCATCAAAAATCCAAAAAACTACTTAAAATATAAAACCAATAATCCCCAAACATTATGTTTCTGCATATCATGTAAATGATAATACATTTTTATATATTTCAATATATACATTATTATTTATAAATATTTTCTAAATTATAAAACACATTTTTTAATTAAAAAAACCCAATCCATTTTGAAGAAAATAAATTTTATAACATTTTAAAGTAGAATAAATTTCAAACTCTCGCCATATCATAAGGAACGTTACTCCCCCCTAAAAAAAATAGAATTTGGAATGCACAGAAGTGCTCACTTAGACTCATTGATATTTTAAAAAGGAATTTTATGGCTTCCTTCTCTATGAAGCATACTTTTGAAAGAGAAATAACAGTTGATATAGGAAAAATTTTATATTGAAGGAATAAATGGTTTGTATGTTTAGAGTTTTAAGGGAGCGTTGATAGTGCTGGATACCACCAATATACAAGGGATATCCCCGATATGAGGTCCCAATTATACCTCACACTGTTTGGTGTAGGAATCCCATTTGGAATATGACCCTGTTTCCATTCACTTAAAGATGTGTCATGGATTTAGCTGTTAGCACGAGAGAGAAGTGAAAATGTCCTTTTGAATGAGTATGCGAGTGCATCTTGTGAATGTTTGATTGGAGATGTATCAAGGTTCTCTTAATACAAAGGGGAAATAAAGTGAGCCTTTAAGATATAAGTAATAGTACTGCCCTAATGTAGACACACATGAATGAGAAAGAATCGTCTAACATCTAGCGAAATAGTTCACATAGATGCGACGATCATTATAAAAATTACAACACATTTCCAATAAGTTAAGCACCAAAGTCACCGATATAGTTCAATTAGTCTAGCACATGTGAAAGAAAAAATGAATCATAAACATCCAAATAATAGTCTTAGAAACATCCACAATCCATGTGTGAAAATGTGTTAACTCATAAGGATTTGAGTATTAAGAAAAATTTCCAAGATACACTACAAGGAAAAGACCCTCTAGTGGATGTTTTTGAGGAACCCCTTATAAAAATAGCCCAAACATCCATTAGTAGCAGAGGTTACTAGAGGAGGTTGGCAGGTGGAGGGTTTTACGGATGTTTTTCTTCCAATGCGTTTATCATCCTAAACTACACCGGTGTGTTCAACTAGAGAAAGCACCGGTGTGCACAAAACATTGGCACACCAGGACACCGTGCACTCGGTAAAAACCCGCTTAGTGTGTCTCATTACTGTAGTGCACCAATGATTTACAAAGATTTCGCACTGGTGTGTCCTAAAACCTCGCGCCAAAACTGAAACAGCCCGATGTGGTTTTAAGAAACCGCACCAGTGTGCCTATAAAACCCGTGCACTAGAATAGGGTTAAATAAAAAAAAAATATAGCCAAAAATCCGCATTTTTCACTTTTCAGTGCTCCAAAGCTCTCAAGCACTGGTGCAACTTTAGCTTGTGTGAGGCATCCTGCCATCAGTGCTCCCATTGCACACACTGCTACTGTCCATTGCCCACCATATCCATTTTGAATTTTTCAAAACGGTGGGCAATTTTAGTTTTGCAAATTATACAACCAATATGCCTCCTTGATGGCCAAATGTACAGGTATTTTCCTTGTTTTTCCATAATAAAACCTTTTAGCGGATTAGTTTTGTAAAATAGCTTAAAATTCACCTTATTTAAAAAAAAAATTCCCACGCGGTGTTGAGAATGCAACAAGATGATGGAGCTTAGTGAAAAGAAGTCACCTTCACTAAGTGGGCCCGCAGGCTATTTTTGGCGCAAAGTCTATTTTTAGACATATGGATCATGGTCTATGAGTTGCAGGATGCTATTTGTGGATGGTTGGTCAAGTTGGTAAAAATAGATGGACCTCTAGTTTTAGACATATAGGTCGAAGTCTATTTTTAGACTGCCTTCCTAAAAATAGGGAAGTCAAATATTATTTACCCTTAATAATATTTGGACTCTAAACTTCAGTTTACTCTCTTGGAGCACTTCAGTTCGAGCCTTGGAAGTGGCTCATGCATCTGACAGAGGAATTACGCTATTCCTAGGGGTTAGGTGAGCTCATGCATGGTTGACTTCAGTTAGGACTTCAGTGGCAGAAGTTTGGTGGAGTTGATGAGACAGTTGGTGGAGTTGTGTTCGGTTTAACTTAGTCGAACTAGTTGAGATTAGTTTAACTAGCTAATCAACTAGTAATGAGTGGAGTGAATTAAATATTATTTAATTCATTAATTAGTAACTCATTATTCAACTGCAGAACACATCAGGTCACTACAGTGCATGGGCAGTTCAGTGGAGACCAGTGAAAGAGGTAGATGAAAGGGTGAGTCTACTATCAGCTAGACTATAGCCGTGCATGAGATTTGCACACACATTGATTGAGATTGCCAATGAGGATTGCACAAGACATAAGACATGAAATGGGATTCAAACTTGGATTTCATCATTATTCATCTTGGATTGTGCAGTAGAGGCAGGCTAACAGGTGGAGGAGATTTGAACTTGTGACTTGTTCATATCTGAGCTAGTTAGTGTGTAACAATTGGAGATAGTGTTGAGATCTTGTGAGGAGTTTGTGCTATGTATTGTTACATGTTCTCTATCATTATAATATACAGATAGTTGGGGGTTTTCAGCTATAAGATTTCCCCATTACATACTGTGTTGATATGTGTGCTTAATTATGTTTTAATGTGCGCATGCGACTGCTTCTAATTCCGCAAATTGATGATCAATGGTAGAAGAGATTATGTATTATGCATGAAGCTCAAATAGTGTGTAATCAGGATAATCTCGGTGAATAACTCATCTATTATTCAAATTTCTACACGCGGTGCGCTGGAGTTGTTTGGCTCACACTGGTTAGCAGTGCTGCCTATATATTTATAGGTCGCACTGTGACTGGTGCTAATGGTATCCGCACCGGTTTTGGGGTGGTACCAAATTGGCGCAACGTGAATTTTTAAAATTTAAAAAAGTGCGGTGCGGTCGGTTACTTGGTCGCACCATTGACCATGTCGAATTGCGGGTATGCGGTGCGTTGACGAAAATATCCATCCTGGGGTAGGTAATTTTGTCAGCAGACCGCCACCCTAAACTTGACATAGTCAATGGTGCGGTCATGTAAACAACCGCACCGTTGACTATGTTGTGATGTCAGGAGGGCGGTGTGCTTCCTAAACTATACACCCCAGGGCGTATAGTTTGGTCAGTGCACTGCCCTCTCAAAATTGGTACATAGTCAATGGTGTGGTCCGTTATACCACCACACCGTTTCCCTTGTAACAATGCTAGGAGGGCGGTGTGCTAAAAATTTGCAGGTGCATCGTCTCCGGTGCGCTGAAAATTTTCTAGTGCACGGCCTCCGATGCGTGACAAAAAATGATGCACCATGACTGGTGCATGCCTGTTTTTTGTGGGGCACTGATTTTTTTTCTTTTTCTTTTAAAAAATATATATATCTATATTCCTAAATACATGTCTCATTTAATAAAAAAATTGTATTTAATATGTCAATCATTCAATGATGTGAAAGGAGAGAAGAGAGGGAACAACAACAACAATAGGCGGACCAGTATAACATGGTTCGCCTATGGGAGGCACGAGAGAGGGAGAGACATAAACACACTCACCCTATTATAGTAGCCAACCAAAGGCTGCTTAGGCAGATAGGCCTTCTCAAGTTCCATAAGGAGGCTACATCCCTAAAGGGCCATGGTTTGTTTTTGCAACATCTTATCCACAGGTGGAATGCCCACCTATAGGCTTTCCGGGTTGGTCCTAACCAGTGGTACGCACCCACTGAGGAGGACATGTATTTCATTACTGGCCTATCGAGGAGAGGGGTTGATTTTCCCTCGTTCCCAGAGATCCTCATTGGCTATGCAGCAGGGAGTAAGTTGGTGTACTCCCAAAGATATATTAGCGTGGATATACTATCTCCTTCAGATTTTCAGGTCTCCGGAGGTTTGTTACGTATTGTTTCATTTGGTGGAGAGGAGGTGAGGTGCCTCTCACTATTGATTTTGACAATTTCACACCATACTAGTGAATGGAAACACATTAGTTGTCTGAATTTATTTTATTTTTATTCTTTATTACAGGAGCCACGACTTGTGAGGTGGTATGCCAATTTTGCAGCAGTTTTGTACAACTCTAGATAGATGTCGTGCTTAGGCATAAGGGAGGGTGAAATTCCCTTTTGCTTCATGGATATTTTATTTATTTTTTGAGAGGTTTCCAGAGACGAGGCCTAATTTTTTTCGACAACCTCGTAGGCCGATGCTGCATGTATGGATGCAGATGTGGGGACAGATGATGCCCAAGAGGTGCGAGTCAGAGTTTTCCGCGAGGATATCGCATGATGCACTGGAGTTGCTAGCTAGTGTTGATGAGCATCCCTTCATTCTGGTCCCCTGTACGTATGCTGGTTTGGATTAGCAAGGGTGTGCCAAAATCCTCTTCACAGATGATGAGCCACCGGATGATAGAGGTAATATTACCATTTTATTTATATTTTTTCTAACATTTTTTTTCACAAAGAAAAAGTTCGTAATTTTATTTATGAGAAAACAAAATTACATGTTGTATGTGCTGGTATATGTCCAAAGACATCCAAATGCCGCAAAATAAAAAGCAATGGTGATACAATTAAGATTTTCTCCCCTTCTTCTTTTCAACCTTACGCCAAGCACCGAGTGTTTGCTCGGTCTCGATAAGTAGAAGCTGATTTTCTTCTGTTGGTGCGCCATGATCCTTGTCAGAGTTAGATGTGTCTGATGTATGTGTTCTTTTGTATCCCCCACTGTCTAGTGTGCCAGGTACCATGTCCTGCTGAGATTTTGTGGTGGTGTCAGGAGGATCTTGCATTTCCTGTTCTTGTGTGCCCAAGGAAGTATCTGTTTGTTGATTCTCATGTGGTGTTGGTTCCACCTCTTCTTCCTGTGGTTCTGGCTCTTCCGAGGGGAATTGCCAACCTTTTGCCACTTTTCCTGTTTTCTTATTTTTCCTGTTATCCCTTTTTGCTGCTGGGCATGAGTTTTGTAGGTGTCCCATGCACCTGCATATCCGGCATCTGAAGGCTGTGTTCTCATAGTCTAAATGCTGTGTCCATCTCTGTTGTTTGTTGTTCAGTATAATGGAATCTGGGAGTCCCTTGCTCAAATCAACCTCCACACAGATTCGTGCGAAAGTGAATATGCGTTCTTCCAGGCATTGGGTATCAATTTTAATGTATCTGCCAAGAGTGTTTCCAATGCAGCCAAGAACATTTTCATTCCAAAAATGTAGCGGGAGGTTATAGAGCCTAACCCAGACCGGCATTTTGGTCACCTCCATGGTATTGGCATCAAAGTTTGGGAACCATGGTGTAATGAAGAGACCCGTGGAGCCCCAGAACCATGGTCCCTGACTGAGAATGGCATCTCTGATCTCTGTGGATGAAAATTTGACAATGAAGAACCCCTTAGAACATAAGTGTATTTCACATTACATGGTCCAGTTTGTAGAAATCCAATGGAACAACTCCATTGGTTTGGGCCAGAAGAAGTTGAATCTGCCAATAATGGCTTGGGATTCGTAAACAGTTTTATGCATATCAATATCTATGCTGTCTATGTTTATTTCAGGCACACTGTCCTGCAGTTCTACAATATATGGCTTGGGGGAACTTTCAGCAGGGGCGACAGGTACAGTGGGAGTGCTTTTGTCCCCCTGTAATATATTCTTGTAAGAAATGTAAGAACCTTTTGTGGGTACAGTTTTGGATGCACTTGCGCCCATGGAGGGACCATGAGCCCTGTTTTGTCCCATCATACCACCCCTCAGTCTGAGGTTGAGACAGATGGAAGACCCCGTGACAATGGAGTAGTCATAAAAAGAACAGTGGTCAGCTAAAACTTCCCCCCCAAATATCAGAGACTGAGCCTGGACTGGGTAACCCGCCTTTGTTTGGATCGCTGCCTTTAGATGTAGTATTGTATCTATTGTTTGAATCCATATAATAAAGCTATTACCAACAGGAGGCTTAATGAACACTTGATATGATGTGGATCCTACCTGGGAATCGAAGATGCAGGTATGCAGGCTGCGATTTTTGACAGTAAGCACCACCTCGTGCGCCTGTGTCTGTCTCAGCTGGTCCGAGTGCATCCATGGAGTCTCCTTGAGATCTGAAGATCCCTCAACAGCAGTAATGGGGAGATGATCCAGCCCCTGCAGCCCTAGGTTCGTATGCAATTGTGGATGTCGCCAGGCCTTTATTCCGGATGCCCAGAGTCCGCCCATTCTCCCGGCCCAGGGCAAGGTTATGAATGCCAGCTCGCCAACAGGGTAATCATGTGTTATCCGCTCCCAATAAAATAGCAAGACAGAGGTCCCTGTTTGTGCAGTCGACCGATAATACAGGGCAATGCGTCCAATGGCACCATGCGAGGTGTAGCAGTGCGCATACCCCGTCGGTGTACCAAATACAAAGTCATCCATGGACAAATAGCTCACGCAGGTGCTTATTCCATGCCCCACATTGTCATTTGAGAGACTGGTCAGGCACCAGTACCCCGTTCTGGTAGTTCTGCAGGTCCATGACCCTGTCTCAGCAGAAATTAAAAATTTCACAGGAGTGAATGGATGCCCAGCCCGAATGACACAAGGAGCATCGATGATGAAGCAGGTTCTCGAGCCATGGAGGCGCCTCCTGCAAAGCAAACTCCAAACCGCGGCGGCGATGGTCTGTAACCCTAGAGCAGAGTTTTCTCCCGCGCGCGCCATCTCTCCTTCCTCACTCCTTTTCATCAAATTATATTTTTTCTAACATGTTCTTTAACTTGTTTTTATTAAAAATTTTAATGAAATTGTATAATTATTGTTGTGTACTTATATATATTTTGCAGACATTAGGTCATTTGATGAAGATGAGATTCCATCACCACCAAATGATCCAGGTGTAGATCCCGATGACGATCAGGATATGGCAGATGTCGAGGATCAAGCCGGTGCAAACAGACCTGGTCCTCATGGTGTGTCGGCCGCCTTTTGCTAGGTGTAGGCCTGACAGTAGATTGAGGATGGAGTTGGGCGACCAACTCTATGAAATGTTTGTGGAGGTGGGAGTCAGGCCCGCCACTATGAGAGAGATATAGGCCGATGCTAGGCTGATACTAATGTGGAGAGGCATGCCACATGACATGTTCACCCTGATGCGGCATGTCATAGGAGCTACAATCTTAGTTATGCAGTTGAGGAGGGCCTTTCAACGTAGGCATGGTGGAGACGCAGTACGTTGACGGTCAACGAGTAGCGACACATCATTTGATGATCAAAATCAGGGGAGTGATCATCGTTCACCTCGTGCCATAGATGATCAGCAACCTGTAGCATCTGTTATCACAAAATCTGACCTAATAGGCTACTCATCAAGTGGACTTTGTGTAACTCATTCAGACCAATATTTTGGCTGAGGCTTAGCCTCCTCAACCTGAGAGGGATCTCTCAAGTGTTTATGATTTTTGATTAATGGATAGATGGCTAACTCTAAGGTAAAAAGATAAAATGGTATAATTGGTTGTATCATAGATTAGCAAACATTCATTAGGTTATGGAGTCAAGATAATCTTCACAATCTGTTAAGCATGGAAGTCAAGGCATTTGGAGTCTAAGCAGATGAATAAAACAGTAAGACAGTGAAACACACAATCCATTTGCATATGAAGGAAGTTAGAGCATTGTGAAATGAATTCTAAGTATCACATACAAATACCACTGCAAATAGAGATATTGAAGAAGGCCATTAGAACTTGATAAACATAAACTCCTTATGAATCTTGAGTTGTCAAAACAGATCTATGTATTAAGTTGAAAATAAAATAGTGACATACAATAACACAGTCTATTGCTAATGAAAATGCCCAACCCTTATGAATTCGACCTCATGCTCTATATAGAGCATTTACAATCTAGGATTCCTTGATCCTCCACTAGAGAATTCGAATTCACTTATTTTGACACCTTTCCTAATCTTAAACATGCCATTAATTACAGAGTGACAACTTTACTGCCTTTGAAAAGTCCTAGTTCTAATAGGAGTGAAACTCCTAAATATGCTTGTAACAACCTTATCTAAACTTTAATACTTCCTTTGACAGCTGCAATCCCATGTATTCGAACTTTGATGATGCTTCCACCTTTGAGGTAATCCTGTTGATGATGCCAAAAACTGTCCTAAAAATCAGGAGACTGGTTTCCTTCTTTTTAGCCCTTAACTTCCATTTTCATCGTTGAGCATTTGTTAACATTGATAGCTTAGTTTCATAAGTGTCACATGTGTCAATCATTTCCTTGAAACCTTTAATCTTCTACCCGTGCAAAGAAAAATCTCTGAAATAGTGTAGAAGGGTATGAAATATGTCTGCACTACGAAAGTAGCCTGTTTTCGTAGCGTAGTTTGTAGGTAACTGTAAAAAATTTCCTTTAACCATTTTTTTATCTTGTTTTACAATTTGAACCTTCACCTGTAATCTCCATGCTTCCACCAGCAACATTTAAACTCAAAACCCATCAACCTTATCTCCAAAATTCATATGTAAAAGTGCAAAAATTCATTTTCAACAGCGCGCTACGAAACCGTTGTGTAGGCTTATTTCAAAACAATTTTCATAAATTTTTAAGTTGAGGATATTTAAACTTCACAAGGATTGATATTTTTATCAAAAAAACATAGTAACTTAACTTCAAAAAGATGTTTTTCATCAAAATTTGTCTTCACCTTAATGACAAATCGATTTAAAATTTATCATTTTTCTGCACTGTTCCATTACCCTGTTTCACTATTGTTTTAGCTTTTCTTGAGATCTTGTTAGCTGGATTTCTAAGTCTTCAACCTGTCTCCTTAGTCTCCTATTGTTGGTCCTCAAATGAGTATTCATAACCCTCACAAATCTTGCTTCTTTTACGGTTGGTACAATCCAAGTGAAATATTGTGCTTCACTGCTAATTATTTCTGGTTTAGAAACCTTATCACCTTCACAGAGGGCTTTCATCCTCTTGAAACTTGTTTTTTCAATAGCATGCTTTCTATCTCTCTTCTTTAATTTGAAAAGTTCATGATTGGCTAATTTCAACTTTTCTTCCATCTCTTTATAAACAATTTTTTTTTTTTTTTTTTTTTTTTTTTTTTTTTTTTTTTTTTTTTTTTTTTTTTTTTTTTTTTTTTTCTGTTTGTGTGGAGAATACTCCGTTTTTGGCCTTTTTTGGTATAGGTGAAGAAATATCTATAAATTCTTCATGAACAGTAGATGTCTCCTCTATTTTCTCTAGCTCAGCATTAAGCTTTTTCAATTTATTTGACTGTCTGGTTACAGGCTTCCTAGCCTTGAAGACAAATGTTGCATCCTCATCATTGAACTCCAACTTTTTAGATGACTTCATATTTTTCTGTTTATCTTCATCAATTATTATGAAGTCAGCTTGTACCAAAGGGGACTCTTCTATGTCTATGGCTTGCAATATATCATCTAAATTTCCCTTTAAACCTTGACTATCACTTGTTCATGAAAACACTGCTTTCCCCTTTGCTTTTGCAACTTGACTCCTAGTCAGTCTATGTTGAACTTGTTTATCAGCTGACTATTTGTGTGCAATTTCTTTAATTTCTTTCTCTTGTTTCCTAGGTTTGAACTTCACAAACCTTTTTGTCCTTGTCACTATAGGCTTGTTGGATTCTGCTGGTGAAGTTTCTTTTGCCTTAGGGTTACTGCCTGTAGTTTGAGCTTCTACTCCAAATCGACATAAAAATAAAAATGATAATAATTCTCTGTTAATATTTTGGAGTTCATTTAAGACCATCAGTTTGATTAGACCATGGTGAAATAGAGAAGTTTCACACCCTTCAGATTTCATTTGAACCTTGTCTACCATCTTAGCTATGCTCCTATATAGGAAAAATGGCAAGTCTAAAGATATCATGCCTGTAAAGTGTAACATAATTTTAAAATGGTATGAATAAACTTTATGATACTTTCCCTTGCATGTAAAATACCTCTGGATATAGAAGAGTAGATTTGCATAGCTATCTTTGATGCAGCTCCTGTGAATTTCATTGTTTAAATCCATCTCTGTGAATTCTTGCTTTAGAAACACCTTGCATACCTCCATGTCAAACCTGAAACCCTTAAACCATGTTTCTTGCCCTCTAGGAATCTCAGTTACCAAGGCTATGGTCTCAAGAGTAACTGACAAATTTAATATTCCAATATTTGTGTTTGAACCATTAAAATGCAAGGCAAGTTCCTTTGTTACCTGGCTGTGTCCTCCCTACAACTTTTCACAAAAATTCAAACACCCTGCGTTCTTGAAAGCCTCTAACATGTTTTTTCTTTAGCTAGGGCTCCTGTGCTTTCAGGTTCTGACCTTAAGCAATGCCCTGACTTGTGATTTTTCTTTTCTTCTGTCATTCTTGCATTCATAAATTTCTCTACTTCCTTCGTCCCAATTATCGACCTCGCTTGAATTCAAACGATCGACCTCGCTTGATAATGGATGATGAAAGCTTTGGTGTAAGATGACCATAAGCTTAACACTTGAAAAATATATGTTGAAGTTTTTTGCATGAAAACTGGAATAAGTAACCAACCTTTTCAAATTTGAACTTTCCTTTCATAAATGAGACCTCTATGATTGCAATGATGAGTTTGAATGGCTACACGTTTTGGAAATGACCCCTAACTGACTCTTAATTATGAAAACCTAATGGATTCTGACTGATTTTATGATTTGATATGACTTCCCTATGAATCCGTTCTTTCGTAGCGTGCTAAGTGCATTTTCAGGGATATGCACTACAAAAGTAGTAGCGCTTTCGTAGCGCAAAACTGGTTTTTTCAATTGGCTGCGCTACGAAAGTACGGTTTCGTGCCTTATTGCAAAAAAACTTTTTCAAAGGTTAAAAACATGACTTCTAAATGGATGATGGGACCTTTAAACCATGAAATGAGACTTTTAAACATTATTTGGAGATTAAAATGACACTTTGAAGACTTCAAACCCTATCACTTACCCCTTTAAGAATGAAATGACTCAAGACCCATTTAACACCATAACTAGAAAAAAGGTAAATTTTCAGAGTTTAGAAAAAAAAAAAATTATGTTGATAACGACGTGACCATGATCATGGAGCGGGCTGGACCATCCACGTTGAGTTAGCAGCCTACAACATCGAGCAGTACTCATGATCACGAGTAAGCTGGACCATCGACCATGTTGAGTCATCATGACCAGCCGACAGTTGATCCTGATCAGCATGAGGCACCACTAGATTAGCAGGCATGTGATGATCGACATCTATTTGAGCTTGTTGAGGCTGCACCATTGACTGAGTAGGCCTTGACTACTACTACTAATGATGATGTACCACCAACTGATATTTGACATTTATATTAGAGTTGTATAGTTTTGACATTATATATATATATATATATATATATATATATATATATATATATATATATATATATATATATATATATATATATATAGTCCTTGTATTTTATGTTCATGTTGCGATTGTACTTAATTTACATGTTGGTCATCATGATGTGTATATTGTTAGGTCATGTTAGATATGTTCATTTAATGTGCAGTTTTCACATAGATGTGTACGTGATAGCAATTATTTTACATGAGATGTATATTTGATGTTTTTGTTGTGATGATGCTATACAATGCTAATTATGTTTTGTTAGATGATCACGATCACAATGATGTTAGTGAATTTGAATGTGGTTTTAGTCGAATATGATGTTTGTACGATGGTTATCATGATCGTGATGTTTATTAATTAATTTAATATTAAATGATCATGATATTTATTAAATATTATGTCGTGATTGTAATTGAAATTTCAATTTTAATTGTATGTAAAATTGTAAAATTGTAATTGTAATTGTATGTCAAATATTTGTAAAATTGTAATTGTAATTGTAATATTTAATTTGTTGTGAAATGATTGTAATTGTAATCGTATATATGTAAAATTGTAATTGTAATTGTATGTAAAATATTTGTAAAATTTTGATTGTAATTGTAATATTTAATTTATTGTGAAATGATTATAATTGTAATTTTAATTGTAACTGTATATATGTAAAATTAAAAGTTTAATTCTAATTGTATGTAAAATTCTAAAATTGTAATTGTAATGGTGTATATGTAAAATTGTAAAATTGTAATTGTAAATTTTACGTAAAATTCTAAAATTGTAACTGTAATTGTATGTAAAATTCTAAAATTGTAATTGTGATTATAATTGTAATTTTAATTTTAATTGTAGGTGAAATTTTAAAATTGTAATCATAACTCTAATTCTAATTTTATGTAAAAAAATTGTAAAATTTTAATTGTATTACTGTGAAATAATTGTAATTGTAAAATTTTAATTGTATGTAAAATTCTACAATTGTAATTGTATGTGAAATTGTAAAATTGTGATTGTATGTAAAATATTTATAAAATTTTAATTGTATTAGTGTGAAATGATTTTATTAAAAATTTGTAAATTTGTAAATTTGTAAATAATTGTAAAATAATAAATCTAGAATAATATGAATTTTTGTAACATAATAAAGTTTAGAAAATAATGCAAATAAATTCATGTACTTTAGAATTATCATTATTTTATTATGATCTTATATACAAAAAAAGAACTTTATACAGTATGCCATTGTTTTTGAGATCAACATAATTGCAAATTATCAAGTGTAATATTGATTTTAACATAACACAATGAAAATTACCAATTAATTCAAAATGCATATTATAATGTTTCGAAAAAAAAGAGTCTTATAAGTTATAAGGTAATGAAGTCCTCTTCTTTATAAAAAGCCATCTTAAAAATTATAAATATTGATGAAATAACACATGTACCATATCACTCTTGGTTCTCATGATCACCCTCATTATCTTCCAGTTCGCATGGCATGAGAATACTATTGTTCTCAAAAATATGTTTTGATCTAGGGTCATGTCTCAATACGAACCACCAATCCCTATCCAACACATCTGGGTAAAAAAGCACCTGATTGCAGCGTTTGGGGAAAACATAGGGTTCCTTAGCTTCATCCCACATCTTTCTAGAGTTAATACACATCAGCCTAATATCATGATATTCCTTTACATTATTCTGATCAAAGGTGTCCCACCACTTGCACCTAAAAATAAAACATTGGAAAGAAGAGAAATCCAGTTCAATGATCTCTTGTATCTTTCCGATGTAACCTAAAGTCCCTCGCACTAGGTTTTGATCACAGTGGCTTGATCGACTAGATTGATCAAACTCGACTTCCACGCCACAGTCTTGTGTCATGTGTCCCTCATCGACATTTTCTGTATGTAAATGGTGTCCATATGCCCACATAGATGGGAACAAATGCACCTATAAAAAAGTTAAAAAAATCATAGTGTAATGTGTCTTATAATAACCCAAAAGTAAAAATATGAAATATAGATGTAATTACATTTTAAAGGTGCATTATTAAGTTTCAAATGTACATATAAATTAAATAGATTATTATCGAGTTGCTGCACCCAATCCCTACGTTTAGCACATCCTATTCAACACGCGGGTAACAACCGATTGCACCGTATTTCTCTATGACTTGGTCAGCAACCCAACTGTTGGGGCATATTTTTGGCATATTTTCTTTTAAATGATCGGGATAAGGCACACTTCTACCATTCATCCATCTGAATTCTTTCTTGTCACTATCCAATTTCATCCTCTTTTGTTTGTACAATGCGACCCATGGTTGTGTCGCTTCGGAATTGTAAAGAACGAATTTATTGATTGCTTCAATTTTTTCATTCGCTGATGAAATCAAACCAACATTATATAGTACATAGAGATCAAAATATACAATATATCGAAGTTCAAAATGAATATTTACTTTATGTAAATTTGAAAATTAATAAGTCGCTTACTCTTTATCAAGTGATTTTTTCCATTCATTTGGAATAGCTCCCCTTCTCTTTTGTCTTCATCCCTTTCAAAGTCCAAAATAACCACACCTGGTCTATTGTCGATCTGCTTGATGTACTCACTGGCATAATAGAAAGATTCATACGATATGTACCCCTCTGTCATAGACCCGTTGGGTTTTTCGCTTTGTCAAACAAAACCTTTCAATTTCTTCATGTACATCTCTAAGAAGAACATCCAATGACAAGAAACCACCCCAACTAATTCAACCTCATCTACGAAGTGGATTAGAAGATGAACCTGCAAGTCAATGAAACTCGTCGGCAGTTCCTTCTCAAACATACAAACAATCTCAACTATCTCTTGACGCCACCATGGAATGCTAGTAACATGAATCTCCTTTGATGTGATCCAACGTACAAATGTAGATAATTTAGATATGGCACATCCTAGGTCTTGAGGGAATTCATGTTTCACACACCCACGTATGAACAAAGGATGATGACACTGCAAATTTATAAACACGTGCAATAATATAAAAAATTAGTTATGTTTTACGATCCTTGCATGGGATAAAATTTATTGATATAAAGAATAATAAAATCATTCTTTTGACATTATACGTACTCTTAGAAGATTCAAATGGTCATGCAATTTAAACCCTGACAAATGGTCATCCACGATGAAGCAGCACCATAGTGAAGACCCGTATGAAGATGGCACCCTCACACCCATTATAACTTCCTTTTCCAAAGAAAGAAAATCTTTTTTTAAAATCCATGGGACATCGCCTTCTTTGAAATACCATGAATTAGAGGGACCAACGCTTGACTCTGATCCTGTACTTTCTAATCTTCTTGGCCAATGTTTCTTTTTAGTTTTTGAAGTAATAAGATCTTTCCTAACAACCAATGTGTCACTTTGTTTCGATGATATGTGCCTCCATAAATAAGATGAAATATTTTTAAATATATGGATGGGATCTAATAAGTGGGTAATATTAAGATGCTCCCAATATGGGAGGTTATAAAAGATAGATTTCCTTTTCATCCCAATGGGAAATATCTCAACATAGGTGTCGAAGAATTCTGTATCATCGAACATAGTCTCCCCATTTGAATCAAACATTTCTATTAACTCCTTCTCCTTCTCTCTCTCATATGCTCTAAGCCATTTAGCTAGTGTCGTTACTGGAGGCCTTTGGGTTCTCCCCAGTTTACCATTGAAAGTGGATGTTTCTCTTCTGTACGGGTGTTCTTCTGGGAGGAATACCTTGGAGTAGTCATACACTGGCTTTCATAGGTTGTTGGACCATCTAGATTTCAGAGAAGGTCTACAACATTTACATCTGAAATACCCTTTTGTTACAAGACCTGTGAGATTATTGTATAAAATTTATATGTATGGAAAATTAAAGAATATCATGAAGATCAGAACAATTACAACAAATTAAATAACTAATATGCGAAAGAATATTGTTATGTATATAAACAAATCAATAAACATGTAATTTACCAAAGAAAACTCCTAAGCTTGGATAATCATGTGTCATGTAAGAATATATGCCATTCAACATAAAAATCCTCTCTGTTGCAATGGGTCTTGATACATCGTATACATTTATCCCATTCCATAATTCCTTCAATTTATCTACCAATGGTTGTAAGTAGACATACATATTCTTCACTTGTCTTCTACTAGGGACTATGAGAGCCAACATAAGATGTTCATTCTTCACGGACAACCATGGGGGGATATTGTTTTTGATCACTACTACAGGAAAAACATAATAGTTGGTGTTCTGGAGGGAATATGGGTTGATGCCATCCATGGCTATTTTGAGTCATAGAATTCGTACTTCATCCTTGAATTTTTCAGGCCATGTATCCTCTATATGCTAAATGGCTATTGAATCAGTTGAGATTCGCATAACTCCCAACTCACTTCCGTGTGAGGCATTCCAACCCTGCAACATAGCTAATTCTTTGCAACTAAACATCCTTTGAATCCTTGGGATTACAAGCACGTGCCTCAATATCTTAAAAGGAGGACCATGTGATTTACCCTTCTATTTTTATTTATCATACCTGTCATGCCCACATTTCGGACATATCTCTTTATCTGCATATTCTCCCCTATATAGAATACAATCACTTGGACATGCATGATATGATATGTACTCAACACCCAACATTTTCAACAATTTCTTTGCCTCTTCACAGCTTCTAGGCAAGACACTATCACTCGGAAGAGCCTTATCTTTGAATAACCTGTAGTTGGTGATCATGGAAAATATTAAATGTACATTAATTCTGATATAATTATTAACGTTCATAAAATTGACCATTTTTAATGTCCATTATGTGATTATATTTCTCAAATTTATATAAGGGAGGACTTTATGGTAACTTACCTCAAAATTTCCGAAAAACATGCATTCAACAAGTCAAAATTTGCTTTCAAGTTGTACAGTAACATCGTTTTCCCCAACTGGGTAGATTTGATTGACTGCCAGGTCCAAAGAGAGGGGTGGTGGATGCAAATTTAAGGCTTTTGAAAAAGGTGTCAACGATATGAGCATCATCCCCTAGCTGATCATCGTTTTGGAATGCATCTAACAACATTGTCTCCATGGCAGTCATATCCCTTAAGTAATCATACATACCAACCTCTATTTGATTTCATCCATTGCCAACTTGTGAAGAACTACTATTGTTATAGTCATTCCTAATTGGTGAATCTGGACGTAGCGGGAATTGAATCGGTGGTTCATTCAACCATTCTTGGTATCGTTCCTCTTCGATTTTTTCTCTTGATTCAGCCTTCTGTCGATTTGACATTGTCAATAGAAGACACTAGGTAGGTCGCTCATCATCACTAGAATCCTAATAATTTCAAAAAAATATTTGAAAATGATTAGTACAAAATCTATGATATCAATTAGTAAGAACGTTGACAATGCATGATTAATTTGTTTGACATTAAAATAATTACATTAATATACCAAACAATTATTATTACCATTATTGTCCTGGGATTGTGGCTAGAAGATGCAATATTGTTACAATTGCAGGGTGAAGCGACTGTCCATTTTCATCTACCAAATGCGCCTTGTGGTATGCTGCTCCTGATAAGAGCTTCCGACGTTTTGGAGCTGTTTGAATATTTTGTGCATCTGAACTCCATTATGAATCTGCATGAACCTACAAATTTGTATACATTATAAATTTTATTAAGCTGATTGGCATGGATAAAAAACATAGATTCAATTAGATAATGAATGAAAATATATATAAAATCTGAAGTAAATATTATGTCTCAAGATGGATAGGGAGAACTCCACGATGGAATTTGAGAAATATTATGGACCGAGTTTGATTTTGAAGAATTGTCCATTCAATATAATTATGATATTTTCTCCCCGCATTTGAGCAAAATTAACAATAAATTTTAGTGCACACACCTAAAAGTAATTTTGGTGCCTTAAAAATGGACTTATTGTTATCGGTGCTTATGTACAAATAAACACACTGATGCATTTTAGTTACTGTGCATTGGTGCCGTGTTAATAACTGACACACCAGTGCGGTGTGATTAATTAACACACTTGTGATGAAAATCCACAAATAAAAAAAGCGCAACTTTATTTTTTTAAAGTGAAAAGAAAGCGGTAAATTGAAAAATGGGCGGAAAAATATTTTCGAAAATCTAATTTCATAAAATAATTCTTTAAATACTAAATTTTTTTCATTATTTCACTATTTTTGCAAAAAATTTCATCTAGAGATTTGTACGAGACATACCTGGAGAAAGAGAGCACGAGAGCATTGTGGAGCAGCGAAATACTGTTGAACAGAACTATTCAGAAAATCAGAATTCCAAACCTTGGTGATTCAAACCCTGTAGCATAGAATTTCAAACGATCTCATGATTAAATTTTATTGTTTTTTTTTACATTTTCTGCAGTATTTTTTACACAATAAGTAAAAAATTTAAATTTTGCTATTCATTTTCAGCAAAAAAAAGAAGAAGAACCCATTTTACCCTAAACCGTTCATTCTTTTTGTTTCTTCCCTTGCTTCTTCTTGTTTCTGTGATTGCTATATGTATAGGCCTATGACATCTAACCCACGGGACGACTTGCATAGTCGAATCCCATTCCATGTTGGCCCTTGTGTGAATTTTTTAAAAGATTAATTTTTTTAATCTATGTGCCCTGCATAGCCTAGCGCACCAGTGTGATGTCTTATCACAGTGCACCTCACATGTACTATTTGATAAAAAAATTTAAAAACAAATTTTTTTAAAATCGGTGCTCCATATGTAAAATAGGGCACCAGTGCGCTATTTAATTATAGCGCACCACACACGTACTGTTTGGAAAAAACACTTTTTTATTTTCTGTTAATCGGTGCACCATGTAACATATAATGCACTAGGTCTCCTTGTTGCCAAAGAGCACCATACGATGGTCCCCTATTTGCACGAGGCGTTTACAAGAATAGGATGCACTGCCCCCTCCATGACACCATATGCCACAAAAAATAATATTAGACGATTTTTATTATTTTGTATGTGTTAATCGATGAGGTGGTTAACATATAACGCACCAATGCTCCTTGTTGACATAGAGAACCATGTGATTTTTTATACTGTTTTGGCGGTGCGTTTATAAGAACACGACGCATCGACGTCGGTGCGTACAACATTAAAAGCTCACCGGTTTCTTGATATTTTTTTTTTTATACCTCAAAAGTTGATGATTTATTTATAAAATAGATTAATGAATGATATGGTACAGGTTTCATATTGATAAAGAAATGGTTGGCAAGAGATCAAGTAACAAAAATACTTATAGCACATCAAGAAAAGAAAAAATGGCAAGTTCTTTGTAAAATATTTACAAAAAATATTATTTTTGAAGTATATGTAAGTTTAACTAATATGTATTGTTTACTGTCTATCATGTAGAGCCACAAAATGATGAAACTCGATAAAATTATTTCTGATCCAGGACGAGAAGAGCGTAATATCTTGATGGAAAAATTACAAAAGGATGAATCAGGTGAATGAAAAAAACTATCGATTCAATATGAGTTTCTTTTTTTATTTTTCATTAATAATATACTTAAAATTATTAGATAACATGTTTCAAACAATATATTAATTCACATATGTTTAATGTTCTACAGGGACCAACAACTCAAAAAATGAATGTTATTCTAAGAAAATAAAAAAAATAGAACATGCAAATGAAAATGAATTTCTCCTTAGCTCATCTGGAGTGGTGTTGGAGGTTAACGAAAGGGGGAAAAACTTCTAATTTTTTTTGAGGGATCTAGTGGAACAAATGTATAAACATTCTTTCCACTTACAATACAAAAATTAGTCCAATGATTCTAAGAACCAAATTTGATCTAAACGACAGGAAGAGTTTCCAGAGAATTGGTCAATGAGACATTTCAGACTTTTATTAGCAAAATCATACAACAACGAAAATGAAAATGAAAAAGTAATATTCCTTTAAATGTTTTTCTAGAATTATTTATAAATATCATTTATAAATATCACTTTTGTTATATTTACTTTTCATATATCAATATAAAAATTAAATAGTTTATTTTCATGTTACATTTTCAGGAAGATTATAAAAATATCAAAAGATCAACGAGCTGATATCAGAAATATGCTAGTAGGAATGTCCAAAAATTTGTACAAGGAGATGGTCAAACAAATAAACAAAATTGCATTGTAGGAGGAGCCATCTCAACAACAACGTGCTTCAAATGTAATATGTAATCATTGAATTTTTCGAATCATTAGGTACAATAAATGAAAAATTTAGAATTAAATATTAATTTTCAAGTATATACTTGCAGAAAATAAAAGAAAATGGAACACATTTAGCACATAAAATAGGACAACAAGGAAGAAAAAGGTTGATATCTAAGTTTGTGAGTAATTGTTGATTCCTTATACCAACTTAACTAGATTTTATTTTTGTATATTTTAAGTTCTTTTACAACAATCATCATTGAATGTCTTCAAACATGTGCTAACATACAAAGAAGAACCATCAAATGAATTGATTGACATTGGGTTAAATATGGGTTGTGAGTATATGTTGGCATATCAGAAATTATTTGTGGAATTTGTAAGCATCTATCGATCTTGTTTTACTTAGCTCCGTCTATAATTAATAGAACAAAAAAATACTTTATATTAAATATATGATTTGTTATGGGGTATAAAACTTGCAGGAAACAAGTATGGAACTACGCCAACAGATGAAATCTTGAAAGATGGCATGAAATTTGGTTTTGAAGGAATGTGTATAGTTCATGAGTCAATTGTTGCTATGGTACGTAATTTCTTTTCGATTTACATTGATGTATATTATTTAATATTGCAATTTTCATTATTCTCACCAATGTATATACACTCATTACAATTTATTTTAATGTTTGTAGATGGAAGGTGAATAAGAAGAAAACAATCAACACTGTGAACAAAACATTCATCAAATAACCCAAGTCATGGAAGTAGCTTGAGCAGTGACAACAGTTCAAACAAAGAATGATGATCATTATGTTTGGATATCAAAGCAAGGCGTTGTATTTTTTGAAATATTTGTCTGTGAAATCAGATATTTGGTTTAATGTAATGAACATAGTGTCGCAATTGAAAGACAAAGGGATACCAATAACTGTCCCATTTTGTATGAAAAATATTGTCTTTTATATATATATATATAATAAAATATGTTTTAATTTATTCTATTGCGTTCTCCATTGTCGCTGTGAAATGTAACACCACTGATTAAATTTATGGATGATTAAATATTATAATGAAGAGATGTGAAATCTAATGATACGATATAAAAAATTAATCCAAACATCACATTCAAATGCACTAATAAAAATTTAATTGATATGAATATTGTTATAAGATATGTGTCGTCTTTTGATGAATTATGAATTTAAAAAAAAATCACAATTCTAATGATATGATATAAAAAATTAATCCAAACATCACATTCAAATGCACTAATAAAAATTTAATTGATATGAATACTATTATAAGATATGTGTTGACTTTTGATGAATAATGAATTTAAAAAAATCACAATAATTGCACTCTCACAGGTCGATGTTTTAAAAAAATACAACATGAACACCGGTGCGTGTCAGTTACTGTACACCGGTGCGTTTCTACGACCTATGGGCACCACAAAAATACCAATACCAATTATAACTCTCGGTGTGTTTGTGCGATACTGCGCACCGGTGCGTTTATGTTAGACTGCTCACTGGTGCGTTTGTACGACCTATGGGCACCGCAAAAATACCAATACGAATTAGAAAATTCGATGCTTTTGTGTGATATTGCGCACTAGTGCGTTTCTATAATACTATGAACCAGTGCGTTGATATGAACTATGGGTACAACACAAATCCCAATACCGATTAGAATGACCCGGTGCGTTGTATCACCTACAGTGCGCTCGGTGCGGTTTTATACCTTAACAGCCGAGTGCATGGACCTTCGACCACCCCAGGCTGACTGTCTAGATGACGCGCACTGGTGCATTGACACTTGAATAGCACATTGATGAGAAAAACATCCATAATAACCTTCGGTCGCCCAATTTTTTTAGTTGTGTTGAAATTCCGTTAGAAGCTCTGCCAAAACCTCCGTTACCAAAAACTGATGTTACACCATTTTTTGGTCATCTAACCTATCATCATTAGATGGACCCAATTACACCATGTAAGACCAATTTTACCCTCAGTAAAATTGCCTTCACTATGTTAAATAGCTTAATAAATCACATTTATTAGGTTGTTTATGGTCCAAACAGGAAACCCCAAAAGGAAATATTAAACAAACCTATATTTGTTTGATTTTCCTCATGGAATAATTAATTAAACCATAATTTAATTATTATTCCCAGTCATGTTTAACCCAAAAACAAAGAAATTAATGAGATAAACCCTTAGTTATCTTATTATTTTCTAGGAATAAATATTTAAATCTTATTTAGATAATATTCCTTGTTAAATATGACCAAATCACCCATCATTAATCAAATAAATCATTATTTATTTGATTATCTCCCAACCACTTCCTTAAAAAGATAAATAAATCATTTATTTATTTATTTTTCACTAATCAAGGGATTTGACCCAAGTCAAACACCCTTTCCCTCAAACAAATATAATAAAATATTCCATAAAGGTGGATCTAGATTTGGTTAACATTATTTTAATCATGCACCAAGATCTAGAATGACCCAATATTTTGTTATAAATAGGAGGGTTCCTCCCCATCATTCCTCACCTTTTGTTGCCTATTAGATCACTCTGGATCTATACATTTGGTCACCATTTTCTGCCATTTTGCTCCCTTTGAGCTCTACTTTTTGCATTGGGTTTTCTACACCTACAAGAGAGAGAAAGCTTAGATCTGAAGTGCTGAGGACTACAAAGAACCCATCCCATTGAGGAGAGATGGATACACCTTCTTGTTTTCCTCCCAGGTGCCCTGTAATATAAAATTCTTTCAAAAAATCGTGTTCTTGTCTTGTCTGTTGGATGCATGGAGCAAACCCTTTATTTTACTGCTTAATGTCTTTCCATTTATAGATCTGGTTGTTGCAGCATTTTTATTACTAACCGCAGATCTGAAGATGTTTGGCAGCCACTATTGTTGTTAGGGCTATTAGTTATGCGTAGCTAAAGTGGTCCTTTTTCATACACTTCGACAAAGGATTCATACTAACAAATGGCGACTCCACACGGGTTTTAAATTACGACCATTGTCGTTTTTCATATTCCTGCATATCCAGCTACTTCAGACCCTAGGGTTTCTTTTCAGCTGTTTATTTTTCCTATTTTTATGTTGTTTTTCTCACATAAAACCCTAAAACATTAAAATTTCTAACTTCCGTGTGTTTCTGGCCCTATTGCGCAGGTACGCGACACTAGCCGCAACTGAGACGGCAACTTTTCTGAAAATCTGCCGCCGAGACAACCGGAACAGGGGGTCACACTTTTTGGCCCTAAACCTACGACCTGGACCTCCAGGTCACACTTTTCAGCCTGTTTCCTGCGACCTGCACTGAAATCAGGTCAGAAACTGCGGCCTGCCATTTTTTCAGCAATTTTTCTGCAATTTTTCTAGGTTTTGCTGCAGCTTCTGCCAGGGTCCTCCAGCCTCTCTCTCAGCCTATTTTGACCAATTTCTGATCTATTTTTACTCATCTAAGTGGGAACCTAGCCCCTTGGGGCTTTAGTACCCTCCACCTTTTGTGGAAGAGTTTTAAGTTGTTTCAACCATCTGTTTTTCAGAGCTTCAGCCTCCTTTTTTCTAGATCTGTTACCTCCCTTTCAAATCCTTTGAAATCATCCTTTCTTCCTTTCAAATCACCTCCTGTCATTTTGTTTGGACCTACTTTATGGGCCTCCCCCTTTCCCCCTCCATTTTTTGCTGATTTCTTTCCTTTTTCCAGCCACCTTGCCTCTGTCTCTTGGCTGTGATCTGCACCACTTTTCAGCAGCTTTATCCTCTAGATCCCTGTCCCTTTCGACCCTAGATCTGTTGACCTCTTTTTATGTGTGTTTTGACTAGATTTTTGCCCTCTTTTAGAGTAGTTTTGAGAGACCCGCCTTTTTGGGGTTAGATTGATGCATAGTTAGCTGTTAAATGTTCTGTCCTTTCAGCAATCTATATTGTTCTACGCATATTTCTTTTCAGTTACGCAGCACACTTTTTCTTGCTCTCAAAACGAAAAGGGTTTAAAAATTAAAATTAACGCACACCACACACTGACCCTAAGTGAAGAAGCGCCTGGTTAACACCGCCTGGCAAAGAATCTAAAATCAATTGTCACTGCACCTTATCTGCCCTTGACGTTACTTGATTCTGTCCCTTTATGCCCTTGTCGGTTTCCTTCTTCCTGTCATCATTGCGCCCCCAAGGCGCCTTTCCCGGAGACTTCTTGGCCTTCACCCTCATTTTCCGGTTGATCGACCTGCTCCGCCCCGCCGTCGTCGAGCCAGTCCACCTTCGAGTCCGCACTCCGACTCCTCTCCTGATTCATCGGGTCCTCCTTCTCCTTCTGGTTCTCCCCCTTTTACCACCACCATGTCTGGTCCAGGGCCTAATGCTAGTGGTTCTCCCGGCCCCAATGCCGCCCCTACTACTAGCGGAACCACCACAGGAACCATCCCAGCCACCCCCGTGCTGCCATACATTGCAGGCCTCAGCCTCCCCGATTTCCATCAGTTGATCAATGACCCCATTCGCCACAACGCTACCTGGCCCAATATGCCAACCAAGCTACCCTCAGATATCCCTAAGTTTGAGGGCCTTCCTGGCGAAGATCCAACCAATAATGTTCGATCTTTCCATATGTGGTGTTCCTCCAACTCCATTACCGATGACTCCATTCGTCTTCGTTTGTTTCAACGCACGCTTACCGGCGAAGCTTCCAAATGGTATGTCGAACAAGCCACCTCTACCCATACCACCTTTGAGACTCTTTCCCAAGCCTTTTTGTTGTACTTCCAGCTCCCCCTCCGATATGACACTGGCACGGAGCTCTTGACTTCATTTAAGCAATCCTCTTCAACACGCTTTTCCGCCCATGTTCAGGAATGGCGACGAAGACGGAGCTTATGTCGAGCCCCTCCTTTCGAAGATCGGGTTTACATGGACTGGTTCCTTCGCACCCTTCCTGCTCCTATCGGAAAAGATGTCGCCTCTCATTTCCCTCAAACCGAAGAAGCCGCCCTTCAAATATCATTGAAATATGACCTGATCTACGCTCAATCTGGTTATGTTTATACCGTTCTTCCTGACCTCCCCAAGCCCGGTGGCGCTAACGCCCCGGGGGCATCTCATTCCGCCGACGGTATCGTTGGAGCCCTTTCCCATCCGCCTGCCCAACCTCCTATGGGCTACGGTTTTCCTCCTGGAGGGGCCAGCACCTCTAGCACCCTTCCCCCTCCCGGTAGCATGTATCCAGGATACGACATGCCTCCTTTTTCCCAACCTCCTGCTTACCTCAATGCTACCCCACCTCACCATTACCCTTATCCGCAGCCTGGTATGCCAGCTCCTCCAGCATATGCGCTTCCACCTCCCTTGCCTTCTCAACCCCCGCAACAGCACCTACCGCCCCCTCCAGGGCAGGTATTTGCACAGCAGGACGCGACTAACCCCCCTTCTTCTCAAAGAAGGCGGAGAGGCAATCCAAATCAATCTGCCCCTGGTACTCGTGGACCCAATCCCGGTATGGACCCTAACACTGTCAACCAGCAACAGGGCACTCAGCCCAAGCCGGACAGGCCACTTCGTACAAATAAACCTTGTTCGTGGTGCGGTGTTTATGGTCATTACACCCATGATTGTCCCCTCTTACCCCAGATGCGGTAGATGTGGGAGTCTCAAGCCACATTGCGCGGACAACACGCCTCTCCTCATGCTACCCCTAATGTGGCCACTACCCAGCCAGCTGTGTTTACTGATCCTTTCCCTCAGCAAGGATTCATGGCTACCCAACCACCCGATAACCAGGTAGCCACCCCCTCTTCCCTCTCTGGTTCCTCTGATTACCAGATTCTTATGATGAACTCCGAGCCATCCTCAACCGTCGACCTACACCTTCAAACTCGGTCTCGCCAGTACCCCAAGCCTTCTGCTCAGTCTGCTCCCGAGTCTCCCTCTTCAGGTTCTGCAGAGCCTCTTTCGACATCCAATGGCCCCTTACACATCCCTCAACCCAAAGTTGAGGTTCATCCAAAGATTCCAAAGGGACCATTACGCCGAAATGCTGCTTCCGGTCGAGCCGCTCAGTCGTATAGCATAGTAGATGATTTGGCGCAGTCCCCTGCTGCCATTTCCACACTGGACCTCCTCCAGTCATGCCCTTCCCAAAAAAAGGCTCTACTATCTGCCGTGGGCACTGTAGATCCTGCTGACGACCAAATGATTGTTTTCGACGCCACTCAATCGGATCACCCTCCCCTCCCTCCTTCCGTCGCCTTCCAAATCTCAGTCAAGATACGGAACGTCATCATTTCCCGGTGTATAATTGACAAGGGGGCATCCACCTGCGTGATGTCCGCTTCGGTTTGGAAGCAACTCGGATCCCCTGAGCTGGCCCCTTCCATGATCACCCTTCGAGCGTGGGACGGTCATGCCTCCCAGCCCATTGGATTGTTTCGTAATTGCCCTATCAGCCTCGCCGGTAAGACTGTTTGCGTTGACGTCGAAGTCATTGACGCCCCGCTAGACTACAACATTCTTTTGGGGCGAAGCTACACCTATGCTATGTCTGCTGTCCCATCCGTGGTCTTTCGCAAGATGTCTTTCCCCCATAATGGGAAGATAGTCACCATTGACCAGTTAACATATCATGAGCCTCCCTCTCAGGCCTCACCTGAGACCACCATCTCTTCTGTAGCCAACAGGAAAACCGTCGATTCCTTGACCAGCGTCTCCCCCGGCGTTTACAAGGACTCCTCCCTGCTTGGAACCTTTCCTTGTCTCCCCCCTCCTCCTATCCCTGATCCCAGCTTGTCAAATGTTTGCATGATGCAATCGTCTCAGGCCACCCTCAAACGGCCTGCTTCGGCTAGTCCGCAACCGTCCCTTCGCCCTCCGCAACCCGCTCCTAGCCATACATCTCCGCCAGCCGGACCTCCTCCTTCTGGCCCCCCTCCTACAGCTGGTATCCCTGAACCCCTTTATCCCCCTGGCTCGGTTCCCCCTGGCCTTAACCATCTCGGAGCCGTACCTCCTGGTCATTACCCTGCTGGACAGATCCCCTTCCTGGCTCCCCCTCCCGGAGTATATTCTGTCCCCGTCATGGCCACCCTCTCCCTTCCTAACCTGACCTTGGGCATTCTGGTCTGGTACCTTGATCCCCCAGCCGCCACCCCTCCTGGTCACCCCAAACCTTACATGGCTTAGACATCGGTCCAACCGGTCCCCCTCGCTTCTTCCGTTGCTACTGTGCCTCCAGCACCTCCACAGGATCCCTCTCCTGTCGTGACAGCTCTCGAGAAGAAGTGCAAAGCCCGTAAGGGGGCACCAAAAGATAAGCCCACCACGACTGACCCGGCCCCTCCCCCACCCGCCAAGCCCTGTGCCTTGTGTGATGTCACCGGTCATGCCACCCATGCTTGTCCCGAGTTGCCCCGTATCCAACCCATGGTTAAAGTCGCGTTCCCTGAATCTACGGTCCCTGAAGCCTCCTCTTCGTCCGTAACCAAGAACCCCAAGAATCTCCACACCAACAAACCCTGTGCTTTGTGCGGTGTCCATGGCCATTACTCCCACCTCTGTCCTCACCTGACGCATTACTGTGCCTCTTTAGAGGTCATTCGAGAGTACGAGGTTGAACAAAATCAATCTGCCTCTCCCCTCCTCGCGCAGTATGCTTCAGGCCAACCCGAGGATCCCCCCACTCCCATCGTAATCCCTCCCCCTGATGTTCCGATGACGGAGTCCTCATCGACCATTCTGTACCTATATTCCTCTGCGAGACACCTGGAGCCCAGCCCCCCTGCATCCTCCCCTGTCGTTTCGCCTGATCCCCTTTTTTCCGCCCATACCCCGGATTCCTCCACCCATTCCTCTGTGGACCTCCGCAGCCCGAGTCCCCGCCATACTTCCGATAGCTCTCATATACAACCCTCCAGCTTGTATGTGAGTCATCGTCATCCTGCCCCTTGCACTCCCTCCCGCAGTTGTCGCTCGATGTCTTCTGTCCACTCACGCTGCTGTCCGTCTCTTTTTTCCATTCATTTGTTGTCTTGTGACACCATTCTGCAGGACCCTCCGTCCACACCCTTTATCGGTTACGCCAATGGTGCAAGTCGTTACTCCAGGAATCTAGCTGCGGCAGGTTGGGCCATTTTCACCCCCTTGCATGCCCTTGTTCTTTCCAACGGGGACTGCATTGGTCCTGCCACCAATAATCAGGCCGAATATGATGCAGTCCGTGGTCTCTTAGCCAATGCCCTCTTGCATCACGTACTCCATCTGCACGTTCGTTTGGATTCCCTACTTCTTGTAATGCAACTGAATGGTGTTTATTGTGTGCATAACCCCGTGCTGTTTAGACGCTATTTATGAGTGAAACTCTTGATACGTGCATTTGAAACCATCACTTTCAATCATGTACCTCGAGAACAGAATCACTATGTTGATAGTATTGCAAACCAAGTTCTAGACTGGCATTTATCACATGCATTTCATTCAAGACAATAACATTCATAAAAACCATAACGATGCATATCCATAATATGTGTCGCAAAACATGTGTTTAGAGTCCATCTACTCTGATACATAGGGCATGCCCACAACATGTTACACAAAATCAAAAATCGGGGGCACCACCTGCCCCTACATACATCACTGGGGGCACCATACGCCCCTACATACATCCTAGGGGGCACCACATGCCCCTACATACATTACTGGAGGCACCATACGCCCCTACATACATCCTAAGGGGCACCACATGCCCCACCCCTAATCACTATCTGGAGGATCCCGAGCCAATGGCGCTGCCCCTGCAGCCTGTAGATCACGCATCGCCTGACCGGCTATCGCCATGCGCCGCATGACCCCTCGCCACTCCGAGGGAAGACCAACACATGGCTCTATGAACTGGTCGTCTAGATCCTGCCATCCGCGCTCTGATACTCCGGTCAAAAACCGTTCACATCTACATCGGATGTCCTCCAGTAGGGCAGCTGCATCCTCATTTTGCGCTGCTCTCGACCCTGTAGCTCCAGACGCTGCCGGTCGTCCCATATATCCGACCGGTTTCACCGGTGCTATATCTGCATACAAAAAGTACATGAATCAATACCTTACATTACTATTCAACATACTTTAACATGCCCATACAAGAATAACAATCTGTCACTTACCATCGGGCCCCCAGACTCGACCAGGCGGAAGTGGCAGGTCCGGATCTCCACAATAGCTCATCCCACTATAGGGATAGTAATCTATGTACAAAGGCATCTGATCCCAATGGGCAAAAAACTCCGGTCGAAACACTCGCCCGACCGCCCGTCCTCCTCCTCTGCACAGTAGCCGTCCCTAACGGCGCATCCTGGGCTCTCTCGGGCCCCCATCTGGAAGCTGTACATGAGGCCTCAAGGTCGGGATCTTCTCAAAGAAGAAGGCGCACAACAAAGTCCCATATGAGCAGTCATGGTTCACCTGCCGCCTGCATAGTGACAATTGTCGCTTTAGCGACACCAACAGCATTTGGGCCCACCCATAGTAGGTCCCACCCAATACACTTTCCACTAACATCATCTGCCCCCCAGTGATGTGATGGAACGCCTGGCTGCCCAGGATTCGCAGCACAGCTGCGACCACTGCACGGGTGTCTAGCCTCTCTAGATCCCCGGTCGGTATTCGAGTCCCCTTGAATTGGAGACCCGGTCGACAATGGTGTTCCACGAACTCCATGATATGTCACCCCCGCGGCAACACTGGCTGTGTGTTTCCCACCATCCCCAGTGGCGGGAGACCGGTCAGAAAATATACGTCCTGGACCGTCAGTTCGATCCTATGCCCCTGCACCACAAAGATCTCCTGATCTGGATCCCAATAACTGATAATCCGGGCCAGTAACGGTTCCCCTGCTCTCATCAATGGGTTCTCCACAAACTTGAGAACCCCAAATCTGGCCAATACACGGCGGACGCCCTGATCTGCCTGGATCTCTGTCCGAAGTGTCCCCAGATCTCTCTCTCTCCAGTTGACCCGTAACTCTGCCATACCTACACAAACACATCATTTTTGTCAGCTTTCAGAATGGGAAAACCATCACCAAACACCAAAACCCAACTTCCAGCCATAAAACAGCACCAGCACTCCCTCATCTCCCAGGTCGCAGTTTTCTGCCATTTTCTGGACCAGGTCGCACTTTTTGCCCTCAAACCTGCATCCTAGGTCGCACTTTTTGCCCCAAAAAGTGCGACCCGACCGTAGAGATGAAGGAGGGGCTGTTTCTGGGATTTTGGGCCCTAAACTGAACAAGTAATCCATCAAAATGCAAGAGAAAGGTTAGGCCTCCTACCTCCAACTGACGGATCTCGATTCCAACGGTCGGTTTGTCCGCTACGTTCGCCGCAAGATTTAGGGCCTTCTCTCCTCTCCACATTCACCACAGAAACAATAACAAATGAATGATTTTGGAGGGAAAACTGCCTTATTAAAAGAGAACCGCTGTTTCTTCTTTCGACTGCTGCGACCACACCATAGCCCTGTTCGACGAACCGTCAGCACCGCTGGAAAGCTCTCACCGAGCTCTCAAATGGGTTTTTGTTAGTTTTTGGTGATTTGATACTTCACCCGGACCCATTTTGTCCAAGAAAGGTCACTTCACCGCTCCTTAAAATCGAATTTCCTCACTTACGACACTTGTACCTGGAGCACCATCTTGCTCCCTTACTTGTCCACGTTCGTGTCGATTTTCGTCATGAGTTCCCACCTTGTACTCATGTTTCCGGGGTCCCCCATTAGGACCCTTACTGTGTGGCAGCACCATCGAGTCGCCCTTGTTTAGAGCATCCAAGCTGAGTCATCATTGCATCCATGGAGTCTATACCACGTCCCTTTGCACCCCACTATAGCCCTCCATCCTTCCTTGCTTGGTCTCTCTCTTGTGTCGCACATTATGACCTCCAGTCTCACTGTCCCCTATCCCTTATTCAGGCAGGGGGATCTCTCATTTCCCTTTGACTTGATTGTTTCTCCAGCTCCTTTCAGCATGATCGAGATTCGTATACTTGACGATCCAGTGACCCAGCAGCAGCTCTTGATGATTCCCGGGTATGTGTGAGATGTCTCAACCCTCATGAGGGGGTGGCCCTGCAGGTAGCCCCCCACATGCCCGGATGACCTCCTCCTTGCAGCCTTCGATGCAGCTCCAGATATTTGATGATGTTGGCCTTAGCCACTTGCAGCGCCTCTTTGATTTGCATGTACCAGTCAGATTTTGTGAGCCCTTCCCCATTTACAGGGGGCATTTGGGTTGTATTTGTATCTCATGTACTCAGATATTATTGTATCAGTCCTGGCTGTTATCCCAGGCACATCATGTATGTGGGATTCCTCATTGTATTTTTATCTGGCTCATGATTATGCCGGCTGTACTTTATGGTTCGGTCCCTTGTTTACTGGACACACTATTCTTTTGTACTTTGTCACGGTGGGCATAGGTATGCCTCCCCCGCCGCCTTCAGCACAGGTACCCTCTCATAAAAAGAGACTTGTTGCACCTGCGAGTCTCGTCTCCTCAGGGTCTAGTCCTTCAGCACACTATCTACCTCACATTTCTCTCTCTGACATCCCTTTTTGTTGTCTAGTGATTGTGTTCTTACAACGTACTTCGGTCATACGATTTGCTCCTGACACTCGCACGCTGGGGGGAAATCTGTTACACCATTTTTTGGTCATCTAACCTTTTATCATTAGATGGACCCAAGTACACCATGTAAGACCAGCTTTACCCTAAGTAAAACTGCTTTCACTATGTTAAAATAGGAAACCCCAAAAGGAAATATTAAACAAACCTATATTTGTTTGATTTTCCTCATGGAATAATTAATTAAACCATAATTTAATTATTATTCCCAATCATGTTTAACCCAAAAACAAAGAAATTAATGAGATAAACCCTTAGTTATCTTATTATTTTCTAGGAATAATTATTTAAATCTTATTTAGATAATATTCCTTGTTAAATATGACCAAATCACTCACCATTAATCAAATAAATCATTATTTATTTGATTATCTCCCAACCAATTCCTTAAAAAGATAAATAAATCATTTATTTATTTATTTTTCACTAATCAAGGGATTTGACCCAAGTCAAACACCCTTTCCCTCCAACAAATATAATAAAATATTCTATAAAGGTGGATCTAGATTTGGTTAACATTATTTTAATCATGCACCAAGATCTAGAATGACCCAATATTTTGTTATAAATAGGAGGGTTCTTCCCCATCATTCCTCACCTTTTGTTGCCTATTAGATCACTCTAGATCTATACACTTGGTCCCATTTTTCACCATTTGCTCCCATTGAGCTCTATTTTCTGCATTGGGTTTTCTACACCTACAAGAGAGAGAAAGCTTAGATCTGAAGTGCTGAGGACTACAAAGAACCCATCCCATTGAGGAGAGTTGGATACACCTTCTTGTCTACTAATCGCAGATCTGAAGATGTTTGGCAGCCTCTATTGTTGTTAGGGCTATTAGTCATGCGTAGCTAAAGTGGTTCTTTTTCGTACACTTCGACGAAGAATTCATACTAACACAAACCACACTTATCAACCAATTCATTACTAACATAGATATAATTATATCTAGGGTCAATAAAAATAGAAATAACTTGATCACAAATATTACCGTCTATTTCAATGATTGACTCCTTGGTGATATTCCTGCCTATTGTGCACGACTGTATAAATATGAGGAATGTTATGTCCAATATCTCCAATAGTCTACACCTATTTTTCTCTATATATCTAAGGCCCACCGCTATAGTTCTGTGTAAAATATCTCTTTAGATGCTCCTTAATGCATGTCCAACACTCCAACCATCTAGTACCCTCACCTCTATGTTATTGTTATCCATGTCCATGTCTAGCTGCATTAAAATTATTTTTTGGTGCCACATTTTCTTTCTCTTCTACATTCTGATGCCTTTCTCTTTTTGGCTGCCATTTACCTTTAACTTTTTCATTCCCTTTCCATCCTTGATGAGATTCATTCTTGTGCTTTGATTGCTCATAGCAATGCTTCAGCTTCCCAATGAATTCATCAAGGGACCGAGGCTCATCATACTCGATCCAATCTCTAAATTATAATGACAAACCACTGAAAAATCACTGAACTTTATCCTTCACATCTTCGAGATATGGTACATACCTCAGTAGCTCCAAGAACTTGGTCATATACTCCTAATCTATCATTGATCCCATATTTAGCTCATAGAATTGCTTTTCCTTACTCTCATAATACCTCTCTGACAAGTATTTCTTCCCGAAAAGCCTCTTGAACTCGTGCCAACTCAATTCCTCTGTCATGATGTGTCTGACCCACTTCACGTCTTCCCACCAGATATCTTATTTACCTCTAAGGTTGATTATATCTACTCTAGCCTTCATATCATCTGTGTAATTATGCAACTCAAAGAACTTATTCATCCCAAGTATCTAGGCTTCTGCCTCTTCTGGTTTCTTTAAGTCCCAATAAAAAGTAGGTGGTGTTTCTTTCTTAAATTAATCTGGAAAGTATCCCCCACCACTCCTCTTGTAAGCATGATAATGATGGTGATCATAATGTCTATTAGAACCAGAACTAGAATAATACCTGTACTCATAACCCTTCCTATCTGGAGTGTCCAACAACCTGCCATATCTCCCTGTGTTAGCTCTATTCGACCCGTGTCTACCAAGAGACCTCCTCCCATATGCCCCATTAGTTATGTCCTCATGTCCATGGTTGATATGAAGTGGCCCTTGATGCTACAATTTTGACAAGCTATGAAGAAGTATTGCATTAAACTCTACTTGTTTCTCTTGTGCATGTATGGTCCTCCCATTTTATACTTTACAACTCCTTATTTATTCCTTTAATATTCTCAATGTGTATACCAAATTAGAAGAGTTCCCTTCATGCTACTCATCTTATTCATTGGCATATTCTTCATAGTCTACCATATTTATATTCATTTTTATCTTTTTCCTACAAGGCATAATATGTCATCTAAACCAAATCATAATAAACCAACGTACCTTAGAATAATTTTGGGAGGATACCTCATCTACAAGATCATCCAAATTAGTGTGATACATGTATAAACATAATCACGACAACTTATAGATATATAGCAATTAAATGTACTATTCACATAAGCATCATTCTAGTTGGAGTCCAGTCATCGCTGCATGACCATACTATGACCTCATGCATGATGACATAAACCATACCGATGTATGTGAAAAATAAACAATCATAAGCATAGAAAATACAAAAACGTACACACAGACAATACACAAGCATAAACATGGACAATACACACACATAAATACATGTAATCAAGCATAAATAGATAATACTTGTAATAAAATGTAACAACATGTAACCAAACATTAAACGATGATACATGTAGGAAATTGAAATGTATAAACAACATGTAACCAGTCATACACTCATGATGACACAGTGTACAACAACACCATCAACCTACACATGGTGATATCACTACAACCATGAATAAGATTGTGCAAATGCAACAAGCACATACACCACAAGTACAAGAAACACATATCCAACCAATATAAAAGCATGACCAACACACTGCCCATCCAGTCCAAGGGGTGAACCATGCTTTGATACCACTCTGTAACACCCTCATCCCACATCTACCAAAGTAACCAGCCAACTGAGTTAACCATGGGGTGAAGAGTTACTATATCTGATTCAAACTCCTAGGTGACCTTAAGGAAGTGGAATTGACAAAAATACATCAAATAAACCTTCCACATTAGCAACAAAACTCCCAGGAGCTAACCCAACCACTCAGGCCTCTAGCGCCTGGGCCCCACTAATAATTTATGAAGAAAACGCTTTGGACGCATGAACAAGCTTGCATCCATGCCTCTGGGAGGCTCTAGAAGCATGCATAAGCCTGCATCCACACGTTTTGGGACTAAATTTCCCAGAATTGTTCCTGTGTCCGTGAGATTTAAGGCACTTTTTCAGGCCCAGAGCCTAGGCCACTGCCCATAACTCAATTAAAAATTTAGGAATTAAATAAAATAGTGAAACAATGATGTATTTTCAAAAACCATGACAAGTCCTATATTGGATTTTGTTAGCCACCTATAAATTTTTGTCAAGCAAATAGGTGGCTAAATTTGTTTCTGAGTCTTCAAAAGATACATTTCCTTTGAAAACCTATCATTATTGAAGCCTCCATGTGTTTTTTATCTTTTAAAGATCCCTCACTGCTGTTTCCATTGAAAAAGCCTCACTAATTGTGAAAGAATTTTGCTTAGAAAAGCCTCCATCTGCTCCAGTTTATCCCTGCAAATTCCCCATTTTCACCTCTTTTTTCCCTTCATAAAGTTTCCCCAAAAACCCTCAAAATCCCCTCCTTAGCCCTCTAAATCATCAAATTCCCCTTTTAAACCTTGTGGCTCTCTTCATTTGGATTAAAAATCCCTTTTTTCCCTTACCAGAACCCACCATTTA
This sequence comes from Pinus albicaulis, assembly GCA_034641835.2. Classification (NCBI taxonomy): domain Eukaryota; kingdom Viridiplantae; phylum Streptophyta; class Pinopsida; order Pinales; family Pinaceae; genus Pinus; species Pinus albicaulis. The sequence continues at coordinate 327,035,656 of CM076578.1, forward strand.
GCCTTAAAAACTCTGTTTTTTGGCCAAAAACCGACTTTTTACCTTATAGCAGGCTTAGGCCCCTTTTGGCCTAGCCTTAAGTCCCTTTCCCGCATATAACCCATGCCCAAGACCAGGTGCTAAGCCCCAGGGCGCTAATCGCAATCGGAGCTTCCCTTTGGCCTTTTCCCTTTGTTAATTGAAATTTGCTGATGCGATGACAATTTGTTCTATCGGCCATCCACTGCAATATTAACCGTTGATCTTTACAGATCTAACGGTCAGTGCTAATATCTTACCGCACCCATCGCACCTTTCCAATACCCCTCCGATTGCATATCCACCATTGATCCCTTTCCAGATCCAACGATTGGCGCAAAATTGCATCGCGCTAACCCATTGTGCCCACTCTTCTTTCTCCTCGATGGTCGTATTTCCAATTAGATCTTGGCCGTTGAATCCACAAGAACCAACGGTCAGGATTCGTCCATGCTTTTGTTCATGTAGACCATCATCACTCTGCCAATTTAATCTAGATCGTTGAATCCACAAGAACCAACAGCCTAGATTTAATCGCGCTCCGCCTCTTGTGCCCCCCATCATTCCCCCTTCGATTAGATCTCCACCGTTGATCTCTTTCATGATACAACGATCCTCGCTAAATCAAAAATCGCAAGATCATGTGAACCACAGAGTTTTGGCCCCCTACCTTTCTCCGATGCAATTAAATCTCCGTCGTCCATTCCGCCAGATTTGATGGTCCAGATTGCATCGCGCCCCGCCTTCCCTTTCCACCGTTTCACTGTTTCACGGATCTCCGGCTTAATCTCCACTGTCCATCCCAATAGATCGACAGTCAATATTCATTCTTCCCATCCATCTAACCTTTTTCCCTTTGTAAAATTGGCGCTCCCACCTTTGATCCTGACCGTCCATTCTACAGATCTGACGGTCCACAGTTAACCCACCTTTGACTTTGCCCACTTGTTATGCCCGTGCATCTTTCCATATCGTGCTCCATCCTGCACCATCAGATCTCCATGTCCTACATCCAATGGCTGAGGTGCATATCGTGTGATTTTAGTGTCTGACAGTTAACATTTCAAATTTACGCGATAAAGGTGGTTTTAGAAGGGACACGCGTCAGGCAGCAAGGTATATCGCGTTTTTTTGGGAAATTTTCAAAACTAATCCAAAGCTGCACGAAAACAACAGTTTTCTTCTAAAAACCACCCCTCCCTGATATAGGCCTTCATTAAATCCTGACTGTTCATTTGATCCAGATCAACGACCAACATTTCATCGCGTTCCCATCCATACTATTTGCATTGGGCCTTCTAAAAGACTCCATCGGAATATCTCCACCGTTGATCTCTTCCCGTGATCTGACGCTCCACATTCAAATCGCCTTCCACCCTCTGGGTCCCACCACCAAAGGCTCTGATCTCCCACATTTTATCCCTTTTCCTTTGTAATTCACCCAAACACTAAACTTTGGTGTTTTACACTAAAGTTATTTCATTCCGTCTAACTCTTCCAAACGACCCCACTGGTGAATCCTGACCGTCGATCACCACCATCTAATCTAATCCAATGGTCTAGAACCGTCCGCATTCCAAACCTCCATCAGACCAGTTTCTCCTCCATTCTGCATGGTTTTCAGCCGTTTTCGCCTGCATCCACCATTTCTATCACTATGCCTCCATCTTCCACGAGCCTCCACAACATCCACCTCCACTCCCAGGGATTTTTCTTAACAAATTTTATTGTGTTTTGTATGGTTACAAATGATGAAAATTGCTCTCTGTCTCACCATCACAGACAGGGAAATCTAGAGCACAGAATGCCATTTTCGGAGCCAGAGATTGCAGGGAAAACTCCTGAAGGGGTTTTAAACACATGTTTTTATCCAAATCAGAGTTATGAGCTCTGTTGCAAATCTTTCGGTGCCATTAAAACCTGTGTATCCACAGACAAGACAGAAGTGAAGCGGCAAAGAGTATCAGTGAAGAATTACAGGGTCTAAAGCTTATTATTGAATATTTAATGCTACAATCCTATATTCAAAGGACAAATATACAGATTGAAGACCTTATGAATGATACAGGAGGCATAAGGCCTAAAGCACATGAAGCAAACCTTAATCAGTGTTTCACATCAGCAGAATGTTCTTTCCCAAGAAAGGACAATTTCCCATAATTTTTTTCATTCTTCATCAATGTTCCTGAGAAGATCACCACCCTAACAGTAGTCCTAAGATTTCCAGAGCATTAGTTACACAGTGTGGTAGCCCTGAAGTCATTTATCTGCCTTACTTGTCCCAGAGTACTAATAGAGTAAAAACAGTTGAAAATTACATCAAAGAACATACCTCTAAAGTTATTATCAGCCTGTCGAAGACCACTCTTTCATCCAAAGAGTATTGAAATTCAATGCAGGGATATTAAAACAAAATGGGCCTGGAGCACTCTTCTTCCTCCATTTTAATGTTTCATTTAAATTTCTATCTACCTTTACTGCCACTTTCTCGGCTATAAGAACTCAAGAAAAATACATTGTAAAGGTTGTTGTTTGGATAACCGTGAATTATAAGCTGTTTCTTTGAGATAGAGTTCTATGTGTATTAGTTGTAAAATAGGCTGAGGAGATGATTTCAGACTGAATATCAAGCTGTTGGACAATGATGTATGTGACTAGTGTTGCTCTTTAATATGACAAGCATGTTCATTGGATCCTGATTTAAAGCAGCGGTGATGTGTTCTATCTTTGTCAATGTTTCTCTCTTTTATTCATCATATTTCATTTCTCTGATAATAATCAGTAATATAGCTTAGGATATACTGCTTTAAATTACCCTAAAGCTTCCTTCTCTTCTTATTTTTGATTTTTTCTACTAATTGTGTAATATGAGAACATATTCAAGATAATATAGCTAGTATAGCAGTTGGTTCTCCCTGCTTACTGATGTGTGAATTGAAGAGTCTATTCTTAGATGTTCTTGTCTGGTTTTAACTGAAAGAATTGGGATACTGGGATATTTAGAGTGGATTATGTCTCACTAGGGTCCTTTTCCAACAGTTAAGATTTTCTAAGATCCCTTAAGTTGAATGTCAAAAGCATTGAAGGTTAAAAGTTTTTCTCTGATCTTAGGCTTCACTTTATGTCAAAATCTTAAGTGTTTTCTATTGTCTGAAGAGTTAGCCTCATTAGGAGTTTGGTAATAGATGGTTAGGGCATGCCCTGTCCCTAGATTTACTCCTAAGTGGTCACTTTGGAAGGTTTCTTTGTCATTCACCTTCATCTCCTATCATTTCAACCCATACTATCATCTTTAGAGATCCTCTGTTTTATATGACTAGCCCATTTGAAAGCCTTGGATATTGAATTGAAAGTAAACCATTTTATGACCCCATTGCCCAATGGACTTGAGTTTTCTTTGAATTATCTCCCCATTTCCAAAAATCCTTCTTTGCTCACCCTTTTTCTTACATTAAATCCTTCTTTCATGTTTCCCAACAGCCAACCAAACAAACAAACAAACAAAACAACAAACCCTTGTGCCCAAAAACTAGCCTAATACCTTGAATTCGAAATTCAAAGACATATATCTCCTTGCATTTTATAGAGAGATCCCTCTCTGGATCCAGGAGGGCTAGATCTTGAGATCCCAAAGTGGTTTGATGTTGTCTTGTCTTTTGGTATTTCCAAACCTGCCAAAACACAGGAACCCCAACATAATGGCGACTCCACTGGGGAGTGAAACATATTAGCCTAAGTTTGGTAGTTAATCACTATGGTGGACATTAAATCTCCTTGAAACATTTTAAACCTTCCACCTGGCGACTCCAAAGTTCCTTAATGATTAAAGACTCCACTGGTGATCAGTAGGCCTGCTGATTATCATTGTTTTCACAAGACTCCACTGGGAGACCAGCTTTCATTACAACATCATCCATATTATAAGAAACACATAGGATTAAGCTTCTTGGTTTGAAGATAGATTTCCTCTTAAAGACTATCATACCTGGCTAACTTTCTTCATTGAGACTTAACATACTGGCTTCAAGAACAATCCATACTAGAGCTTATTCTAATCCAGACCCCCCTGAAATAGTTGACAACCTTGAAAACATTCTTAGGAAGCCTTATACATATAGGGATCCAACTATTTTCAGACAAATTAATAGAGCTAATTCAGCACCTGAAAACTTCGCAGATCTATCTGATACTCCTTTTGACTTAGACTTACCAAGTGATTTACCAAGATATAAGTCATTCAGTGCTATAGATCAGACAAACCTTGAGCCTTCAAGTTCACCATCTCATAGTGGTCAACATATTAGGGATAGAGAGACCCCTCCATCTACACCTCCTGATATTCATTTCATTCAAAACTTGGGCCTCTATCACCCTAAATCAGCTCAACAATGTGTTGCTGGTCCTAGCATTTATGTCATCCATATACCTGCTACTCAAACCAATCCTTTACCTCCATAGAACATCATCATGGCAGCATGGTATGCCCCCTTGGTGTTACCACAGCCTTTGGCTCCACTACCCGATGATTATCAGTCAAAAATCCCTCATTTCACTGGAAAAGAGTCTACCACAGCTCAACATCATGTAGATAGGATGGAAGATTCTTTTGACTATATGGAAATTGAAGATGAAACCATTAAGATGAGAATATTTTCTCAGAGTTCAGGAGGAGAAGTGAAGAAGTGGTTTAAAGTCCTACCTCCCAATTGTATCAATGACCTCCCTTCTTTACATCAAACCTTCATAAACAAATGGGAAGTCAAAAGTAACCCTCTCCAAATACTAGCCGAATATAAAAATCTAAAAAGAAACCAGGGAGAGAGTGTCCATGACTATTCCACCAGATTCAACAGTGTCTGCAATGCTCTTCCACCCCATAAGAAACCTCCCCAAGGAATGGCCTTAGTGAAATACCCTGAAGGATTTTATGCTGACATGGCCTACCAGCTTAGGGAGAGAGATTACAACACATTGGAAGATATGAAAAAAGGGGCAGTAAGTGTAGAAGAAAACCTGATTGAAAAAAGAGATATTATGAGGGCTGAGAAGAAGGTAACCTATAGGGATGACACGTCAGCTTCCACATCTGATCCCAAATATGATAGTCTAGCCAAAAACATGGAAAGGCTAGAAAAAATGATGGAGAAAATGGTTGTCCAAGTTAGTAATCAGAATAGAAACCAGAACCAAAACATTAGGAGAAACAATCCCCCAAAAAAACAGAGAGACTCTGATCAACAAGTCATACCCCCATTTCAAGAGAATTTCCTTGATGAAGATGAAGGGATAATAGAAGAGTCCGAGGGAACCACAATAAACATGGTGGAAGTAGACAACCAAATTCACACCTTTTCCATAGAAGATAATCAGACCTCATACTCACATTGGGATGAGGAAGGGTTAGAATCTGAGGACTATAGGTTGGGATTTTAAAATGCCATCATGTAGGTCAGAGAACAATATGATCTCAGGAGAAAGAAAAGCCTAGATACTCCTAAACCCAAAAACTCTGAAATCAACATTAAGAAGAGACCTGAAAAGACTCTTAAAGTGACCGATGAAAGTAACAAATCAGCAGCTGAGAGTTCCTGGAAAAACAAAGAAAAGGACATCCAAACTACTGATAAACCTAGTCAAGAAACTAGTAGCACTAGCATTGCAGCTAATGCTCCTGATAAAATAGCTTCAAACATTGTACATAGTGAAAATCAACAAGCTGATTATGCCAATAAAACAGTGAGCAATAAAATAGAACTGAACCTTTCAAAAATTCAATCTCTTTTCAATTTGGAAAGTGAGATAGCCAAAATCAAAATTTCTGTTCCACTCACTGAGTTGGCCACTCAGGATGTATATAAAGGTCAAATTTTGAAAGCTTTAAACTTAGGAGAAAACAATGATACTGTCAATTTGAATGATGATCAACCTGCTCTTTTGTTTGGCCCAAAAATTGAAAGGAAATTTCAGGAAGGGGTAGTGCCTCCTTTCTATGTCAGCCTCAATATCCATGAAAAAATTCTTCATAATGCTATGCATGACTCTGGGGCTCACACAACCTTATGCCAAAGATAATCATGGAAAAGTTAGGTCTAGAAATAACCAAACCCTATAAGGACTTATACTCTTTTTATTCTAGCAAAGTGAAGTTCCTTGGCCTAATCAAAGATCTCTGTGTGAATTTGACTCAAATCCTAGCCAAGTGCATGGTTATGGATGTTATAGTGGCATATGTGCCTCCTAAGCATGGCATGTTGCTATCAAGGTCATGGGGTGCCAATAAGTAAGGTACAATGAAGATGGATGGGTCATATGCCACAATCCCTGTCTTTAGCCAGCTTAGAAGACTATATAGGGAGGCACACATGAAGTTTATGGTTAGTAGCCATGAGAAACCTAAAAAATTCTCCTCTCTACTCCATCCACATAGATCTAGATTCCTTTATCCTGTTAGTCTCTGTCTATTCATACTGCCATCAGTGATCAAAATTTCTCTTTTTCATTTGCATATTAGGAGTCCCATACCGAATAAATTTCACCATTCCGCTAGGTCATGGATTCATTGATGGTAGTAATTTTTTCATCAGTTTCCCCTCATGTGAAACTTGTTGATTCTCCTCTCTATGGTCTTTAGTCATTAGTCACTTTCATTCTCAAAATCATGTCAGTAGGTCATAGGATGGGTCTCATTAGTTTCTAGGGTTTCACCATGGTCAAAATAATGAGTCAAATGTCAATAAATATCAGCAAGGTCATGAGGAAGTCAATAAGCTCAAAGTCATAGCACCTGGAGGATCAAAGATATATTTTATTCAATTTGATGTAATTTTCACCTCAAAACCATGTTTTGAGGTGAAAACATGATATGTTTCCTTTATTATCATTCATTATGTAATCTCATGTCAGCCTATGTAATAAGTCACATTTCAGTGCTGCCATCTCCAAAAAGTCATCACCCTGCCTTCAGAGAAGTTTTCCACAGCATGTTCAGCGCCAAATCATCTTCCAAGAAGATCCATCAGAAAGAGCCCAGAAAGAGCTTTCCAATGGTATATTACACTCTTAAAGCTGACTTCTGGATTGAAATTTATGCATAAGTGAAGTAAAAGTCCCCTATATCCTCAAATAATCCTTTTTTCCCAATTTTCCCTTAAAATTTATATTAAAGTTTAATATTTTTTATAAATCCCTCCCCCCACCCCCTGCTCTGATTACAAAAATCACATTATAAAACACAAATGCGATTTAAATTTAACCACTTCCCCACCACACTTTAAAAATTTATAATAAACAATTTAAAGTTTATTATTAAAAACCCCTGCCATTCCAAACCACTTCCCCACCATACTTTCAAATCTTATAATAAAAATTTATAACAAAGTTTTATATTATAAGACTCCACCACTTTAAATCCATTTCCCGTCACATCGGAACATTTTGTAAGTGCACTCGATTGGCCCATCGCCCAACTTTCGATGTGATTGTATTAAACGGCTTCTGATGGCAAACCCTGATTGACCTCGTCTGATGCACATCCTGACCGTTGATCAACCTCCCCAATCCGACGGCCCATATGTGATCGGGCCATCGCAATTGGCGAATCCATATATTGTTTCGCTCCCGCTCCCCTTTCACCTCCTGATTCCAATTTACATTCGAGCCCACTATATAATCTTCCGCCTGTCCATTAAAAAAGACCTTTCCCCTTTGTAAAATTAAATTTTGTTTTATTTTATTTATACAAAGGTTTTTCCAAATCGCCGCGTCCTCATCGCATCAGAGGTATTGAAATTTGTTATGTTATACACCCCTCCCGATCTCCCGATTCTAATCGTGCTGACTACCCTGGTTCCACTTTAGACCTCTGCCCTTTCATATGCAAAGTCTTTCCTCCCTTTATAAAAGTAAAATACCACTATTATTTGATTACCCCATCGGACCTATGCCCATCGCATTGGAAGTGTTGGTTTCAATCGTTGATTGTGATGGAAATGTCACATAATATGTTACATGTTTATATTGTATATTGCCTGACCCCGATCCCGATTGCGATGATACCATTGCAAACTTGAATTGCAAGTGTTTTATTATATTATATCCCTCTACTCCATCCATTCTGATTGCGATTATAATGCGACCCCACCTCCTCCCCTTCCCTTTTCCCATTCAAAATTAATTTTTCCCTTCACCGAAAGCATAATTTCATTTCATTTTGTTTCAATTGCATTTTATTAAAATGTCATTTTTCTCAAACAATAAACGGAAAGAAAAGCGAAAAGTCAAAAAGGTTGAGAAGCTTATATTAAAAACAGATTTTTTTCGACAGCAACAAAGTAGGAAATTTGTTTTCTGGATTGCCTATTTTCCCTTCATACAGTATAACAGTGAATTTTCAAAGGATTAAAATGTATTGTTGTTCCTTGTTTTCAGAGGCAAATTGTTGGTTTTCTTTGCCATATTCCGATTTCAGTTCTGAGTTGTTTAACAACTCCCTCTTTTTGTGGATCCATGTTCCCACATTTCAGACTATTTAATGCAATTGTAAATCATTTATAAAGCAGTTGTAACTCAGAAGTAGGGAAATAGTGTGGAAGAAACGCTTTGCAGTCTATTGTATAGTTTGACAGGGAATTAATAAGAGATGCAGCTTTGATTTGTGGGATCCATGTGGTATGAGATTTAGAATTTGTTTCTCTCTTTGTGTTCATACGTAAATTTTTATGTTTCACCTCTCATCCATAAACATTTCCTTTTTAATGCTTTCAAGATAGAAAGGTAGGATCCATTTTTATGCCTTGCCTTGGGAAATCATTCATACCCTGTGTTTTTCTCTTCTGTTTGAAAAGCATCCATTTATTGTGCCCTTTTCAGCTCCTCACCAGTCTTTCCATCCCACCTTTATTAAAATTTATTGCTAAAATTTCTTTCCTATATTGCCCCATGAAATACCCTGTGTCCTGATTCAATTCCCCAGTCTCAACTGTCCTATTTTATATCCCACACATCCCTGAAATTTCATCTCATTTATTAAATTTCTTTCCATCATTATACCTAGCCTAATATCAGATTCATTATTGCACTTTACTGAATATCCTTTTTACGGAGAGAGCCCTTTCCTATCCTTGTAGGGCTAGCTACAAGGTTGAGCGTGGTTTAGTTGTTACCCTATTTTTCCCTTTTCATCCTGGGGTTCAGATCAAGTGATAAAATCTCTGGCGACTCCACTGCGGAAGATCTGACTGTTTGCAAGCTTATATTCTCGGCACTCATCGACTGCGTTTGTTCCATTTGAAGAACAAATCATATTAAGGCCGTGTGAATAGTAAGTATTAAGAAACCCTGCCTAAGGTTAAAAAACTTAGTTACATTCAACATGATGCTTTTAAAGAAATCTCTGTGATTGAAGTAAAAGCTTGGTTTATTTGCCGACAGAGAAATAATATTAGTGGGACCCAACAGTGAGTTAACGCGTGGAGTTAAAGCACTTAACCACAGTCAAATCCTAGGTCAAAGCTCGTTTGATTTACCGCCAGTAGGTTTGGAAACCAATACCGCCTATATCGCGCCGCTTTTGCCCAGGGGTGAAACTACTCCAAAAAAATGCGATCCAGTGAGAATTGGGCACGTCATCACCCAAAAACTGCCCATTTCGTGCGGCTCTTAGATGTTAAACTTCGGCCTTTGAAAAAACGCGAAATCAACGAGGATCGTTCGATTTGGAGAGCACTATATCTGACGATGATCGCTCAGTAAAGTGCACAAGTGATAACTCAAGGTATGATCTGGCGGTTTGATATTATTTAATGTTGATTTTATTCATAAAAGGTGAAATACGGATGCGTGGGCCCCTGTTGAATCAAATAAATGTCGCGCTGGTAGCATAAGTGTGTGCTATGATATAAGTTCGAAAGATTTAAAAGGATCGTGCCATTGATATATTTTGTCATTACAACTAGAGTAAGGTTCGTTTAAGTGTTTAACATGTTCCCCTATGTCGCGTTAATCTTTAAAAATTTGTTTAAGAAGGAAGAAATTGTTAAAGCGCTGTTAGAAAAGAATATAACTACAACCACTTATTCCAGTCATATATTCCTGTTATCAGAGTATAATGTCAGATCACCCCAGTAAATGTTTGCTTGTAAATGATTTTCAGAGTCTGTTAGGCTGAAACATAATTTTTGTACAGTAGAAATTTACACACACTGGCTTCAAGAAGATACACCAGGGCTAATCCAGATCCAAATCCTCCCCCTGTGTTTGAAAATCCAAATCTCATTCCAAGAATTGTCAGAAGACAAGAAGGATCACCAAGTCCCAGACCTGTCTTCAGATCCTATACTTGGCCTAGTGAGTGGTTTTTTGTAGAAGATCTTTCCTTTGATGAAAGTTTTGAGCTTTCTTTATTTAGAAATAAGTCTGAAACTGACATTGATGATACAATTTTAGATCTTGAGTTCCTTGTAGATATTGAGGTCCAAAGAGAAAATTCCTCCATTGATGATTACATTTTGAATTTTCCTTAGTCCATCAATGTAACTAATATTCCTGAGCCTTCAGAATCATCAGGAACAACATTTCCTCCTCCCAATTCATCAGCATTCCCATCAATCAACTCTCAGTTGTCATTTCCTCCATCAACACCTCCCTCAAATCCCAGTAATATAAATACTGTTGTAAATCCACCTAGGGTCATGGCTGCCCGGTATGCACCTCTGGTCTTACCTCAGGTTCTCAATGACATGCCTGCTGACTATCAAAGAAAAATTCACATCTTTGATGCCACCCAAAGCATTACGACCCAGCAGCACATTGATAAGATGAACGACTTTTTTGATCTACATGAGGTAGAAGCAGAGAATGTGACTACCAGGTTTTTTTTTCAAAGCTTTGAAGGTGAAGTTAGAAAGTGGTTTAGAGCCTTGCCAGCAGGCTCAATTCACACTTTGCAGGAGTTGCACACATAGTTTTTAGACCGGTGGGAGGTAAAAAAGAACCCACTACAAATTCTGTCTGAGTATGAAAATATTAAGAGAAATGTGGGTGAAACTGTTTAGGACTATTGTTTAAGATTTAATGCTATATATAATGCTATTCTAGCTAACTTGAAACCTCCAGTGGGATTAGCATTGCTTAAATTTCCAGATGGTTTTGATGCCGACATGGCATATTAGCTGCAGGAAATAGATCCTTCCTCACTTGAAGACATGTAGAAGATACTAGTAAGTGTAGAAGTGAATCTGCTAGCTAAAAGAGCACGAGCCAGAGCTGAGAAAAGAGTCACAGTGAAAGAGGAGGCCTCTCCTTCAGAAAGAAAAATGGACAATCTGATTCGGAAAGTGGAAAAAATGGTTGATCGATTGATCATTTCAGACAGAACTAAACCTCAAATAAGAAATCTGAATTTCAAAGGGCAGCAGCCCCAATTCAGAATCAAGCAGAGAGAACAAAGAACGCAGGACCAAGCACCACCACAGCAGTAGATTAAAACTCCATTGCAGAAGAATTACGTGCAAGGGACAGACTCAGATGATGATGATCCTGTGATTGAGGCCAATCACTTTTTCACTGCTGATGGTGCCCCTATCTTCCTTATTTAAGAAGAAGAATACATGGAAACTCCAGACACTCAAAAATATGAAGATTTCATCTTGGCCAATCACGCTGTATTAGGAGAAGAGTCCGATGAATACCAGAGAGGGTACATGAATGCTCTATGATCCCAACAAAAATATTCTTTGAGGAACAGAGATGTTTCGATCAGTCCCATTCAAAAGAGAAAAGAGCTTCAAATAAAGAACGATTCGCAGAAGAAATGAAAAGAGCCGACCGACCCTTCCTCCAGCAAAGCACCTTCAACAAATAACAGTCCAAACGAAAAGAATCAGCAGAGCATAGTAAAGGAGCAAACAAAGAAGAAAGATACTCCAGTTAAAGAGGTAGAAAAAGGTCCTTCTTTTAATTTAGAAAATGAAATTTCTAAGCTGAAAGTGTCTATGCCCCTCACTGAGTTGGTGAAGAATAGTGCTTATAAAAGTCAGGTGTCTAGAATATTACAAATAGACTCTGTTTCTGACATGGTTAATGTAGAAGATGACTATCCAGAACTCATCTTTGGGCCAGCCATAGAAGAATCTGAAGAAAGTGAAGTCCCACCCTTTTACCTAAGCCTTAGATTACATGAGTTCATATTGCATAATGCTATGTTGGACTCTGGGGCCTCACATAATTTGATGCCCAAGGCCATCATGGAAAAGTTAGGACTGGATATTACTCGAAAATACCATGATTTGTATTCCTTTGACTCAGGTAGGGTACTTTGTATTGGTCTTATTAAAGATTTGGTAGTATCTTTAGACCAAATCCTAGCCAAAAATGTCTTGATGGATGTAGTTGTTGCTAATGTCCCACCAAGGTTTGGAATGCTTCTATCTAGGTCTTGGGGTGCAAAACTCAAGGGAACTATGCAACTTGAATTCTCTTATGCCACTATCCCTGTATTTGGCCAGTTGAGAAAGCTATATAGAGAAAATAAAATGAAATATATGATTACTAGCAAAGAGAAGCCAGTAAACCATCCCATTAATGCTGTCCATACAGATTTAGAGTCCTTTGTCTTGTATTCTGATGGTGGTTTAAATGATGAGAATGTTCAATTAGTACAAATAAATGAAATACCTGAGATTTCAGAGAATTTTAGAGAAGTCGTCGAATAGGAAAAAGAGAAAGCAGCAAGAAATTCTGAGTCTCCTGCCTGCCAGCAGCCAAAAGGCAGTGAACAGCCAGAAATCAGCCAAGGTAAAGAAGAAAAAGAAGCTAAATTTTAGCATCTACAAGAAGAAGAAGAAGGCCTGTGGAGCATGGATTTTGATGGAGCTGTTGGTAAGGATGGAGCTGGTATCAAAATATGGATTAGGAGCCCTGTTTTCCAGCCTGAAAAGGTTCCCAGCAATGTTAGAGTATGTGCTTATAAGTTGGCTTTTGATTGCTGTAACAATGAAGCAGAATATGAGGCTTTGATTGCAGGTCTCAAAATATTGAAGAAGTTGAATGCAAAGAGGATTTCTGTGTATGGTGAATCCGAGTTAATAATCAAACAGGTTAAAGGAGAATACCAAGCTAAACATCTGATTGAGGGCATACAGAAATGCAGTCTGGACATCTTGAAGACATTCCCAGAGTACACTTTGACAACAGTACCCATGATGTAGAATCTCATTGTTGATTCTCTTGCCACTACTGCCAGCAACTTGAAGATTATGATGAACTCCAGCGATAAGTTTGAGATCTATGTCAAACATAGGCCTATTGTTCCAGACAATCTAAGGTATTGGAAAGTATTTTGGAATGAAAATGAGATTAATGCTTTTTTGCAGAGTGATGGAAAATTCAAAGACACTCCAATAGAAGGTGAGTATGAGGTTGATGATCAGGAGATGGAAGCAAACCAGATGGACATATTGCAGCTGAAGGATAATGTAATTCCTAGAGGTCTCATACCTCTAGAGGAGCTTTTTGACTAGGATGATGTGGCAAAGTGTTAAGTCCCTATATTAATAGTGTAGCCCCTTATTATGTTAGTGTAGCCCCCCTTATTTTTATTATTGTACCCTTGTAACCCCCATTTGGTTATTATTGTGCCCTTAAATTATTATTGTTAGGTTGGCTAGGATTACATTGTGGCCCACTAGGATTACATTATGGCCCCATGGACTCCTATATATAGAAAGGAGGTTTTGTGAATTGTATCATCCAAGAATTGTTCATTTATTCAATTTATTGGAGGTTTCCCCCTCGAAGTGGCTTATTTATAAGGCGTTGAAGATGTGAATCTTGGAACAGATGACCAACCCAAGTTTGTGAAATTGTCAAAGGCATTGTTCCCTGAGGTAAAGGAGAAGTATGTTAAGTTACTTTCTGAATTTTCTGATGTGTTTGCATGGGATTATTCAGATTTGAAAGTGTATGATAAGAATATAATCCAGCATAGTATTCCTATCAAGCCGGATCAGAATCCATTCAGACAAAAACTAAGAAGGATCAATCCCAAGCTGTTGCCATCCATCAGAAAAGAGGTAAACAGGTTGTACAAAGCAGGTATTATAGTCCCCATTAGATTTTTTGACTGGATTTCAAATTTGGTCTCGGTACATAAGAAGACAAGAGAGATAATATTGTGCATAGATTTTTAGAATTTGAATAAGGCATCCTTAAAGGATAATTATCCACTTCCGAAAATGGACCATATTCTGTAGAGAGTAGTTGGAGCATCTAGGATGTCACTACTTGATGGCTACTCAGGCTACAACCAGATCTTGGTGCATGAGAAGGACCAGGACAAAACTGCCTTCACAACACCCTGGAGAACCTTCCAATATGCCAAAATGTCATTCGGGCTGAAGAACGTTGGAGATACTTTCCAGCGTGCAATCGACATTTCCTTTGCCAATGAAAAAGATGTTTTTCTTGTTGTTTATTTGGATGATTTGACAGTATTTTCAGGTTCAGATGATGAGAATTTGCATCATTTGCGAGTTGTTTTTCAACGATGCAGAAAATTTGGGATTTCTCTCAATCCCAAGAAGAGTCTTTTTGCCATGGATGAGGGCAAATTGCTGGGGCATATCATCTCTAAATATGGTATCTCTATTGATCCATCTAGAGTGGAGGAAATTCAGCACATAGATCTTCCATGAAACAAGAAAGATATCCAAGCATTCAATGGTAAGATGAATTTTTTACATATATTTATACCTAACTTGGCTGAAGATTTGAGAGAAATGACCAATATGTTGAAGAAGGACAGCTCTGTTAAATGGAGTGAGGAAGCTATCAAATCATTCAATCTGGTAAAGTTTTCTTTGTCCAATGCCCAGTTTTGATTAGTCTCGACTATACTCAAGATTTTATCATATTTTCATTTGCATCTGAGCATACTCTGGCTGTTGTTTTAATGCAAAAGAGAGATGAGGTCGAAAAGCCAATTTCCTTTTTCAGTAGGACTATTAGAGATGCTGCCTTAAGATATAATATTATTGAAAAACAAGCATTGGCTCTTATAAAGGCATTAAAGGATTTTAGGGTCTATATTCTCCATTCACATACTATAGCATGTGTCCCTAACGCAGCAGTGAAGGATGTCTTGATGCAAACTGATCCAAAAGGTCAAAGAGGTAAATGGATAGTAGCTATGTTGGAGTACGACTTGGAGCTCAAGCCCACGACATTGATCAAAGGCCAAGGCTTGGCGAAATTGATGGCCCAAACAAATCTGTGTACCCTGGATATAAACCTCATTACAGCAATGTCATAGGATGAAGATGAAGGTCTGCTTGTTCCTATTTCAGACATTTTTCTACAGTCTCCTTGGTATTCAGATATTTTTTATGTCCTTCAGCATCTGTCACCTCCTCCAGGAATGTCTAAGAGTAAAGGTAGCTCTTTGAAACTTAAATTTGCAAAATATTTCATTTTAAACAGTGCCCTATATTGGAAAGATCCAGGATGCGTCTTGCTCAATTGTTTGGTTGAAGAAGAAGCTCAGAAGGTAATGCATGATTTCCACAGAGGTGATTGTGGCGGTCACTTGTTTTGGAAGACTACAGCTAACAAGGTATTGAGAGCATGGTATTATTGGCCCACATTTTTTTCTGATTTATACAAAACAGTGATGAATTGTCATGAATGCAAAATTTTCCAAGGGAAGAAGAAATTGCTTCCACTTCCTTTGAAACTAGTTTCAGTGAACGCGCCCTTTCAGCAGTGGGGGCTCGATTTCATAGGAGAAATTCATCCCACATCCTCAGCACAACACCGATGGATATTGACAGGGACAGATTAATTTACGAAATGGATCGAGGTCGTCCTAGCAAGGAAAGTGACTGACACGGTAATTATTCAACCTTGAAAAGAATATTTATCTCATTTTGTCTGCCCATATAAAATTGTAACAGATAACGTAGCAGCATTTCAATCGAAGAAGATGATCGATTTCTATGACAAATACAATATCGTGTTGGGCCATTCAACAACATATTATCCACAGGGCAACGACCTAGTAGAGTCATCAAACAAATTGCCGATAAATATAATTAAGAAAATGCTGGAGGCAAACAAAAGAAATTGGCATCGCAAGCTCATCAACGCACTGTGGGAAGACAGAGTTAGCAGTAAGAAATCAATAGGTATGTCACCTTTTCAATTAGTTTATGGAACTGATGTTGTCTTTCCCACATCTCTTACAGTCCCAGTTATGAGATTATTGCAAGAAGTTGGTAGCGAGGACGATGACAATCAGTGAAGGATCAATCAGATGATCCACCTTCAGCAAACAAGAGAAGAAGTGTCACAGAATGCAATTCAGTTACAGGAGAAGATTAAAAAGATCTATGACCGAAAGACTAAAGGAGAAAAGTTTCAACTGGATGATGTAGTGTTGAAATGGGATGCAAGGAATGAAGACAAAGGGAAGCACGATATGTTTGACAACTTTTGGAAAGGGCCATACAGAATTTCAGCATGTAGGGGACAGAATGCCTTCTTGCTTTCAGAAATGGATGGCCAAGATTGCCCTGGAGGAGCAGTAAATGGTAGGCTTTTGAAGCACTACCATTGTTGAAGACAAAGGATCATAATCTATGTCATCATCATTGTATATACCATGTTATTTTTTATCAAAGTTCAAATACACAGTCATTGAAGTTTGGGGCCCGAGGTGAAGGCTATAAAACTTGAATGTCATGTGTATGGTTTGGTTTTATTTCAGTTTTCAGTTTCAGTCTTGAGTCAGAGTCAATTTTCATTGTGTTAGTTTTCAACATTTTGACTCCATGCCCAATGGATAAGGCTACTTGGTATACGGTGTTCTTGGCACCTCCAAGGAGCTACCATCCCCATTGGAGCCAATGTTAGTGTCAGTATAGTCATACTGCCATCAGTGATCAAAATTTCTATTTTGCATTTGCATATTAGGAGTCCCATATCGAATAAATTTCACCATTCCGCTAGGTCATGGATTCATTGATGGTAGTAATTTTTTCATCAGTTTCCCCTCATGTGAAACTTGAGGGTTCTCCTCCGTATGGTCTTTAGTCATTAGTCACTTTCATTCTCAAAATCATGTTAGTAGGTCATAGGATGGGTCTCATTAGTTTCTAGGGTCTCACCATGGTCAAAGTAATGAGTCAAATGTCAATAAATATCAGCAAATTCATGAGGAAGTCAATAAGCTCAAAGTCACCACTTGAAGGATCAAAGATATATTTTATTTAGTTTGATGTAATTTTCACCTCAAAACCATGTTTTGACATGAAAAAATGATATTTTGCCTTTATTATCATTCATTATGTAATCTCATGCTAGCCTATGTAATAAGTCACATTTCATAGCTGCCATCTCCACAAAGTCATAACCCTACCTTCAGAGAGGTTTTCCACAGCATGTTCAGTGCCAAATCATCGTCCAAGTAGATCCATCAGAAAGAGCCCAGAAAGAGCTTTCCAATGGTATATTACACTCTTAAAACTGACTTCTGGATTGAAATTTATGCTTAAGTGAAGTAAAAGTCCCCTATATCCTCAAATAATCCCTTTTTCCGATTTTTCCCTTAAAATTTATATTAAAGTTTAATATTTTTTATAAATCCCTTCCCCCCCTCCCCTCCGATTACAAAAATCACATTATAAAACACAAATGCGATTTAAATTTAACCACTTCCCCACCACACTTTAAAACTTTATAATAAACAATTTAAAGTTTATTATTAAAAACCCCCGCCATTCCAAACCACTTCCCCACCATAATTTCAAACCTTATAATAAAAATTTATAACAAATTTTTATATTATAAGACTCCGCCACTTTAAATCCCTTTCCCATCGCATCGGCACATTTTGTAAGTGCCCCCGATTGGCCCATCGCCCAACTTCCGATGCGATTGTATTAAACGGCTTTCGATGGAAAACCCCGATTGACCCCCTCCGATGCACATCCTGACCATTGATCAACCACCCCAATCCGACGACCCATATGCGATCGGGCCATCGCAATCGGTGAATCCATATATTGTTTCGCCCTTGCTCCCCTTTCACCTCTCGATTCCGATTTACATTCGGGCCCACTATATAATATTTCGCCCGTCCATTACAAAATACCTTTCCCCTTTGTAAAATTAAATTTTGTTTTATTTTATTTATACAAATGTTTTTCCCAATCGCCGCGTCCTCATCGCATCGGAGGTATTGAAATTTGTTATGTTATACGCCCCTCTCAATCTCTCGATTCCAATCGTGCCGACTACCCTGGTTCCACTTTAGTCCTCTGCCCTTTCATATGCAAAGTATTTCCTCCCTTTGTAAAAGAAAAAAACCACTATTATTTGATTACCCCATCGGACCTACGCCCATCGCATTGGAAGTGTTGGTTTCGATCGCCGATTGCGATGGCATTGTCGCATAATATGTTACATGTTTATATTGTATATTTCTCGACCCTGATCCCAATTGCGATGATACCATTGAAAACATGAATTGCAAGTGTTTTATTATATTATATCCCTCTACTCTGTCCATTCTGATTGTGATTATAATGCAACCCCACCTCCTCCCCTTCCATTTTCCCATTCAAAATTAATTTTTCTCTTCACCGAAAGCATAATTTCATTTCATTTTGTTTCAACAACATTTTATTAAAATGTCAGTTTTCTCAAACAAACAATGGAAAGCAAAGAGAAAAGTCAAAAAGGCCGAGAAGCTTATATTTAAAAAAAAAAAATTTCAACAGTAGCAAAGTAGGAAATCTGTTTTCTGGATTGCTTATTTTCCCTTCATACAGTATAACAACAAATTTTCAAAGGATTAAAATGTATTGCTATTCCTTGTTTTCAGAGGCAAATTGTTGGTTCTCTTTGCCATATTCAGATTTTAGTTCTGAGTTGTTTAACAACTCCCTATTTTTTTGGATCCATGTTCCCACATTTAAACCTATTTAATGCAATTGTAAATCATTTATAAAGCAGTCTGTAACTCAGAAGTAGGGAAATAGTTTGGAAGAAACGCTTTGCGCTCCATTGTACAGTTTGACAGGGAATTAATAAGAGACGCAGCTCTGATTTGTGGGATCCATGTGGTATGAGATTTAGCATTTGTTTCTCTCTTTGTGTTCATATGTAAATTGTTATGTTTCACCTCTCATCCATAAACATTTCCTTTTGTTTCAAGATAGAAAGGTAGGATCCATTTTTATGCCCTGCCTTGGGAAATCATTACCCTATGTTTTTCTCTTCTGTTTGAAAAGGATCCATTTATTGTGCCCTTTTTAGCTCCTCACCAGTATTTCCATCCCACCTTTATTAAAATTTAGTGCTAAAATTTCTTGCCTATATTTCCCCATGAAATACCCTGTGTCCTGATTCAATTCCCCAGTCTCAACTGTCCTATTTTATATCCCACACATCCCTGAAATTTCATCTCATTTATTAAATTTCTTTCCCATCATTATACCTAGCCTAATATCAGATTCATTATTTCACTTTATTGAATATCCTTTTTACAGAGAGAGCCCTCTCCTGTCCTTGTAGGGATAGCTACAAGGCTGAGCATGGTTTAGTTGTTACCCTGTTTTTCCCTTTTCAGCCCGGGGTTCAGATCAGGTGATAACATATCCTATACAATGATGATTTTACTGATGAACGAGAGCCAGGAAACATAGATTCAAACAACAGAGTAGAAGCCAAAAATTTTAACATAATGGCCACTCTATATATAGAGGAAAACGAGAGAGAAAATTTAGAACAATGTACTAAAACAGAGGACCAGAGTGAAAAAAACACAAATTGTAAACAACATATTACTCATCACTCTGAAATCCATGAAAATCCTAAAGAACAAAAAATTACACAACATGGTGTAGACCTCAGAATATTACATAATGGTGGACATAGCATTAGGGATGAAAATGATAGTGAGTCTGAAAAAAATCCCGTATGGAGAATGAACTTTGATGGGTCTTGCACTAAGTAGAATGCAGGAGCTGGAGTATGGTTGCACAATACTGAAAGTAACTATGCTGAGAGTCATGCTTTCAAACTAGATTTCAAATGTACAAACAACATTGCAGAGTATGAGGCTCTCATCCTAGGATTGAATCTATTGAAAAAACTAGGAGCCTAAAATATACTTGTACATGGAGATTCTGAGTTAGTCATCAAACAAGTGAATGGAGAGTACACTGCGAATAATCCTAGATTGAGGGCATACGGAAATGATGCCATGGATTTGTTGATAACCTTTGTAGAATAGGAGCTTGTGTTTGTTCCTAGGAGTCAGAACATTATTGCAAATGGATTAGCCTACGTTGCTAGTTCATATCAGAAATCACCTAGTGACAAATAGATCATAATTCAAAAAAAATATAGGCCTGCAGTGCTGGATGATGAGAAGTATTGGCAGGTCTTTGAGGGTGACAAGCAGATAGAGGATTTCTTGCTTGGCAGGAATGAGTTTGAAATTCCTGATTCAGACTCCAAATCCGATGAAAAATTCCTGAATGAAGAGCCCCCTGATGAAGAAAAATCACCCCATAATGTAGAAATAAACATGTTAACTAAAGAACTTGGAACTCAAACTGAAGAATACAAGAATGCAGAAAAAGAAGACATAGAGGTGCTGCAGTCCAAAGACAAGAACATACCCTGAGGATTAGCACCCTTAGAGGACCTTTTTTATTTTAACGATGTGGCAAAGAAACCCACTATAGAACACACAGAGTCTGATGTTGAAGAATGAAATATAGGCACCGAGGATAAGCCTAAGATGATTAAGTTAGCTAAATCCTTGCCAGCACACATCAGGAAGAAATACATTGATTTATTTAAAGAGTTTGTTGATGTGTTTTCCTGAAGCTATGAGGACTTAAAAGCCTATGACACAGATATTATCTAGCACAAGATCCCATTGAAAGAAAACCAAAAACCTTTTAGGAAGAAACTGCGTATAATTAACCCAAAACAATTGCCTCTAGTAGAAAATGAAATCAAGAAAATGTATGAGGCAGGAATCATAGTGCCTATGAGGTTTTCCAATTGGGTCTCCAACCTTGTAGCTATGAGGAAAAAGATAGGAGAGATCAGACTGTGAATTGATTTTAGAAACCTTAACAGAGCTTCACTTAAAGATAATTACCCCTTACCCAAGATGGAACACATCTTACAAAGGGTAATTGGCTCAAAAAGGATCTCCCTGTTAGATGGCTTTTCAGGATATAACCAAGTATTACTACTCCCAGAAGATCATCTTAAGATAGCTTTCACCACTCCATGGGGCACGTTCATGTGTTTAAATTCCTTTTGGACTAATGAACACTGGTGCAACCATGCAAAGAGCTATGGACATAGCATTTTCAAAGGAAATAGGCCACTTCATCGTAATCTACCTTGATGAAATAACAATTTATTCCAAAGCTGATGAGGAGCACCTTAAACATTTGAGAAGAGTATTTGAGAAATGTAGAAGGTTTGGACAATCTTTAAATCCCAAGAAGACTGTATTCGGGCTTCAAGAAGGTAAGATTCTTGGCCATATTATATCAGAAAAGGGAGTTAAAATAGACCCGAAAAGAGTTGAGGGAATACTACAAATTAGCCACCCGAGAAACATAAAAGAACTGCAGTCCTTTATTGGGAAAATTAAATTCTTAAGGAGGTTTATTCCCAACTTAGCAGAGCTCCTTAGGAATATGACTGGCATGCTTAAGAAAGGAGTAGGAGTTAAGTGGACTCTAGAGGCCAAAAAATCTTTTGAATTAGTTAAATATGCACTCACCCGGGCACCAATCCTAATCAGCCCAGATTTCACAAAAGACTTCCTCATATTCTCCTTTGCTTTAGAGCATACCGTGGCTACCGTCTTGTTGCAGAAAAAACCATAAGGATAGGAGCAGCCAATCGCATTTTTTAGCAAAGCACTAAGGGATGCGCCCTTGAAATATAATATAATGGAGAAATAGGCCTATGCTTTGGTAAAGGCCCTAAAATATTTCAGGGTGTATATTCTGCATTCTCACATCATTTCCTATGTGCCTAATATAGTGGTAAAAGACATTTTGTCCCAAGATCTAGATGGAAAGAGGGGAAAATGGATTGCTATAATATTAGAGTATGATCTGGAGATCAAACCCACAAAAATCATTAAAGGTAAAGGCTTAGCTCAACTAATGGTTGAATCTAACTTACAAGCCCTTGACATTAACATGGTAGATGCCTTGGATGAACATGAAGGATTTCCCACTCCTACTATTGAAGAACAATTCCAAAACTCTCCCTGGTATGTCGACATATTGTATGTGCTTACCAATCTTAATGCTCCTCCTGATTTATCAAAGATTAAGGCAAGGTTTTTGAAGTTAAAAGCTAGAAATTATTGCATTTTAAATGAATTTTTATACTGGAAAAATGCAAATGGTTTTCTGCTTAAATGTTTTCTTGAATTTGATGCAGAGAGGACCAAACATGAGTTCCATGACGGAGAGTGTGGAGGTCATCTCAACTGGAAAACCACCGCTAACAAAATCCTTAGGGATGGCTTTTACTGGCCCACACTTTTCGAAGATGTACATAAAATTATAGTTGCCTGCCATAAGTGCCAGATCTTTGAGGGCAAAAGAGATCTCCTCCCTTTACGATTACAACCTATAATTGTTGAAGCTCCCTTTCAATAGTGGGGCCTAGATTTCATAGGGGAGATCCATCCTGATTCATCTACCCAACACAAATGGATTCTCATAGCCACAGACTATTTCAAAAAATGGATAGAGGCCATCCCTTCTAGGAATGCCACAGATTCTGTCATCATTAAGTTCCTTGAAGACCATATCTTATCTAGATTTGGCTTCCCTAGGAAGATTATCACCGATAATGCTGCTGCTTTTGGTTCCAAGAAGATGATTGATTTTTGTCACAGGTATCAGATTGCACTTGGTCATTCTACTACTTATTACCCACAAGGTAATGGGCTAGCAGAATCATCAAATAAAATTTTGGTGACCATCATCAAAAAATTGCTTCAAGAGAATAAAAAATCATGGCATAACACGTTAGTGCACGCTTTATGGGCTGACAGGTTAACAAAAAAGAAATCCATTAGAATGTCCCCATATCAGTTAGTCTATGGAGTAGAGGTAGTGTTTCCTACCAGCCTAGGGGTACCAGTGATAAAATTGGTCCAAGAATTGCAGTCAGAAGAAGACAACATGGTAAGGAGGATAAATCAAACTATACATCTCCAGCAAACAAGAGATGAAGTCTACAACAGAGCTCTGAAAGTGTAAGAAAACATAAAGAGGTTATTTGATAAGAGAAAAAAGTCCCGTGACTTCAAAATAGGAGACAAGGTACTTAATTGGGACTCTAGGAGAGAGGACAAAGGAAAGCATGGCAAATTTGACAGTTTGTGGCAAGGTCCTTACATCATCCAATCCACCATTGGTCCAAATGCTTTTTTTCTGCAAGAGTTAGATGGTACAGATCTTTTTGGCAGTCCTGTCAATGGCAGGATGCTCAAGCATTACTACTGATGAGTTCCAGTTTAAATCTTTCACCTCCATTGTAAATACCATTGCTTTGTTAAGTTTTAATGAAAAAGGAAAAAATGCAAAAAGAAAGAGAAAGAAAGGTTCAGACAAGCTCAAAACTTGAACCTCTGAAGTTCCAAAAGAATGGCTAAAATCAGCTCAAAACCTAAGCCAAAGAAAGGGAAAGGATGGTTCTAATACGATCAAAACCTAAACCAACAAAGAAAGAAAAAAGAATCATCTCTAACAAGCTCAAAACTAGAGCTGAAATGAAGAAGAAAAGTGACTCTAACAAGCTCAAAATCCGAGTCACAAGGAAAGGAAGGATGCTCTAAAGTCTCACAATTTCAAGCCTTCAAAATTTTGGCTTCACTTTCCTACAAATTTCAATTCATGTGCAGCTTTCTTTATGCCATGGACCCACAGCAAACTAGACAGTCTAATCCTGGTTTGACTGTTTTTAAATTCCTGTTGTAGAATGTAGAGAATAAAATCTGCTGGACAATTTAATCCTAGCCAATATTAGTGTAGTTAGAGAAGCTATGAGACCAACTGTCTAATCTGGTCTCATGGAGGAATAAGGGTAGAATTAGATTAGTGTTTTCTGCTTTCAATAAAAAAAAAATGATGAAGAAGCTCTGCAAGTCTAAAGGCAGCTTGAAGAAAAAATGTTAGGACTGTAGGATGGGTAGGTAGATTGTTTGGGAGAATATTTTCTGCTGACTTAATATCCATCATGTTTGTAGCAGCTGATCAAAGAAGAAGAAATATGGTCAAAGAAATAGGCATCTGGCCTACTCCAAATATTATTTTCTGAGATTCTTGACACCTTAAAGAAGATGTCATCCCCATGTGGAGCCACTATTAGCCACCTATAAATTTTTGTCAAGCAAACAAGTGGCTAAATTTGTTTTTGAGTCTTGAAGAGATACATTTCCTTTAAAAACATATCATTCTTGAAGCCTCCATGTGTTTTTTATCTTTTAAAGAGCCCTCACTACTGTTTCCATTGAAAAATCCTCACTGATTGTGAAAGAATTTTGCTCAGAAAAGCCTCCATCTACTCCAGTTTATCCCTACAAATTCCCCATTTTCACCTCTTTTTTCCCTTCACAAAGTTTCCCCAAAAACCCTCAAAATCCCCTCCTTAGCCCTCTAAATCATCAAATTCCCCTTTTAAACCTTGTGGCTCCCATCATTTGGTTTAAAAGTCCCTTTTTTCCCTTTACCAGAACCCACCATTTAGCCTTAAAAAATTTGTTTTTTGGCCAAAAAACCCACGTTTTACCTTATAGCAGGCTTAGGCCCC
Source organism: Pinus albicaulis (assembly GCA_034641835.2). Taxonomy (NCBI): domain Eukaryota; kingdom Viridiplantae; phylum Streptophyta; class Pinopsida; order Pinales; family Pinaceae; genus Pinus; species Pinus albicaulis. The sequence continues at coordinate 327,060,541 of CM076578.1, forward strand.
TTTCAACCTAGCCTTTAGCCCCTTTCCTGCATATAACCTGCGCCCAGGACCAGGCGCTAAGCCTTGGGGTGCTAATCGCAATCGGAGATTCCCTTTGGCCTTTTCCCTTTGTTAATTGAAATTTTCCGATGCAATGACAATTTGTTCGATTGGCCATCCACTACAATATTAACCATTGATCTTTACAGATCTAATGGTCAGCGCTAATATCTTACCATGCCCATCGCACCTTTCCAATGCCCCTCCGATTGTATATCCACCGTTGATCCCTTTCTAGATCCAACGGCTGGCACAAAATCACATCACGCTAACCTAGCATGCCCACTCTTCTTTCTCCCTGATGGTCGGCTCTCCAATTAGATCCTAGCCATTGAATCCACAAGAACCAATGGTCGGGATTCGTTTGCTCTTTTTTTCATGGAGCCCATCATCGCTCCGCCGATTTAATCTGGACCATTGAATCCATAAGAACCAACGACCCAGATTTAATTGCGCTCCACCTCTTATGCCCCCCATCATTCCCCCTTCAATCAGATCTCCACTGTTGATCTCTTTCATGATCCAATGGTCCGCTCTAAATCGCAAATCGCAAGATCATGTGAACCACGGAGTTTTTTCCCCCTGTCTTTCTCCGATGCAATTAAATCTCCGCCGTCCATTCCGCCAGATCTGATGGTCCAGATTGCATTGCGTCCCGCCTTCCCTTTCCACCGTTTCACTGTTTCGCTGATCTTCGGATTAATCTCCACCGTCCATCCCAATAGATCAATGGTCTGGATTCGTTCTGCCCATCCATCTAACCTTTTTCCCTTTGGAAAATTGGTGCTCCCACCTTTGATCCTGACCATCCATTCTACAGATTTGATGGTCCACAGTGAACTCGGCCTTGACTTTTCCCACTTTTTCCACCCGTGCATCTTTCCATATCGCGCTCCATCCTGCACCGTCAGATCTCCCCATCCTACATCCAACGGCTGAGGTGCATATCGCGTGATTTTAGTGTCCGACAGTTAACATTTCAAATTTACGCAATAAAGGTTGTTTTAGAAGGGACACGTGTCAGGCGGCAAGGTATATCGTGTTTTTTTGGGAAATTTTCAAAACTACTCCAAATCTACACGAAAACAAGATTTTTCTTCTAAAAACCACCCCTCCCCGATATAGGCCTTCATTAAATCCCGTCCATTCATTTGATCCAGATCAACGACCCACGTTTCATCACGTTCCCATCCATACTATTTGAATTGGGCCTTCTAAAAGACTCCATCGGAAGATCTCCGCCGTTGATCTCTTCCCGTGATCCGACGATCCACATTCAAATCGCCTTCCACCCTCCGGGTCCCACCACCAAAGGCTCTAATCTCCTACATTTTAGCCCTTTTCCTTTGTAATTCACCCAAACACTAAACTTTGGTGTTTTACACTAAAGTTATTTCATTCCGTCTAACTCTTCCAAATGACCCCACCGATGAATCCTGATCGTCGATCACCACCATCTGATCTAATCCAATGATCTAGAACCGTCCATGCACCAGATCTCCATCAGACCAGTTTCTCCTCCATTTTGCATGGTTTTCAGCCATTTTTCGCCTGCATCCACCATTTTTGTCACTGCGCCTCCATCTTCCACGAGCCTCCACAGCATCCACCTCCACTCCCAGGGATTTTTCTTAACAAATTTTATTGTGTTTTGTAGGGTTATAGATGATGAAAATCGCTCTCTGTCTCACCATCACAGACAGGGAAATCTAGAGCATAGAACACCATTTTTGGAGCTAGAGATCGCAGGGAAAAATCCTGAAGGGGTTTTAAACACATGTTTTTATCCAAATCAGAGTTATGAACTCTGTTACAAATATTCTGGTGACATTGAAACCTGTGTATCCACAGACAAGATAGAAGTGAAGCGGCAAAGAGTATCAGTGAAGAACTACAGGTTCTAAAGCTTATTATTGAAGATTTAATGCTACAATCCTATATTAAAAGGATGAATATACAGATTGAAGACCTTATGAATAATACAGGACGACTAATAAGGCCTAAAGCACATGAAGCAAAACTTAATCAATGTTTCACATCAGCAGAATGTTCTTTCCCAAGAAAGGACGAGTTCCCATAATGTTTTTCATTCTTCATCAATGTTCCTGAGAAGATCACCACCCTAACAGTAGTCCTAAGATTTCCAGAGCATTAGTTACATAGTATGGCAGGCCTGAAGTCATTTAACTACCTTACTTGTCCCAGATTACTAACATAGTACAAACAGCCAAAAAGTACATCAAAGAACATACCTCTGAAGTTATTATCAGCCTGTCAAAGACCACTCTTTCATCCAAAGAGTACTGAAATTCAATGCAGGGATATTAAAATAGAATGGGCCTCGAGCACTCTTCTTCCTCCATTTTAATGTTTCATTTAAAGTTCTATCTACCTTTACTGCCACTTTCTTAGCTATAAGAACTCAAGAAAAATACATTGTAAAGGTTGTTGTTTGGAAAACCGTGAATTGTAAGCTGTTTCTTTGAGATAGAGTTTTGTGTGTATTAGTTGTAAAATAGGTCTAGGAGATGATTTCAGACTGAATATCAAGCTGTTGGAAAATGATGTATGTGACTGGTGTTGCTCTTTAATATGACAAGCATGTTCATTGGATCCTGATTTAAAGTAGCGGTGATGTGTTCTATCTTTGTCAATGTTTCTCTCTGTTATTCATCATATTTCATTTCTCTGATAAGAATCAGTAATCTAGCTTAGGATATACTGCTTTAAAGTACCCTAAAGCTTCCTTCTCTTCTTGTTTTTGATGTTTTCTACTAATTGTGTAATCTGAGAACATATTCAAGATAATTTAGCCAATATAACAGTTGGTTCTCCCTGCTTACTGATGTGTGAATTGAAGAGTCTATTCTTAGATGTTCTTGTCTGGTTTTAACTGAAAGAATTGGGATACTAGGAGATTTAGAGTGGATTCTGTCTCACTAGGGTCCTTTTCCAATAGTTAAGCTTTTCTAAGATCCCTTAAGTTGAATGTTAAAAGCATTGAAACTTAGAATTTTTTCTCTACTCTTAGGCTTCACTTTGTATCAAATTCTTAAGCGTTTTCTATTGTTTGAAGAGTTAGCCTCATTAGGAGTTTGGTCATAGATGCTTAAGGCATGCCCTATCCCTAGATTTACTCCTAAGTGGTCACCTTGGAAGGTTTCTTTGTCATGCACCTTCATCTCCTATCATTTCATCCCATACTATCATCTTTAGAGATCCTCTGTTTTAGATGACTAGCCCTTTTTAAAGCCTTGGATATTGAATTGCAAGTAAACCCTTTTATGACCCCATTGCCCAATGGACTTGAGTTTTCTTTGAATTATCTCCCCATTGCAAAAAATGTTTCTTTGCTCACCCTTTGTCTTACATTAAACCCTTCTTTCATGTTTCCCAACAACCAAACAAAAAAAACAACAAACCCTTGTGTCCAATAACTAGCCTAATACCTTGAATTCGAACTTCAAAGACATATATTTCCTTTCCTTTTATAGAGAGATCCCTCTCTGGATCCAAGAGGGCTAGATCCTGAGATCTCAAAGTGGTTTGATGTTGTCTTCTCTTTTGGAATTGCCAAACTCGCCAAAACACAGGAACCCCAACAAGATCCCTATTAGCCATAACAAGCATTTTGTCAAACATATCACAAACATGTATTCTATAGGTGTAAACAAAAAATCTGAGCATAGGGGTCTCATACTTATCTGAGAATCACTAAGAAGAATTGTTCCCTTACATCATTAGTTGCAGTATCATCTATTAGGTCATATATACATTGTTTATTCATTTACAAATAAAAACATGAGGAGAGCCATACATCATCATTATCATAATACATGCTTATAACTAGCATAATAACAAAAAAAATCTTAAGTATACAAAAACCATAGAATCCACATATAACTAGTACATTTACACATCAAGTACCAAGGAAATGAAATTCTCATTAATGGATGTAAAAAAACCAACCGGAGATGTGACTACCATGTTCCACTTGGACATAGATTGGATGAGCCAATTATCTCTTTAACCAGTCACCCCCGTGCCATATTCCAAGCATGAATGTGGGACTCAAACTGAAGGAACCAACCAGAGCATCCACAGGCTTAACCAACTCACCCTCATCAATATAAATCATGTTTTACCATAATCCACACCAGATCACTAGGACAAAATAATAAACATGTCATAATAGGATTTACAATGATCTCCACCCAATCACTAGGCCAAAACAATTATGGATGTGTTGTGGCCAGCAACAACCCCCCTTTTTTATTTAAGTATTAGTAATAATGCTAAATATGAGGGGACCCTTAGTCAAAAAAATCCAAAAAATTAATTAGTGCTTGTTTCCTTTCTCAAATAAAACTTACTATCATAACTTAGGAAAATTCCTTCGAAAATCTCTAAATAAACTTAAGTTTATGATAGATCAGAATATAATCTTTCTTTGAAGAAAAATACCACATCCATCGCAAAAAGTGGATATCCTTTGTGAAGCAAAATCTTCAAAATTGCGATTTCGCGATATTGCGATAGTGCGATCCCAAAAAAATGTGCATTAAAATATTGATCACAAACCACATATCGCAGAAAAGATGTTTAACAAATAATTTTCATATATTATATTTTGCGATATTGTGTTTTTGCGATACTGCGATTTCGCAATGCTATGAGACTGTGATTCGTAAATATTGCGATTTGCGATAATTGCGATCTTACGATGATTTTGATTTAAGAAAATTGCGATCTGCGATATTGCGACATTACGATATTGCACAGCAAATCGCAGATCGCAATGTCACAAATTATTAAAAGCTCGTTGTCCAAAGAAAATCTTTTCATAAATCAATATCCGTTATGCACTTTAATGATTGAATTAATGAATGGATTTTCAATTATCGATAAAAAGGATTTTGTTTTGATTGAAAGGTTGTTTCATGTTAAAATAATATATTTCATCCGCCTTCAGCATTTAAAGCTATCCTGTCACCTTTCTCATGTCATTACTCTCACTTAATTCGTAAAACCATAGGCGCGAAGGAGCAGAAGACTATACAAAGCATTCACAGAGTATTATGGGAAAGAAAGAGAAAACTCCAAGTTATGAAAACAAAGAGATGGCTTCCCTGTATGCAGATACTACTTGCAATAAGGATGCTGGTATCACCACCTGGGAGGGAATGCATAATATGCTCGAAGAAGAAAATCCCAGGGTAATGGAAGTCGCGGCTACTGCAGGTTCAAGTAATTCATCTGAAGCATCTCTTACAGAATTGGCTTGTTCATTTTTTCACCGGATAGCAGCAAGACCGAGAATTATTCCATATACAGATATGGTAAAATGGGTGCTAGATAGCACCGATATTTCAGACAGGCAATTTAGAACTCTAGATCAAGAGCTCATCGGGTCATTCAGTACAGAAGATTTGAGGCTTATGTATCACTTGCCGGAGCCTCAGGCGACTTACAACAAACAATTTATGGAGAAATTTGCCAGGGAAAATGCAAATTTGGAGGAATGCACAAAGGAATGGACCAAAAGAGATGAACCATTGAAGAAATACAAACACGGTATGTACAGTACTGGTTCACTCACCTCTCCCTATTGTTTTGCTGCTGCAATGTTATGTAGGCTTTTTGGAAATCCTGACATAAATAAGGTCTTTCCTGAATGGCTTCCATTATTAAATGTTGTTGTTAACACTACCATTGTATACTGGGCTAAAATACTATCTGATAATTTCGCCACTGCTATTTTCAATTACCGGTCTAAACGGACTGTTTCTCAGAGGATTTATCCTCCTTTTTATCTATCTGCCTATGTTATGGATTCTATTTGCTTTGTTTCTAAATTCCCTTTAATGGGCTGGCAATGGACAATTCATGATCCTTTGCCTATTCATGTGTATCACAAAGAACTGTGGGAATCAAAAAAATTTCCTCATTTTTACAAAATTTTCCATGGCATAATGTTGTCGTTGTACAAAATATTGTATAATAAGGATGCTCCAAGGTTTTCTCCAAAAGCAGAAGTCGACATTCTCCCTGTCGCACGGTGGTTTGGAGAAGAGTTGTTTACCTATGTAAGGGTTTTTGGAAGCTCTGCTTCTCCTCATGTTTTACCCTTGTATGTTCCGGATAGACTTATAGCTTAGGAAATTGCGTACCAAACCTGTGGTGAAGGAGGTTTAACAAAGGAATTAAAGGATAAGAAAAAGGCCATCTTGACACAATTTCCCGTAGCCTGTGGAGCATTTTCATTGTTTGATGTTGGTCATGCATTCAAAGAGGTAAGCAATATTACATGCTTACAACTGTTCAAGTTTTCGAGAAGGCTATTTGATCCATATGATGTTGTCAAATATTTCACCACTGCAGTTAAGGTGAGAGTATTTTCTGGAGAAGAAGATCCTTTTGATGATATGTTTCAAGGAAAATGTTCATTTAAAGAAATTTTTCATTTAGCTCTAACACTGTTTTCCCCAGAAGTATTTCAGGAATTTAAAATCTACAGAGAAAGAAGATTGACTACTATCCCTTTGGATAATTTAGGCTTGGAACCCGCAAGGGAACCAACTCCTAGTGTCAGTCTCAATGATAGCTCAAATACTAATAGGTCTAAATCAAAGTATGACAAAGAAACTTCTGAACGTTCTCAAAAGTCTGATAAAGATGAAGGCTCGGTAAAAGATATAGCTCAGTCAAAAGAGATTTCACATCTACAGACTTAAACCACTCCACAGTTGAATCTTCCACCTCCCACTATACAGCAGCCATCCAGCAGCATTCAATTAGATAAAGAATGGGAAACGTTTAATCAATTGCTTAATTTTGAAGGACAGAATACACAAACCCCTGTACAGACAACAAAAGTTTTAAGCACGGGAATAAGTGGCAATGTCACAGAAACTGAGCATATTCCTATCACTCCCTCTTCTGAAATTGTACTTAATATAGAGGACATTCCTCCTCTGGATGTATTCTATAGTCCGTAGTATAAATCAGTACTGAGGAAGCAAAGGAAAAAGACAAATTTAGAGAGTGCAATCTCTACTAATGCAGAACAATTAGATGTCTTATGGAAAGATCCTACTACGGATCCTACTGAGAATCTTACCAAGCTATCTCAGATTACAGGAGCTTATGCCTCCGCAACTATTGACAAAGCATCTGAGGTACATCTATTATTAAATGAAAAAGAAGATCAGATACAAGTTCTGCAACAGAAATTGCAACAAGCTCATGCTAGCAGTGAAGCACAGATGAAACTTGAAAAGTTACAGCAAGAGCTTCAAGAGATGCAAATCGGATATCAAAAAAGTTTGGCCGATAAAGAGAAATAAATACAGATTATCCGAGAAGAGCACAAAGATGATCCCAAACTTCCAGAGTTTATTTCAGAATCTATTTCTTTAAACAACCAACTACTGCAACAACAAGATGTATTATGCCAAAAAATCTCGCAATGGAACTCTTTTTGTTTAGAAAGTGATAAAATCACTAATCATGTCGTAGAATTACGACATGATTATGATTTAACTAATGAAAGAGTTACTGATTACTTGGCATGGAAAAAGACAGAGGAAGGAAAAAGAGCTGGTGCACCAATTATCAATAGCAGTCACAAAGAAATACTTTTCAATAATTGGGATGCACGGATCAGAGAAGTAGAGAAGGCAACAGAGGAGTCAACTACAGCAACAGGCAATATTACTGATTGTGTAAATGAGAATTTTCACAAGGCTAATTTGATTTCAGAAACTATTTCGGGATATCTTCCACAGGCACAACAATTGCAAACAGAATGGAAACAAAGGGCGGAAGAAAAAGAAAAATCAATTCAAGGGTTGACAAGATTAAATTTGGATTCTTACTGGACATATCTAGTAAAACCACACAGTCAATGCAGCACTCTTAATTGCATCATTAATTCTGCTGAGAAGATTGCGCCTACACTTCCCAATTCTGTCTTTTCAGGGCAGTTGAAATCTGAAGTCGGCCAACCACCTCTTCTCAAAACAATGTTGGATGCTTGCAAATTAAGAGATCAAATTCATAAGTAGTTAGTTAATAGTTTTCAATTTTAGATTTAATTTTAAGTTTTATTGTATTTTTTCCTAGAAAAAGGACGGTCATTTAAACCAAATCCTAAATTTTTGTAATAAAATATTTTTAGATTTAGTTAGTAGTATTTAAACCATTCTCATCCATTTAGAGAGGGGTCCTGAAATTTTTCAAAAGCTTATCCTCAGAACATGCATTTTTGCACCCTTAGAGGAGGTTTTGATGAATGAATGGAACGAGATTTATTGATATATGTGTCTAATATTTGTTACTGATGTTGCATTTCTGTACTCTTAATGGATGTTGGATTAGGAAGAGATAAATCATTATTGCTTCTAGCTCATGAGTAGAACCAGTTATAAATGGTACTTTTATCTCTTAATTGTTTCTGTTTCTGTGTTAAAAGTGATATTTATGTTCAGTTATTTATATATTGATGTTTGAATACTTGAGTTATCATTTGGCATTTTTGTACGGTGATAGCTATTTATTTGTACTTGATGTATGAATAGCTTATTATGCGATATGTTTCTCACAACTATTTCATCTAACTTTTTATATGAAATGGTTTATCTTTATTGAATTCTTTTCTTATGATAATTGAATGATATTTATTATCAATTGTTATCTGAAATCATTTTAGATCGCATAAATAGAAAGGTTTACATCCCGGGTTAGTTTAGAATTAGATATTTCTTAGAATATAGTTTGCATATGAATAGATTAAAAGCATTTTACTTAAGAATTTTAGAAAAGAAATATCAAATCTCAAACACACACACACACACACATATTGGGAAACTAGTCCCATTATCCCCAGTCGGACCCACTAGACCAAACGGAAAAGGAGTTGCTAACCAAGGTCCGGACCGGGTGGGTATCCCCCTTGTTGTAGACCCGATTTTTTGGGCTTCAACATTTTTGGCGCTAGAAGGAGGGGCCACGAACTATGAATGGCAAGTGAATCTAAATATAAATACCATTCTGAGCGTAAATCACCCTCACCATCTTCCCCAACTTCTCCATCACACTCATAAATTTTAAATCTAGAACTAGAAGTCGAAAGAAGAACAAACACTGCTTCAAACCCTGAATTTTCAGACGAATCTGCTATTGAACCTTCGGAAGTTGAATCTTTGATTCATAAACTTCAGAAATTTTCAATATCACCTCAAAGGTTTGATAAATCTCAAGGCAGTGTGACTTCATAATATAATCCTGCTCATCCTCTCACTAGATTACAGAGTGAAAAGCTTGGCATTCAGCCAACTGAGTTACCTCTACCTACAAGAAAAAGAGCTAGGAAATCACCTAAAGAATCTGATATTGAGACTCTTTCATCATCATCATCCATCTCGAACACTTCATCGCGAAGTCAACCACCCACTCCTCCACTCCAGATTACTGTCCATCAGTCCACTCAATCTTCCACATCTCCTTCTCAGATCATAATATCTTCATCTTCTCAGTCACAAATATCATCTTCTGCACTTTCCTCTATTAATAGTTTAGCGATGGCCCAAATGCCATGGAATAATCTAGGGGTGGTCTTAATGCCTGCACCCTTGAGTCAATTACCAGCCCATCCTGAAAAATGGCTGCCTAAGTTTAATCCCGAAGCAGGCATGCTAGCAGAAGAACATATAAACAACTTTATGCTATCTATAAATATTAATGGAGTTATTAATGAAGATGTTGTTGTCCGAATTTTTCCTTATACCCTACAAGGAGCAGCTGGATCATGGTATTTCTCATGACCATCTGGATATATCACTACTTGGGATATCTTTCAAGATCAATTTTTAACTAAATTTGGTGACGATAGGTCTACATCAACATTGATCAATGATTTATCTAATCTTAGAGCTGATTCAAAAGAACTTGTCAAGGATTTCAATTCACGCGTCAATAAATTGTTGAACAAAATTCCTACTGCTTCCAAGCCTAGCAAAGAAGTGCGAAGTGAATGGTTTCTTTCTGCTTTTCCATCAAACATAGCAATCTTTGTTGATAGGGCTAACAAAACAACTTTAGTAGACAATATGAAGGAAGCAATAGCAGTAGAGAAACGAATCACTGCTTTAGAAAAGAAAAATGCAATAGAAGAATGAAAATCTAAGAAGGTCACTTTTAAAGAAGACCCCAAGAAAAAACAACCCAAAAGATCCATTTGATTTAGAAGGATTGAAAAAAGTTTTGAAAACCATGTCTAACGAAATGGTTGACATTAAGAAACAAGTGGTAGAAATATCTTCTAAAAATTCATTCAAGACTTTTAGAAGAAATCCTTCAACTGATTCAAAACCACCAAATGCTATTACAAATGCTGAATCAGAAGAAGAAGAAGAAGAAGAAACTGCTACTGAAGAAACAACTGATGAAGAAGAAGTTTTAGAAGTCCAAGGTATGTGGGATTTCATCCTCCCAGATGAGGAAGATCAAGAAGCATCCCCAGTTAGCACTCGAAGTAGAAATCAGCTTAATCGTCCTCAAACTACTCATAAGTCAAAGAGAGCAAGCCCATTGACTAAGTAAAAAATTGTACCCAAGAAAACGAAATCTAAAGCAATTCAAACTAGCCCAGTCCAAACAGATTCATGAATTCCATCAATAACACTGATTGTTCCGGATGAAATGGAATATAACATTATAGAAGATATGAAGAAGACTAGGGCTAGCATCACTTTGTATGAATTGAGCAAGTTAAAGCACCAGCAAAAGGTACTTTTGAAAGAATTACATGCTGTACCAGAAAAACCTTTGCCCGATCCTGTAATTTCTCCAGCTTCCAACGAGATGGGAAGACCTCCAGCTAATGCGATCAGTAAAGTTGATCTTGAAAATATCACTTTAATTGGAGGAAGGTCGAGATCTCATACTCCTCCATTTATTCTTACTTATGAAGTTTTCAATAAAAATTTGCATAACTATTTAGTGGACTCTGGAGCTTCATCTAATATTCTACCAAAATCAATATGTACAAAATTAAACATTCAACCACAAAAATTTGATATACGCATAGTTCAATTAGATCGATCGCAGGTTGAAGTGATTGGCGAATTAAACCAGGTTACCATACGGCTGTCATCAAATCCAAAGGTATGTCAAGTCATTGATATTTTAGTTGCAGATATTCCAGAATTTTATGGCTTAATTCTTAGCAGAGACTGGTCAGAAAATTTTCATGGATACTTTGCAACCGATTGGTCACACATGTGGCTTCCTTACAATGGTAAACCAAATCAGATAAAGGTTGAACGAGAAAAGCATCAGAAATACATAGTAACAGAATTGGAAGGAGAGAATGAACGAGTTGCATACAACAGTAATATCATTGGCAATTACTCAGTTGATTCTTTCTTAGGAAATTTCAATGCTCATACTTCACCTTATTTATAACATTCTTTTTTATCTCAAATAGAAAATTTTTCTCAGACAGATAGTTCTAAATGTATTAATTTTGTAGATACTCCTGTAAATAAATATTTATTTTGGAAATTATTTTTTGATGGTTCTAATTCTAATGAAGGAGCAGGAGTAGGATGTGTGTTGGTTAGTCCAGAGGGAAACAAAATTATGCTAACTTGTAGACTTGAGTTTGAATGCACTAATAACACCGCTGAATACGAGGCTTTAATCCAAGGATTATATAAAGCAATCGGATTAGATATCAAATATATACAAGTTTTCGGAGATTCAGAAATTGTAATCAAACAGGTACGCAATACTATACACTGTTTATCGGGTCATTTAAAGCATTATCAATGTTTAGTTCAAGATCTGAATGAACATTTTATAGCATTTAATATTTCACCAATTCCTAGAATCCAGAATGCTAGTGCAGACCTCTTAGCCAATGTAGCCTCTAAGCTTATTCCTGCAGAAGACTTTAGTCCTGATCGATTTTCAATTGAATTAATGTTTAGACCTTTGATTCCTAATAATGCTACCAATTGGAGAATTTTCAACGATGATCCTGATATTGTAATCTTCCTCACATCTGAAGGATCTTATACCAATCAGATAATTGATGAAGATCAACATGACAAACAAATACAACATGATAGCACTAATAATGCTATTCCAAAGTCAATAGTCAAGTTAGAAGGCCTTTATGATTTGAAAGATCGATTTAAAATATCTACCAATTCAAAATTACAAATTTCGACTTTGAATTATGAATTAGTAAATATAGGAACTGATACCAAACCACAGAATATCAACCTAGGCCTTGGTCTAGCTCCTGAATAAAAATTAGCATATGTTCGTCTTTTGAAACAATATAAGAGTGTTTTTGCTTGGAACTACGATGAAATCAAAACTTATGACACTTCTATTATCCAACATACTATCCCAATGATAAATGATGAAAAACCTGTACAAAAAAAGCTGAGAAAAATCCATCCCAATCTAGAAAATCAAATCAAATCTGAACTCAATAAGTTATTGAAAGCCAAAATTATTTTTCCTGTTCGACATTCTAAATGGGTTTCCAATATGGTTCCTGCTAGAAAGAAGAACAGAGATATTAGAATTTGCATTGACTTTCGAAATCTTAATAAAGCTTGCCAAAAAGATCATTTTCCTTTGCCTCCAATGGAGCAAATATTACAGGCAGTTGCAGGATTAGAATTAATGTCTTTCTTAGATGGTTTCTCTGGCTACAATCAAATGTTAGTCCATCTTGAAGATCAATTGAAAACTACATTTAGAACCAAATGGGGCACTTATGCATATCAAAAGATGCCTTTTGGTTTGATCAATGCTGGTGCCACATTTCAAAGAGCCATGGACATCGCTTTCAAGGGATTAGTTAACAAATCAGTGGTAATATATTTGGATGATATAACTGTATATTCCAAAAAACGAAGCAATCATCTTAAAGATTTGAAGCAGATCTTCCAACATTGTCAAAGGTATGGAATTTCACTTAACCCAAAAAAATCCTTTTTTGCATTAAGTGAAGGAAAACTTCTTGGATTCATAGTGTCAAAATCTGGAATTCATATTGATCCTGATAGAATCAAGGAGATTTCTGAAATATCTTTACCACACAACAAGAAAGCTATGCAATCTTTCCTTCGCCAAATTAATTTTGTAAAGAGATTCGTACCAGATTTTTCAAGAATTGTATCTCCTTTACAAGCAACGATTAAAAAGAATTCAAACTTCAAGTGGGGCCAAGATGAATATGAGGCATTCAATCTGATTAAACAAGCAATCATTAACACTCCATCTTTAGCAACTCCAAATTTTTCCGATCCTTTTATTTTGTATACATTTGCCTCTGATAAATCTTATGCTGCGATACTCACTCAAGCAAATCAAGACAAAGCAGAAGCCCAAATTGCTTTTTTCAGTTCAAATTTACAGGGAGCTGAGTTAAATTACTCAGATATAGAGAAACAAGCTTATGCTGTTTTCAAAGCAATCAAGTATTTCAGACCTTTTTTACTTAAAACCCATACGAAAATCATTGTACCGTTCCCAGCGGTAAGAAATATTTTAGTCCAAAAATATGTGGGTGAGAAAAGAGCTAATTGGATTACTGCCTTACAAGAATATGATGTTGAGATCAAACCAGCAAATATTGTAAGAGGTCAAGGCTTTTGCAAAATACTAGCTGGAGCATCACAGATTTCTGAGAAATCATCTGAAGAGATACAAACGTATGAGGTAAGCCTAAACAATGTTGAATCATTATATGCTGATATCATTTTTTATCTAAAGAATGGATATGCTCCTCCAAATCTCGATCACACCAAGAAAAGAGCTCTAAGGTTGAAGGCTAAACAATATCAGCTTGTAAATGATGTTCTTTTTAGAATGAATTACGATTTTGTTCTTCTTAGATGTCTGGAGAAATCTGAAGCTGAAAAAGTCTTGCAGGAACTTCATGATGGGCCAGCAGGAGGACATTATGCTGGAGATGCTACTGCACACAAAATTCTTCGTGCAGGCTATTACTGGCCTACATTATTCAAAGATTCACATAGCTATGTAAGAAAATGTCAAATTTGTCAAACTGCAGCTGGAAGACAAAAGAAACCATCATTTCCATTACAACCAGTGAACATTGAACAACCTTTTGATCAATGGGGATTGGACATAATAGGTGAGATCATTCCTCACTCTTCTAAGAAACATAGGTATATCATTACAACAACTGATTATTTTATGAAATGGGTAGAAGCAGTCCCTCTCAAGATTGCTAATGCTGAATATCTCATCGAATTCATAGATCAGTTCATAATTACCAGGTTTGGTTTACCTTCTGCTTTAATGTTTGATAATGCATCATATTTTTCTGGTAATGCTATGACTGAATTTGCACTCAAGAGAGGTTTTAAACTTAAATAATCTGCCAATTATTATCCACAAGGAAATGGATTAGCTGAATCCACAAATAAAAACTTAATTAGAATCATTAAGCGAACCATTGATCAAAATCATAAAAATTAGCATTAGTCTTTAACATATGCTTTATGGGCAGATCGAATAACATAGAAGGCTTCTATTGGTACTTCTCCTTTTAATTTAGTTTATGGGAAAGAAGTAGTTCTTCCAACTCATTTAGCAATTCCTTCTTTGGCATTAGTTCAATATATTGATGAAGCACCAACTTCTTCCATACAACTAAGACATATGGAAATATTTAAGTTAGAAGAAAAACGAGAAAAAGCCAAAATAACTCATGCTCATCATCAAGCATTAGTAAAAGCTTCCTTTGATTCAAACATGATAACCAGAAAAGACTTTCAAGTTGGAGATCTCGTTTTAAAATGGGACAAGGCTAATGAGGAAAAAGGAAAACATACGAAATTTCAACGAATGTGGCTTGGTCCTTTCCAAATTGCAGAAATCATAGGTCCATCTACTTTTATGTTACAGGATTTAACAGGTAAAAGAGAGTCTTTGCCTATTAATGGACAAATTCTCAAAAAATATTTTCCATAGGAGACCATTCTTCTATTTTGTATATTAGTTTTCTTTATTTCCATAATAAGACGAGTTGTTAATGGTTACATTTGGAATTCACGAAGAAGATATAAATTCTCTTTTCATATTTTATTTCTTCACTTTTACAAATAGAATTCTTTTTAGAATATTGATCATTGTTATTCAAAGATACAGTTAAAAACTTTAGCCTAGAAATGATACTAGTTTCAACTTTGAAAACTTTGATAAAAGGAAACTTTTAGTGAAAGATTGTTTCATATCAGTCCAATGAAAGGTATCAATAACAAAACAAAGTTTCTCTGTAGAAAAATTCTTTCCAAAAACTCTACCATTTTCATCCAGAGCTATCTTAAGGAAACAATGATTTCCTCCCCACTTAGGAAATTACAACGTTCAGGGAATTATCCAATAATACACTTAACTTAAAGAGTAAGAGGTCTCATCACGAGCCGACTTATCATGATCATAGATATTATAGCTTGCTGACTTTGCCAATACTGCATACCACAACAGGGCAATGAATCAAGATTGTTATAAATCAAAAGACAAGGGGTCTCATCACGAGCCAGCTTGTTCAGCAAAGTTATAAATCAAGTGAATGGCACTGTCATAAATTGGCTACCAAACCAAGACATTGTTCTTTAAGAAAAAATAAATAAATAAATAAAAAATAAAAGTAATAAGTGTGAATATGGATTTCTCTTTGAAAATTGTATATTTCTCTAAGTAGGATACAGGATCATTGCTGGATAACAGGTAACCCTGTCAAGGCTATAAACGCTTGCTGGCAGCAGTGGCTCTACCTACGACAAATGAGCATATTGTAAATTGATTTACAGAGAAGCCTTTGTTTTTATCTTTATGAACTAAGTAATGAATGATGTAAATACAAGGACCAGCTTGAGGAAGTGAATAATCAAAGTTGAATATAGAAGAAATGAAATATCATTTATAGATTAAAGCATAATGTACTTTGTCTTTTCATAATAAAGTTTGATTTTTCTAGAAAATTTTATGTTTTGAAAAGTTTAGAAAATTCAAAAGAAATGCAGAGATAACTGGTTCTTCCAAGTGAATCGCCAATTGTTGTGGCCAGCAACAACCCCCATTTTTTATTTAAGTATTAGTAATAATACTAAATATGAGGGGACCCTTAGTCAAAAAAATCCAAAAAATTAATTAGTGCTTGTTTCCTTTCTCAAATAAAACTTACTATCATAACTTAGGGAAATTCCTTCGAAAATCTCTAAATAAACTTAAGTTTATGATAGATTAGAATATAATCTTTCTTTGAAGAAAAATACCGCATCCATCGCAAAAAGTGGATATCCTTTGTGAAGCAAAATCTTCTAAATTGCAATTTCGCGATATTGTGATAGTGCGATCCCAAAAAACTGTGCATTAAAATATTGATCACAAACCGCATATCGCAGAAAAGATGTTAACAAATTCTTTTCATATATTATATTTTGCGATATTGCGATTTTGCGATTTCGCAATGCTATGAAACTGCGATTTGTAAATATTGTGATTTGCGAAAATTGCGATCTTACGATGATTTCGATTTAAGAAAATTGCGATCTGCGATATTGCGACATTGTGATATTGCACAACAAATCGCAGATCGCAATGTCGCAGATTCTTAAAAGCTCATTGTCCAAAGAAAATCTTTTCATAAATCAGTATCTGTTATGCGCTTTAATGATTGAATTAATAAATGGATTTTCAATTATCGATAAAAAGGATTTTGTTTTGATTGAAAGGTTGTTTCATGTTAAAATAATATATTTCATCCGCCTTCAGCATTTAAAACTATCTCGTCACCTTTCTCATGTCATTACTCTCACTTAATTCGTAAAACCGCAGGCGCGAAGGAGCAGAAGACTATACAAAGCATTCACAGAGTATTATGGGAAAGAAAGAGAAAACTCCAAATTCTGAAAACAAAGAGATGGCTTCCCTGTATGCAGATATTGCTTGCAACAAGGATACCAGTATCACCACCTGGGAGGGAATGCATAATCTTCTCGAAGAATAAAATCCCAGGGTAATGGAAGTCGCGGCTACTGCAGGTTGAAGTAATTCATCTGAAGCATCTCTTACAGAATTGGCTTGTTCATTTTTGCACCGAATAGCAACAAGACCAAGAATTATTTCGTATATAGATATGGTAAAATGGGTGCTAGATAGCATCGATATTTCAGACAGGCAATTTAGAACTCCAGATCAAGAGCTCATCGGGTCATTCACTACAGAAGATTTGAGGCTTATGTATCACTTGCCGGAGCCTCAGGTGACTTACAACAAACAATTTATGGAGAAATTTGCCAGGGAAAATGCAAATTTGGTGGAATGCACAAAGGAATGGACCAAAAGAGATGAACCATTGAAGAAAGACAAACACGGTATGTACAGTACTGGTTCACTCACCTCTCCCTATTGTTTTGCTGCTGCTATGTTATGTAGGCTTTTTGGAAAGCCTGACATAAATAAGGTCTTACCTGAATGGCATCCATTATTAAATGCTGCTATTAACGCTACCATTGTAGACTGGGCCAAAATACTTTCTGATAATTTAGCCACTGCTATTTTCAATTACCGGTCTAAATGGACTGTTTCTAAGAGGATTTATCCTCCTTTTTATCTATCTTCCTATGTTATGGATTCTATCTGCTTTGTTTCTAAATTCCCTTTAATGGGCTGGCAATGGACAATTCATGATCCTTTGCCTATTCATGTGTATCACAAAGAACTGTGGGAATAAAAATGTGTTCCTCATTTTTACAAAATTTGCAATGGCATAATGTTGCCACTGTACAAAATATTTTATAATAAGGATGCCCCAAGGTTTTCTCCGGAAGCAGAAGTCGACATTCTCCCTGTCGCACGGTGGTTTGGAGAAGAGTTGTTTACCTATGTAAGGGTTTTTGGAAGCTCTGCTTCTCCTCATGTTTTACCCTTGTATGTTCCGGATAAACTTATAGCTCGGGAAATTGCATACCAAACCTGTGGTGAAGGAGGTTTGACAAAGGAATTAAAGGATAAGAATAAGGCCATCTGGCCACAATTTCCCGTAGCCTGTGGAGCATTTTCATTGTTTGATGTTGGTCATGCATTCAAAGAGGTAAGAAATATTACATGCTTACAACTGTTCAAGTTTTCGAGAAGGCTATTTGATCCATATGATGTTGTCAAAGATTTCACCACTGCAGTTAAGGTGAGAGTATTTTCTGGAGAAGAAGATCCTTTTGATGATATGTTTCAAGAAAAATGTTCATTTAAATAAATTTTGCATGTAGCTCAAACACAGTTTTCCCCATAAGTATTTCAGGAATTTAAAATCTACAGAGAAAGAAGATTGACCACTATCCCTTTGGATAATTTACGCTTGGAACCCGCAAGGGAACCAAATCCTAGTGTCAGTCTCAATGATAGCTCAAATACTGATAGGTCTAAATAAAAGTCTGACAAAGAAAGTTTTGAACGTTCTCAAAAGTCTGATATAGATGAAGGCTCAGTAAAAGATACAGCTCAGTCAAAAGAGCTTTCACAACTACAGACTTCAACCACTCCACAGTTGAATCTTCCACCTCCCACTGTACAGCAACCATCCACCAACATTCAATTAGATAAAGAATGGGAAACGTTTAATCAATTGCTTAATGTTGAAGGACATAATACACAAACCCCTGTACAGACAACAAATTTTTTAAGCACGGGAATAAGTGGCAATGTCACAGAAACTGAGCATATACGTATCACTCCCTCTTCTGAAATTGTACTTAATATAGAGGACATTCCTCCTCTGGATGTATTCTACAGCCCGCAGTATAAAGCAGTAGTGAGGAAGCAAATGAAAAAGAGAAATTTAGAGGGCACAATCTCTACTAATGCAGAACAATTAGATGTATTATGGAAAGATCCTACTACGGATCCTACTGAGAATCTTACCAAGCTATCTCAGATTACAGGAGCTTATGCCTCCGCAACTATTGACAAAGCATCTGAGGTACGGCTATTATTAAATGAAAAAGAAGATCAGATACAATTTCTACAACAGCAATTACAACAAGCTCATGCTAGCAGTGAAGCACAGATGAAACTTGAAAAGTTACAGCAAGAGCTTCAAGAGTTGCAAATCGGATATCAAAAAAGTTTGGCCGATAAAGAGAAACAAATACAGATTATCCGAGAAGAGCACAAATACGATCCCAAAATTCCAGAGTTTATTTTAGAATCTATTTCTTTAAACAACCAACTACTGCAACAACAAGATGTATTATGCCAGAAAATCTCACAATGAAACTCTTTTTGTCTAGAAAGTGATAAAATCACTAATCATGTCGTAGAATTACGACATGATTATGATTTAACTAATGAAAGAGTTACTGATTACTTGGCATGGAAAAAGACAGAGGAAGGAAAAAGAGCTGGTGCACCAATTATCAATAACAGTCACAAAGAAATACTTTTCAATAATTGGGATGCACAGATCAGAGAAGCAGAGAAGGCGGCAGAGGAGTCAGCTACAACAGCAAGAAATATTACTCATTGTGTAAATGAGAATATTCACAAGGCTAATTTGATTTCAGAAACTATTCCGGGATATCTTCCACAGGCACAACAATTGCAAACAAAATGGAAACAAAGGGCAGAAGAAAAAGCAAAATCAATTCAAGGGTTGACAAGATTAAATTTGGATTCTTACTCGACATATCTAGTAAAACCACACAGTCAATGCAGCACTCTTAATTGCATCATTAATTATGCTGAGAATATTGTGCCTACACTTTCTGATTCTGTCTTTTCAGGGCAGTTGAAATCTGAAGTCGGCCAACCACCTCTTCTGAAAACAATGCTGGATGCTTGCAAATTCAGAGATCAAATTCATATGTAGTTAGTTAATAGTTTTCAATTTTAGATTTAATTTTAAGTTTTACTGTATTTTTGCCTAGAAAAAGGACGGTCATTTAAACTGAATCCTAAATTTTTGTAATAAACTATTTTTATATTTATTTAGTAGTATTTAAACCCTTCTCATGCATTTAGAGAGGAGTCCTGAAATTTGTCAAAAACTTATCCTCAGAACATGCATTTTTGCACCCTCAGAGGAGGTTTTGATGAATGAATGGAACAAGATTTATTGATATCTGTGTCTAATATCTGTTACTGATGTTGCATTTCTGTACTCTTAATGGATGTTGGATTAGGAAGAGATAAATCATTATTGCTTCTAGCTCATGAGTAGAACTAGTTATAAATGGTACTTTTATCTCTTAACTGTTTCTGTTTCTGTGTTAAAAGTGATACTTATGTTCAATTATTTATATATTGATGTTTGAATACTTGAGTTATCATTTGGCATTTTTGTACGGTGATATCTATTTATTTTTGCTTGATGTATGAATAGCTTATTATGCGATATGTTTTTCACAACTGTTTCATCTAACTTTTTATATGAAATGGTTTATCTTTATTGAATTATTTTCTCATAATAATTGAATGATCTTTATTATCGATTGTTATCTGAAATCATTTTAGATCACATAAATAGAAAGATTTACATCCCGGGTTAGTTTTAGAGTTAGATATTTCTTAGAATACAGTTTGCATATGAATAGATTAGAAATAGATTAAAAGCATTTTACTTAGGAATTTTAGAAAAGAAATATCAAATCTCAACACAATGCATATATTGGGAAACTGGTCCCATTATCCCTGCTTGAACTCACTACACCAAACTAAAGAAAAGGAGCTACTAAACAAGGTCCGACTGTGGGTATCCCCCTTGTTTTAGACCCCATTTTCTAGGCTTCAACAGGATGCCACTGCCGAGATTTCCTCTAGCTATCTAGCTACACCATGAGGATTTTTGTCTCCTAGAATCTCAAGCTTTCATCAAGAGAATCCACACATGATCACTAGGCCCTAAAACCAAGGAAACAAACCATCCTTCTTACCGCAACCCACAACTGTCTGGGGGTTACTAGGCCATGTGTTCTTTCATTTAGAGATCCACCTCACTCAAATTCGAATCCGTCTAACAATCCATCTCAACCAAAACATGATATTTGAACCACACCATGCCTATCCAAAAATTGAAAGCATAGGATGAAAAAGCTATCACACTGAAAACCCATGCCATGACAGAAAAGAACCACATGCAATACCATGCATCCCAAATATAGCAAGGAAATCACACATGCAAATCAATGCCTGCAAAGAATCATGATGTAGATTCTTGATCTTGCTCTTCCTTGCTTGCTCCTTCCTTCATCTTGCCTTATTTTCCTTTGTTGATCCAATGCCAAAGTGTTGCAAGAAAACTTGAAGTGTTCAAGAGTGAGAGAGAGAGAGAGATAATGATGAGAGAGCTCCAAAATTGAATTGACAAATGATACCAAGTGATCCTCGAAATAGTTTTTTATTGATGAGGCCTCTGTTTTCTTCATTTTCCATTATTTTCCTTCATTTTCCTCCTCACATGCAACCTGAATTGTCACATACCTTTTCTTCCAATTTCCATTATTTTCATAAATAAATGTGCCAAAAATACCATTTTTCCTCTCCAAATCCTTTGCCAATTTCATTAGCCATATTAATCAAAATGAACACCCAATAGGATGTTTTTACCAACATTCAACTTGGAATAAGTGTCCCATCAACTGTGGTCATTATTTTTGACTTTTGTTACATGGAATTTTAACTAGGGTTGTTACAATAGATTACATATTTGTGAAATTTTTGGGGGTGAAAATTTGCCTACGTTGTGGGGTAGGGTTCCAAAATTTCAAGTCCTTGTTTGACCGTTTGTTTTTTCACTATTCCCTTGTTATATTTCATTTCCTTAAACTTGGCATTGAGTTCTGTGCAGTGATATGGGCCCTAGGCCTAAAAAAGTGGCTCAAATATCAAGGAATATGAGACAGCTTTCTGGGAAAAAATTCCTGGGCACCTGCATGCCTATGTTGTGGGAGCATATAGAGCGTCCCATACACACCCATGCCTATAATGTGGGAGCATCCAGGGGTTTAATGGTCTAAAACCTTAGTGGGACCCAGGGGTTGGTTACCTGAGTGGTTGGTATAGGTCTTGGGAGTTGTGTTGTTGATGTGGAAGGTTTTTTTGATGTGTTTCCATCGATTCCATTTCCTTAAGGTTACCTATGAGGTTGAATAAGATCATAGTAGCTCTTCACCACATGTTTACCCTGGTTGGACGACTAGTTGGGTAGATGTGGGAGGAGGGTATATTTGTATGACTTCTTTGGCTATCATTAATTCATGTTTGAGATTCCTATGGGAGTGTTTGTTTGGTTGCAGGTTTCTCTTAGTATAAAATGATTTCAAACCCATCGATCAATTTGGAGAAGTGTATTGTGGTCAATTCTCTGAGAAACTTGTAATCAAGTCATTTGTGTGTTTGATTTTGTAATATTACTTCTATTGTATTAGCTCCCAGTTTCAAATCTTTGGATTTGGAATAAGGTACTATCCCTTCAGTTCCCATGTTCTTTCAAACCTATTAGCTATTATCATAGGAGTTCTAGAGAGAATAAGAAAAATGGTATTTATATTTCTTTGAAAAATAAAAATGTTCCACCAGTTCAATTGAAGACATTAGGAAAACAAAAATATGAGGAAGAATGGCTATCGGAAAAAAAATCTATTTTGGGAAGTATTTTGTAGCTAAAAGATTATGGAGATTCATCTCCATAGATTGGTGGAATCAAAGGAAGACAAGCAACATTGTAGAGAAGGAAATGGGGAACAAGTAACAATAGATATGGATTCATGTGTTGGGTGCCAAAATGAATTTGGGCTTCCAAGACTGATAAAATTGGTGTAGGGAAGTGGAATTTTGAATTTTCACTCTTGATCACATAGTGGACCAAACCAATACTTTTATTTGTTATAAAAGGTGGAAGAAGTAAAAATATCTAGTGTTTGTATAATATGAAGCCATAAAGTGGGATGATTTTATAGGGAAGTCATGTTGAAATTTTAGAGGAGGAAGATATAGTGGTATGATAAAAAAACCAACTTTTGGTTATTATTTGTCCATGATGGGTATCAAGTAAATTTCTCATCTAAGCCTCAAACAAAGGTTGGTGGTGGAAGCAGTTATGAAAGGTTAAGGCACTGAAAAAATCCCCAAAAAAATCATGGCTATTCTTAATGAAAAAAGTACTAATAGGAAATAATTAAAAAAAATAATCTAAAAATGACCCTAGAATATGAATTCTTTGTAGGGAATATGATAAAAATGTAACTTATTTGATCATAAAGTTTTCTTATGTAAATTAGTTTTGAGAAAAAGTGCACAAATTCATAAGTTTTAAGAATGGTTGGGAGGGAGTCTCTATGAAGCAATGTTTGAAAAGTATGCTATCACCACTCTCCTTTCTATTAAGGCATATCCCATTTACTGACCATGGAGATTTTTTCCCTTTAGGCTTGGACAAATATCAAAGAATATCCTTGAAGTGTAAGGTTGCTAGATACTATCATGTAGGTACTTAATTACAGTGGATAAATCCTAAGGGACTAAAGCTAAAATGCATGATGGAATATGATGTTGAATATTTGATCTAGGACATGTACCAGGGGATCTATGGTGGTAATTTTGTAGCAAGGGCTACAACTAATTAAATTAAAACATTTCAGTACTACTATCTTATCATGTTTTCTGATTTTCATAAATTTGTTAGGGCTAACGTAGAATGCTAGACATTTGCTGGAAGATAGAATCTCTATGCATTACCTTTGAAGCATTTCCAAGTAGAATCCCCTTGTGATAGTGGGGCCTTTACTTCATAGGATAAATACATCCCCCCTTTCAGTGGAAAATATAAATTAATCCTTACAACTATTTATTACTTCACCAAATGGGTAGAGGCTGCCTCTACCAAATACGCCATTGACCACATTATCATTATATTATTGGAAGAGAACATCTTGTATAGGTTTGGTTTTCCTAAAAAAATAGTAATTAGAAACGCTAATTAATTTAGCTCCTTTAGGAATATGTTATCTTTTTGTCAAAAATACAAAATCATCCTCAACTATTTATCTCAATACCACCCCCATGGGAATGGCCAAGTTGAATCTTGAAACAAAAATCTCATTAAAATTTTCAATATTACTTTAGCAAAGAACAACAAGGCATGAGAATCATAGCTTAGGTATTCACTATGGGTGGACATGATCAAAACAAAGAGATCCATATGGAAATCTCCTTTTCAGCTGGTATGGCATGGAGGTAGTGTTACCTATTTAGCTTGAGCTACTTATGATGAAGCTGCTACAATATTTAGTAGCAAAACTAGATAAGATCCAAAGGAGAAGAAATTAGTTGGTCAAGGTCCAAGAGAAGACAAGTTAGGTGCACAACAAGAGAAAATAATATAAACAAAGTATGGAAGGAGGTGTTTGACGAAAAGGTCAAGTTAAGTGACTTCCAAAAGGGGGACCTAGAGTTACAGTGGGACAAGAGACATGAGGACTCAAGAAATCATGACAAGTTTAATAATATATGGTTAAGAGTCTACGTACTTTCCATTTGGCTAACCTCAATGGATAATGGTTTGAATTTCCTATCAATGGAAGGCACCTAAAGAACTTCATTTCGCTTTTAAGGTAAAGCCATATCGTCATTTCCATAATTTCATTCATTTCCTTCAATTTATAGTTGGGGAGACAAAAATCATTTTCTCCTAGTGGCATCATTGCAAGAGTGGCTATGAGGTAGCTATGAGTTCCAACTATTTCAATATGATTCTCATTCCCTCTATATAAATGACCACTTATATATTTGAATATGTTAGTTTGATTTTGAACTTCTCGAATTTCACTTTCTGCATCAAGGATTGGTATTAGATTCTTAGGTTTTTTTCTCATAAGATTCTAAGTGTTATTTCCATCATTCGACACTAAACTAGATCTATTCATCAAGCCACTGAACTAGTTAAGTAGATATTTCATCATAAATACTAATGGATTGACACAATCTACCACTAGTGATCCTCTCACAGTTTCCATGCCATGTTCATTATGACCTCATTATATCCTTCTTTTAGCTTTGTACCTGCTAGTAAGATCATTGAATAAATAAGGTTTAAGGAAATTCCTTCCCCTTCTTTGTCAGGAAAGAGCTACACACTTTTCTAACAAATTGAAAAAATATCTTTCCAAATCTAATATTCGAAAACCAAGGGGGCTTTATATAGGAAAGGAAAGGATTGTGTTTTCTCTGGTAACTATTCCATAGGCCAATCCTAAGGCCAATTAATAGAGAATAATTCAATGAGCCTCAAGATGATAAATATGTTGCCTCTACTTGGACATAGTTTCCATCATTTCCACACTCTGAGAGGCCACTTGATATTTGGAGGAGATATATATTATTATGACTCTAATTACTCATGCACTATATATTTGATCCCCATGTGCCTCACATGCACAATGGAAATGGAAACCTTCTGCTTCCATTTTCAAACGAAAGACAACAACATATATAAAAGGGTTAGGAACCCCAAAAATGGAGGAGGGAAAGGAGTATGGAGAATTTCCTCAATTTGAATATGGGACGACCCAGACCTAACACACACCACCTGGAAATGTTAAGCACAATACAAGTTGATGCAGGTGCATCTTTCCTCCAAGAAAATATACCTTGGATTGAGCGTAATGGGTATTTTCTTACTAACTAAGTATTAATTGATTTAGATACATTGACAGTATTAAAGTGGCGCATTGATAAGCTTGAGGATAGCTTGGAAGACACGATTATATCCATGGAGATGCTAGTAGATGCACATTAATTTCACAATAAGTTATATGAAGATTGTGGATGATAGGATGTTAGAATGATTCGAGGATCATATAAGTGAATAGATCACATATAACTTGTGTGACTAGGTGCATTTGTGACCTTATTATAGGCATGCCAAAGAGGAATTTGCATTAAGCACAAATATTCTTGGGGGTGAGTGACCATACAATCGAGAAAATAAGTGGATTGTGGAGGAGTGTGATGGAAAAATTGTTTCCAATGTGTCTCTCCTCGGTATTTGGTAGAGAGGTATGATATAGCTTCCCATATCGTGGTGCAACAATTTAATCATGGATATGATGACTCATGTAACCATCTCACTTCATCTTCAAAATACACAAAAGGTGGCTTGCTACCACAATGGTGAGAGTGATCCTATCTGAGGTGTCTTGAAGGGAAGGTGTTAAGACTGATTTTTATGTATTATAGATTGGAGATTTCGGAGGGTTGAGACGATGTGGAGAGAAAGAAGTGTGTTTGTATGGTGATGTCAATTCTTACGAACATTGGTGTGTTTTCATTATAGCTCTAGTGTTGTCCTTGATGAAAACCTACTCTAATGTCGACCCTATCTTGATGATTGATTCTTTCATAGATTATATGAATTGATGTGCATAGTGCATGCATGATGTACTTGATCAGAGTAGGATAATATGGTTGAAGGAAGATGTCATATCAATATGTCTCTTATTTACCAACAAAATTGATGTAGGTATTGTATGGAGGATATTTACTCATGATTATAAATGCATTGTAGGTGTTCTATTCATTACAAAATTGTCTTTATGATTGAATATGCACTGCACAATAATCTTAGGAAACACTCTTGCACAATACTCTGAGGAAATAATCTTGCACACACTCTCGCACAATACTCTAAGGAAATAAGTGCACAAATGTAGCATGCAAAACATGATAAATTTTGACATGGATAGTTAGTGCATAGAAATTGGTTTACCTTGGGCATGTGGCATGCTAATGGGTTCACTTATGGATGGATAGATAGTTTGGGGTGCACATATAATGTGGTTAATCAAGATGAGGACACAAGAACACACATTGTGTGATAGATTGACACACACTTCATGGATACATACATCATATGACACACACAGACGAGGATTTCTAGCACACATAATGTAACAGATGAAGATGGGATCATGGAATTGAGTTTCCACTTAATCAACCTATAACATGTGTGTTTTTGGGATACTAAGAATAAGCCTAATCAGTAGACCTTGATAAACACCTCCTAAAATCCTTTCACTAAATTTCCCTTTCTCAATACACCGTTATAATAAAACAATTACTATTTTAGTAGATTAAAATAAAAACATGGTTACATAATCTTGCATATAGCATATGTTCCAGAATAACCCCCAATGCACATATGACTGGTAACAAGTTACGAGACACACAGGAACTTCAAAGAAACCTTGTAGGGAAACACTAGATATATCCCAAACAACGGGTAGCCACCCATCAATCAAGAAAAATAGACATGCAAGCCTACATAAATAAACCTTTAGAAAAGGGTACATTTGTCAAATTCCCAAACAACGAGAAACCACTTATCAATCTAGAAAACTAGGCGCATAGGCCTACATTAAATAACCCTTAGAAAAGGGTGCATCTCTCAAATTCCGAAAGATAGCAATCAAACCATTGAAAATCATGTCAAAACCCCAATATATAACTATGAATAAAATGGCACAAGGCCACCAATAGAGATACCTTGGAATAAACCAGTGTAGGTTTTAACCCTGTACAGAAATTACCTATAAATGAATTCTTAAAACAAAAAAATAAACAATGGTGAGAACATAAAAAAAATATACACATATATTTCCCCTGGATCCAAAAACCAAGACTACCATATTGATTTTTTATTATATACCTTTCAATGTTTTTGTTGTGTAACCAGCTCCAAAAATAGAAGAAAAGAGATATCAACGCCTTAGAAATAAGCCACTTTGAGGGGGCAACCTCCAATACATTACATGTCAAATGAACAATTCTTGGATGATACAATTTACAAAACCTCCTTTCTATATATAGGAGTCCATGTGGCCATAATGTAATCCTAGTGGGCCACAATGTAATCCTAGCCGACCTAACAATAATAATTTAAGGGCACAATAATAACAAAATGGGGTTACAGGGGTACAATAATAACAATAAGGGGGTTACACTAACAACAATAAGGGACTATACTAGTAATATAGGGACCTAACATGCCCCTTTCCTTCAAAAAGTGTTGTCCTCAACGCTTGAGTAGCTCTGGGTGCTTCTATATAAAATTCTCATCCTCCCATGTAGAATCTTCAGTGGGTAAGTTCTTCCACTTGATGAGATACTGTGAAATTGATCGATTCCGTAGCTGTCGAGTTCTTGTTTCCATGACCACTTCAGGTTCCAATATTATTTTTCCTTCCTCATCAAGTTCTGGCAATATTGTTTGAACTGGAACATTTTCACCTATAACCTTCTTTAAGCATGAAACATGGAAAACTGGATGTACTCGCGAAGAAGCAGGAAGCTCCAATTTGTATGCCATGGTACCAATCTTTTGCAACACCTTGTAAGGACCATAGTACTTTGGCGATAATTTATTATCCTTCTTAGCTTGCTTGAGGGACATTTTTTTGTATGGTTGTAGCCGTAAAATACCCAATCTCCTACATCAAAACTTCTCTCGCTGCGATGTTGATCTGCCTGTTGTTTCATTCAATTTTGTGCCAAATTCAGGTTATCCTTTAAGAGTTGGAGAACTTCTTGCTGATGCTCGATGTGATCTTCCACTGCTTGAACCTTTGAATTTTCACTTAAAGATGATGTGATGGATGGTGGATGATATCCATAAAGTGCCATAAATGGGGTCATTTTTGCTGCAGTATGGAAGGAAGTGTTATACCACCATTCAGCAAGAGGTAACCACTTGACCCATTGTGTTTGTTTATCAGATACAAAACAACGAAGATATCCTTCAAAACATTTATTTACTATCTCAGTTTGACCATCAGATTGAGGATGATAAGATGAGCTATGAGCTAATTGAGTACCCAAACAAGAAAATAACTCCATCCAAAAATTTCTAGTAAAAATGGGATCTCTGTCGCTCACAATAACCCTTGGGCTTTCATGTAGCTTTTGAATTCTGTCCATAAATGTAGTAGCAACTGTACTTGCTTTAAATGGATGAGATAATGCACAAAAGTGTGCATACTTAGTAAGTCTATCAACTACCACCATGATGACACTCTTTCCTTCGGACTTAGGTAAACCTGTGATAAAATCCATTGAAATCTCCTCCCAACGTTGACTTGGAATGGATAAAGGTTGTAGAAGTCATGGGGTCTTAATTGTTTCCACTTTATTCTGCTGGCAAACCAAACATTCCGCCACAAACTTTCGAATATCAGATTTAAGGCCATCCCAAAAAAATTCTTTCTTCACCCTGTGGTAAGTTTATAAAAATCCTGAGTGTCCTCCTAAAGGAGAAGTGTGCAATTCCAGAAGAATCTTTTGTTTTAGTTGGGAATTCTTACAAAGATATAAGCGATCTTTGTACCATAAGGAATCATTTTTTCCAACTAAATGTATGAGATGTACTAGGATCTTGCTGCAACTTTTGAATGAGTGTCCACACTTTTTTTTCCTTCTTCCATTCATCTCTTTCTTCGGTTATCCAATCTGGTTGGATAA
The DNA here is from genome assembly GCA_034641835.2 of Pinus albicaulis. Classification (NCBI taxonomy): domain Eukaryota; kingdom Viridiplantae; phylum Streptophyta; class Pinopsida; order Pinales; family Pinaceae; genus Pinus; species Pinus albicaulis. Next base: position 327,090,145 of record CM076578.1, read on the forward strand.
TAGAAATGGCACAAAGCAATGCTTCCACCTCTTCATTCTTTCTTGAGAGTGCATCTGCAACAACATTTAGCTTCCCTTTTTTGTAAATTATTTCAAAGTCATAACCCAACATCTTTGTGACCCATTTTTGCTGCTCTTCTGAAGATAGTATTTGTTCCAAAAAGTGTTTAAGACTATCATGATCAGTTTTTACCTTGAAGTGTCTTCCCATTAGGTAAGTTCGCCATTTCTTTAGTGCATATAGTATTGCTAACATTTCCTTCTCATAAATAGGTTTCTGTAAATATTTTCCTTTGATTGGACGACTTTCAAAAGCAATGGGTCTTCCTTCCTGCATTAAAACTGCACCAATTCCATTTCCTGAGGCATCACATTCCACAATAAGGGTTTTTGTGAAGTCTGGCGTAGCTAAGACCGGTGCTAGGCACATTTCCTCTTTAAGATGTTCAAAGGCCTTAGTTGCTTCAGGAGTCCATGAAAATGCATCTTTATTCAATAATGTTGTTAGAGGTGCTGCTATTCTCCCATAATTCTTAACAAACTTGCGATAATACCCCGTTAACCCGAGAAATCCTAGCAACTTCTTTATGGTTGTGAGGGCTTTCCATTCCTTAATGGCTTTAATTTTGTTAGGGTCTACTTTAACACCCTCGTGAGATACAATATGACCCATATATTCCACCTCTTGTACTCCAAAGAAACATTTGGATGATTTTGCATATAATTGTTTCTCCTACAATAGTTTGAGTACCCTGTCAACATGTTCAACATGATCCTTCCAAGACCTACTATAGATTAGTATATCATCAAAAAATACTAGAACAAATTTTCTAAGGAAGGGTTTGAAAATGGAATTCATCAACCCTTGAAATGTAGAAGGAGCATTGGTAAGGCCAAAAGGCATGACCAAAAATTCATAATGACCCTCATGAGTTTGAAATGTTGTTTTTGGAATATCTTCAGTCTTCATTCTAACTTGATGATATCCTGAACAAAGATCCAACTTGGTAAAATAAATTCCTCCATGTAATTCATCCAATAATTCATCAATCACAGGAATGGGAAATTTATCTTTAATGGTGAGCTTATTGAGTTCCCTATAATCCGGACACATTCGCCATGATCCATCCTTCTTATGTACCAATACTATAGGAGTAGAGAAACAACTTTGACTAGGTTGAATTATACCCGCCTCTAACATTTCTGCAATCATACGTTCAATTTCGTTCTTTTGGACGTAAGGATATATATAAGGCCTAATGTTTGGAGGAACACTTCCGGGAATCAAATGAATAGCATGATCATGATCATGAATAGGTGGGAGTCCTTTGGGAGTTTCAAACATCTTGGAATGATTATCCAATACTTGTTGGAGATCTACAGAAATAGATGATTTTGATGTTGGAACTTCTAGTGAGCATAATTGTGCAATTACGCCTCATTGTTATTTCTTTAGAAGATTTTTCATGACATTAGAGCTTATGATATTTGCCGGCTTCCTTGCAATACCTTGTAATTCGACTTACTTTCCTTTTGAAAAAAATTTCAAGAAAAGTTTTTGAAAATTAAAAGCTACCATCCCCAAAGATTGTAACCATTTTACTCCTAGCACAACATCAACACCTCCCATAGGAATGGAAATCATTGGACTAGTCAATACATATTCCCCCATGGTTAGCTTGATATTATGGCATTTTCCAAAGAAATTTATAGTTCCTCCATTTGCAACCATCACTTGACATTCTGGTGCTGGGTATAGGAAACAATTTAATTCCTTGGCTACCTTACAATGAATAAAATTATGGGTGCTACTTGAATCAATCAACACTATTACCTTTTTCTTCTTGATGTGTCCTTCTATCTTGAGAGTTTGAGGAGTGGTAATTCCTGCCAGTGCATTACACGATATGGTCGGATTCATTTCTTCCTCTTCTAGGGCTAGTTCCTGGTGTATATCCTCTTCTTGTTCATTTTCTTCTTCCTCTTCACAATCTATGTAAAATAATTTCTTATCAGCACACTTATGACCTTTAGTGTATTTGCTATCACAACTGTAGCAAAGCCCTTTTTCTCTTTTTTCTTCCAATTGTTGTGGTGTCAACCTTGTAGGTTGTGGAAATCTAGGCATAGCAACACTTCCTTCTTTATAGAATTGAGTGGTAGGATTCCTTGTCGCCATTATTTTACATTCAACTTTTCTTGCCAACATGAATGCCTTCTCCAATGAATCCGGTTCCAAAATGAGAACTTCATGTTGGATGTTATCCTTTAAAGTGCCTATGAAGAGATCGATCCTGTGTTCCTCTGGAATATCAGTTACCCTTATATTCAATTTTTGGAAGTCCTCAATGTGCTGCCCCACTAAACCCTTTTGTTTGAGATTTATCAATTGGCTAAAGAAGGTGTTGCTCCTTGTATCCTCATAATGTGCTATCATTTCCTCCGTAAAAATTGACCAAGTGACAATTTTTTTACGGGAGCAAAGCCATCGATACCATACAAATGTATTTTGTTCTAAATGTAAAGTTGCAATGCGTACCTTTGTGTGTTTTGCACATTATGGAGATCAAAATATTGCTCCATCTGTAGTATCCATGTTACAGGATCCTTTCCATCAAACTTCCTCATATCCATTTTTGGAATATGCTGGTTCTTCCCGCCAACATTAGAGTTTATGAAATCACGATTAACATTTATTTTGTTCTCATCATGAGGTTCTTCTACTATCTTTTCACCATTAGGAAACATTTCTTGTATCAAATTTGTCAAACCTTCGATGTCTGCTTTTAGATCATTCTTCATGTTTTCCATGTTGTCTTTCATGTCATCCATCTTAGCTTCCATGCCAGCTTCCATGCCATCCATCTTAGCTTCCACGCCTTTCTTCAAACTGTCCATCTTCGCTTCCATGCCTTTCTTCCAAACTTCCATTTCATTTTTTGTTGCTCTTTGTGAGAATGAAATTTTTTGCACTTTCTCTTGTAATTTTGATAGATCACGTTGCAATTCTTCATCTTCATGAGTCATATTAGAGCCTTCTACAGGCTTAATGGGTGTTGAATTATTTTTACGAGGCATATTTTAGAACCCAATACTGATATCTATTCTACAATATTCCCTTGGAATCAATTCAAATTGATTCTTCAAACAAGACTTATGAAATTCACAAAAAAATATACGCCTTTTTCTTGCTTTTGAGGAGCTCGATATTTAAATTGGATTATCTCTATTATTGCAGCACTTCAATATTTTAATTTCACTACCGACGTAGCCCTCTGAATTATCTTTCTAATGCCATATGTATGACCTAATTTTGATTCTCCAAGACAAATTTGTGTCCAATCTCCCACAGTGACCTAATTATGGACTGGTTCAGTACAACAAACTTGTACGACTTTCCACGTGTCACTTTTTCACCATTCGGCTTTGAAATTGATAGAAAAAAAACTACAGTCTGTGTACTTGCGACCACTTTTTACGGCACTCCAATCTGATGCTCAGAGAGATAGTTATGAAGATTTTCCAGCGATCACCTCTTTGAGATGAAATTCAGGATCCTGAAAAAGCACTACCTTCCACAGATCATATCTCTGAAAATGTTGCGAACCAAGATCTGAAATTTTTTGAAGATTTTCCTCAGGATTTCAGCTTTGTACCCTAAAAATTTCAGATTCTGAACCTTCGTAGAAACAAATTTATAGCGCAAATGCCACGATGACCTGTTTAGGAGCCTGAAAAAAGACCTAACTTCCACAGATCATATCTCTGAAACTATTGTGAACCAAGCTCTGAAATTTTTAGAAGCTCTTCCTCAAGGGTTTTTCTTCACACCCTAAAAATTGCAGCTTCTGAAACTTCGTAGGAAAAAAATTATAGCGAAAATTCCACGATGACCTGTTTGGAGCAGCGAAACCCTAGAATCCAAAGCTCTGATACCAAATGTTGTGTAACCGGCTCCAAAAATAGAAGAAAAGAGATATAAACACCTTAGAAATAAGCCACTTTGAGGGGGAAACCTCCAATACATTACATGAATGAACAATTCTTGGATGATACAATTTATAAAACCTCCTTTCTATATATAGGAGTCCATGTGGCCATAATGTAATCCTAGTGGGCCACAATGTAATCCTAGCCGACCTAACAATAATAATTTAAGGGCACAATAATAAAAAAATGGGGGTTACAAGGGTACAATAATAACAATAAGGGGGTTACACTAATAGCAATAAGGGACTATACTAGTAATATAGGGACCTAACAATGTTACAATTCATATACATGCATGCTCAAGAATTCATAAACCCCAATCCCTTAACCCTGGATTAAAACATAGCATTAACCATCTTTGGGTCCACCCCCCATCCTTGGGTCCGCAAATATATAGGAAAAATAAATTTCCCGGGGCAATGCGCCAGACCCTGTGAAAGGGGCCTACCGTCCCCCTGTAAACCCCCGACAAGGGGCTGCCACCCTCCCTGTGACCCCCTACATGCGACTAGTCATGGAAATAATATAACACACACCCAACATTAAAAGCATATGTGATAGGAACCAAAACGATCGTGAAGCCCCAACCATCGCCACCCCGATGCAACAACAACCCACACTAGCATATACGAAGAGAAAAATGACTGCAGGGCCCATGACATCTCGAATCTCATCACACCAATGAACCCAAACCTTAATTGTATGCATCATATTGTGCCCTAACACTAGCTAACCAACAAGAAAACCCATTGAGGATAAAATGTCATTTAAAATGGCATCAAAAGGCACAGATGCATTTTCCAGTGTCCACTTGTTGTGTATAGCTATCACCAAAGAAAATGATTCTATTATGCTCTTCCTTAGAAAAGAACAAATTTCATTGTCCTCACCAGTCACCAAAACAAAGCTTATAAATTTTCACATATTCACCAAGGCCAAACCTAAAACTGAATCCACCTTTTATAATCACATTGCATTGGATAACACCTCCTCATGCCACCATTATGATAAAATATCAAAGCCTAGAAACTCTCGACCCTCACAGAAAACCATTGCAAAGTCCTCTCCATTCACATTTGATTTGAAACGCTGTTAAAAAGTAATGATAGCATATAATCTTATCCGTCTTATGGTTGTTTGAAATTGTAACATCCTTTGCAAAGAAAGAAGGGGTCAATTATGAGGATAATTTTTCCCCCACAAAAAAATGGGCTACCATCTAGACACTCTTTGCCTTGGAAGCTTAGAACATTTGGAAATTCCATTAATAGATGTACAAACTACTTTCTTGAATGGATATTTGAAAGAGAATGTTTTTATTTCCCAACCAGAAGGATTTATTGTGAATGGTCATGAACGCAAAGTATGCAAGATTTTAAAATACTTGTATGGCCTTAAGAAAGCACCATGATACAGATATGAGAAGTTGATTGAGCATCTTCTGAAACTGAATTTCAAACATTATGATCTTTTGATGCAATTTTTTTTTCAATAAAGTTGGAAAAATAGTTGTGTATATTGTGGTGTATGTAGATGATATTTTGATGACAGGGAAAAATGAGAACTATATTGCATCCATAAAGAAATAACGGAGGAAAGGTTTTGAAATGATGTATTTGGGCTATGATCACTACTATCTTGGTATTGGAGTAACCCAACCTCCGAAGTTTATATTTTTATCTCAAAAGAAGTAAATTAGGGATATGTTGAATAGGTTTGGCATGGATGAGTGTAATACTTTAACTACTCCAATGGAACATAATTTAAATCCCACATCCATTGAAGGAAAATAATTTGAGGATGTAGTAAAGTATAGATAGGTCATAGGAAGTCTCAACTATATGAAAACTACCATACTAGACGTTTCATTTGTTGTTGGAATCCTCTCCAGGTTTATGCTAAAGCCTTGTGAGTGTCTTTGGTCTACTGCAAAGATATTTCTAAAGTACGTGAAGGTAACTCAAGATTTTGAACTCAAGTATACATAGGTAGGTGACTTCAACTTGATTGGATACTCTGATTCAGACTTTGATGGAGATAAAGAAACCAGAGTATCTACTTCAAGTTATGCTATGAGTCTTGGATTATGATTTTTCTCCTTGAGGTCACATAAAAATTCAATTCTATCATATTCCACAACTGAGGTGGAACATGTGGCAATAAATGAAGCAACAGAGGAAATTGTGTGTCTCGGGAAAATTATGGAATATTTGCAGGAGAAACAGGTACATCTAACTCCTCTTTTCATTGACAAAACTTCTGCAATAAAGTTGGCCAAGAACCCAAATTTTCATGATCGAACGACACACATCAATAAAAAATACCATCTTATTCAACATCATGTTGAGGCAAAAACAATCCACCTATGACATTTTTCCAAAAATGAGCAGATTACAGACATCTTCACCAAAGCACTTGGAAGGTAAAATATTGAAATATTCAGAATGATGCTTGGAATCACAAACATCCCTCCAAATTAAGGGGGGGAGGGGGGGGGGGGGGGGGGATGTTGACACGTAATATTTTGTATTAGGAAAAATTATGTAAATATTGTAAATAGAAAAAAATAAAGGATGTTAGAAAACGAAGAGACATTGGGAGATGAATCCCAATAGTCTCCCTCTCCTTGTATATGTTCATATTATCTCGTACTGCAAAACACAATTCAATTCAAATTTACAAACTTGGAATGAAAATAAAGATACTTAGAATAATCAAAGGTAAATGAGAGTAGTAAACATATGATGGAATGATAACAAGCACAATCCTTAGACATTTTTTTTCCTTTTTATGGAATGTGAAGCATCAAGGGGATCACCAAAGATGATTGAACAAGTATAGTCTAAAGACAAGGGTAATGTGTAGCACATGGGTTGAATGGATAAGGGTAGCATGAAAACATGTATAGAGGCACCCATTAGAATGAGCTGAATCAACTAGAATTGTCATGGTGGGATAGCACGAGTTAGGTGAGCACAAAGGCGAAGAAATGAATATTGAGACTAGTTGTTCCAAAATATCATCTCAAAAAAGCATATAATATAGAACATTGACCCATTCAAAATGGAAGGATGTAATCTTCTTTAATTTGAAACAATTTCTTGTAAATGCGACAAGAGTTTTGGCTAAGGAAACAAGCATTTGAGCAAGTACCATTTGGATTATAAGTGCTAATGTGAGATAAATACTTGGTGAAGGATTTTAAGGGGAAATGCATAAGTTTATATGGGTTTGGATAGTGTGCAATCACCCAATTTCTAGCATGAATTGGTGGGTCATTGTACAAGTCATGACACATTTTTCTTACATGAAAAAGTGTAGGGAGATAAGTTCTTGTTAGTCAGAGGCAAAGATAAGCATGCAAACACAAGACAAATAAATACATACGCTTATTCTTGAATAAAAAAAAATTATTCATTAATTCTTCTCTAATATACATCCACCTATCTATGACTATTCTCTCTTCTTGCTTCACATTACAATGGCCCAACCATAGGTATATAAACACCAAATTTTTTAAATATGGAATCATGCAAACTCTAACTTTTCTTTCCTCATGCAAACTAACACTTGATGCTTTAAATAAAATTTTCTAACTTTCATTTAACTTAACTCAAAATTTTTCTTTTTCTTAAGTTATCTTTTATAGATAAATAATTAACCTTCTAACTTTGGCTTACTTTAATTCTAATATTAGAATAAAATGACTTTCCTTAACTTAACTCTACTCTTCATACATTGCATGCATGCAGGAGTAATTACTATTTGTAAAAATCCCCTTAATTATGACCATATGATTCAACCTTAACTTAATTGTGACTAAACTATGCATGGTATGCTTGCAATAAAAAAATGAATCAAATTTGTTTTACAATGAAATTTTTTATTTTTCATTTCTTCCATATTCTATACCCTTGAAACTACTTCATTTTCAGTTGTGATTTCTTGATGTAAGCTCTATATTTCTTCACTTGTTGCTACTACAAATTTTATTTGACTTCTTTTATATTTGTTCTAAAAAAAAATTTAGGCTTTCAAAGTCTATCTTCTATACCTTCCTCTTGAAATATTTGTTCACTCATGGACTACTACCATAACTCTTGATCTTTAAACTATGAACTTTTCCATGTTCTTCTGATTCATTTTCATGATCTTCTTTTTGCCATATTTCTTGATAGTATAATTTGATCTCTTCTTGACTCCATTGTTGAAAGGATTTTTCAATTATTTTGTTCTTCATCTTCAGAAACTTCCATGCCCTTTCCTATATATTTTTCTTCATCTTCTATTTCATCTATAACTGTAACTGGATTGTTGTCTTGTCTACTTGCACACTCAAAATCAATGTTAAAAGCATATTCACTATGCTATGCAGTGATAACTTTCTCTTCTTATTATTTCTTCTATGCCTCTTCAACTGCATTAAGGCTATCTTCCACTATTATGATATTAGTGGATATTTTCATCAAAAACTCATGAATCACTTTATCCTCTTCTTAATCATCAATTGATGCTAGATCATGCGCTTCTTCATGAGCAATTATAACTATTTCTTCATAAATTGTTGATATAGTGGTAGCCTCAACCTTCAATTCTTCATCAAACATGGAACCTTCAATATTTCCACTATCAGTCCTTGTCTCAAAAAAGATACCACAATTTTCATCAACATAATTTTCATCCACTCTGTGGTGGTATATATGAGCATGCATATACTCATTAACACTTTCAACTTCACCAAATTCATCATTTGTTGTTGGATTCATGAGAGATGCACTTTCAACTCTACAAACCATTACTTCATATGAAAAATTGTCTTTGTTATTATCAAACCCAAATGCTTCAAAATCTGAAGCAAAGAGGTCATCATCAACTACGATCATAAAAAAATAGATCACACATGTTATTCACTTCTTTATTGGAATATTTGTCATCATCAACATGGTCTATGGTTGGATTCACCAATTTACAACTCACTTTGCAGTCAACATCCACATGTTTATCATCAGAGTGGGATTCACCATCATCTTCACCATCCATGTTACAGTGGGATTCTTGAGCATATATATCCTCTTGCTTTACTTCACACGTAGAGGCTTCAACTTCTCACTCTTCAATATTTTCTATGTCTTCTTCATCCATATGCATGTCTGCATGATGGGTTTCAGTTTTATAGTATTTATGATCATCATCCACATTTTAGTGGGATTATCCAATCTTTGTTTTCCTCCTAGATTCTTGCACATTTACTCTGAGATATGCAATTGAATTTCTATTGATTCTTCAACAAAATGTAACATAAGTTTTTGTTTTATGTCACTTTCAATTATACCAACTTCTACTCCCACATTCTTCTAGGCTTCCTAGGAAGATGTAGATTTTTCTACCTTGCACAAGGAATTCTCATCCAATTCATGTTTTATAATATCCAATACTAAGGCATAACATAATTCATGATATGGTTTATTAGATTGATATTCAATCAAATATTTACATCGAAGAAAAAATTTCATTTTGACAGTTCCCAAAAATTAAAAATTTTACAAGTAAATTTTGGAAGTGTTACTAGATCTATCATAATCCATTCATCCTTGAATTGTTCTACTTCTTCTACTTTCCTTTTAGATTCCTTGAATATGGCGAGAATCTCTATGAGCTCTTCGAAATACTTTGGCTCTTCCTTTCGATTTGTTTTCTTAGTTTGCTTCAGTCTTGCTTTATGACCCATGACTGTCATATTTATTTTGTCTTATGTCTTCTTTCCTTATTGTGTCAACCTCCTAGAAATGAATGTTGCATACATTTGATTATCTTTAAAAATAAACATTTTAACCTTCACTTTATCAATGCCTCCCAACAACTACTAGAAACTTTACTAATCTCTTCTATGCAGATTCTTATGAAGGCTCATGGCTACAACTTACAGTGGAGAATCCTTCTTTGGTTAGTGGTGATGGGTATTTCCTCTTGATATGGTGGTGGCTCTCTAGGGTACTCACCCTAATATTTTAGTAGTTTTTTTTACAAACTCTCAATGAGCTCTAGTTATTACTTCTGGACCAATTGATGCAAACTTCGATTTGCGGGCTACTCACAATAGCCAAGGATTTAGTGGAAGTAGCTCATGACCTTCTTAACTCCTTTGGTTCTTTGAAACCTTGCTAAACCTCACTCTGATACCACTTTTCATTTAGATACATAGATAAACATGAAAACACAAGAAAAATAACTACACAAGATTCTACTTGAATAAATAAGTTCTATTCATTAATTATTCTCTCATATACATCCACCAAATTGTTGTTATTCTCTCTTCTTACTTCACATTACAATGACCCAACCATGAGCATTAATCACTAAAATTTCTAAATATGGAATCATGCAAACTCTAACTTTATTTTCCTCATGTAAACTATGACCTACACTTTAACTAAAATTTTCTAACTTTACTTTAACATAAATCGACATTTTTCTTTTCCTTAACTTATCTTTTCTTGAAAATGCATTAACTTTGTAACTCTGAGTTACTTGAATTCTAATATTATACTTTACTTAATTTCCTCCACTTAACTTAATTGTTCATACATTGCATGCATATGGGAGTACTTACTATTTCTATTAAGTGAAATGATTTTGATCTATGAAAAAGTTGGGATCAATGGTAGTAAATCAAATAGGAAATTTGGGGATATGTTTGTATGAATTGTGTGCTCTTATAAAGTTTAAATTGTTGTATGATATTAGAGTTCACTTGGTTGTAACAAATTTAAATATTTGACAAATGTTAGGTGATTTGGGTTGTTGATTTTATAAGATTACTTTCATTCATATAATTTTCAAATTGTTTATGTTAAGGCATAATTGTATGGAATGGTTATCTATATACTTCAATAAGTGTTAAACTTATGAATTTTAATAATCATGAAATATAAAAAGTGAGGTGTAGTATGGAATCACGTCATTTAATATTACGAAAATCGATGAGATGAAATGATTCATGATGCTCCGAAAACCTATAATGATGGGCCCTCTAGGTGCGTTATGTCAACCTCCTATCTCGGTTACTATAGGGGCATGACAATGGCTTTTTAGGTTAAATTAAATTTTATGCTATAAGTACTATTTCAACTCCTTCATAATTTATTTATAAATATCTCTATTAAGTGAGGAAGCTAAATCACATAGTCGTTATTACCTAGATTGAAATGATATCAATTACTAATATTACTTGGTTTCTTAATAATGCATTTATGGTTGTCTAATTACTAGATGAAATTCTTTACCAAAATCTTAATACCTAACAATAAATTAATAAAAAAAAATACTAAACTGCATTTTGTATATATTATTTTTACAATATTAATATAAATTATTTTTACAATAAGAAAAAAATTAAATACTAAAATATTGATTAAATTATTGTTATTTATCTCTTTTATATATGTGTTCAGTAGTGAAAATAAAATAGAGATGTGAATATAGTACATATGCACGAATCAAATTTCTGACTTTTCATTCAGAAAGAAAAAATGAAGGTTTAAAATGTATATATTGACGAGTTTGTATTTTTTTTTTGGATTTCTATATATATATATATATATATATATATATATATATATATATATGATCTCATTAAATATATGTTAGTAATGTTGTGCTAATTCCTCTTTTAGATTTTGAAACCAATGTTTTACATGCTCTTAAGGGTTCAAGTTCTCTTGCAAGCAAGTTACTGAGTCTCATGACTAATTTTTATGTTATTTTTTATGAAAAATTTAACATAAAATAAAGACTGAACAATAGCAAATAAAAGTACAGTACATCACCATACAACACATCAACATAGGGATTTGATGAAGGAGTTCACCCCTCTTGGGCTAGATCTCCTTGGTCCAGCTTCCATGGCTTTGGCCTCTATATTATGCTCAAATTTTCAAAATAATGTGTTTACAATGATTTTCTACTCCTGAAACATGCTCCAATGAGTTCAGAACACTAAAAAATGGTACCTTAGCCTCTTTCTACTCTTCATTTGGTTGAAAATTGGCTGAGCTATGACCTCTACCAGTCTACTCCACAATTTTCTCCCTAAATTTAGCTAATTGGCACTAAATCGGGCTGACTTGCATTAAAAATAAAAAATCTTTTAGATTTGTCGGAACCACCAAGTTAATCTTAGATTAGCTTAATTAAATTTCATTAAGGGCTAATTAAACTAAATTATATTTAATATCGATGCTTCGTGGTTAATCTAGATTAGTGCTAATTAAATGAGATTAGAGGTAAATAATTGTGGATTAGTATTTAAACAAATGTGCTTATCATTAATCACACAAAACTTCTGTCGCGGTATCTAGGCCTTGGTTAGGTGTCTTGGGGGCTGGCCCCCACTCCCCCCATCAGTGCATCCATTAAAGTTCAAATATATTAGGAGAGCTTACGGGGTTAGAACCATGGTGTAGGTGGAGTGGTGACATGTCTTGTTAGCGGGGCAGAGGTCTCCTGTTCGACGCCTGCTCAATCCTTCTAGTCCATAACAAAAAATTTACACAGCCGTGAGGAGGACACATGGTAGCCCCCAAGTTGAGCCATGTGCCTCCTCCTCATTGGCTCAAAACTTAACCAATGAAAAATTTCTAGCCACGCACCCAAATACACCATCGAGACTTTGCCACTTGGCAGTCACCCATTTTCCGGAGGATAGTTGACCAAAATTTGACCTGCTCAGTCAACATGCCACGTCAGTAGTACGAAACGATGACTGGGCTCCCTCTCTGCATTTTTTTTCTAAAATTTTCTTCTTTATGAAAATGGACATGACTCATTTATGAAGCCATAAGGAGTCCATTTCGCGTGAAATGAGTTGCCTCCGAATCAGAATGAAAAACACTACGTGGTCGTTCAAGTTTCCTGTCATTCTGAGAACTTTTATTTTTTAGCATAATTCTGAGAACCTGACCATTCCTGCTCAGTGGAAACTTTTGGAACCCAAAATTTCATATTCAGTTGTTGAACAGGTGTGGGTATAGTTTCCTCACCTTCCCAATTTCAGTCCATTTGGATTTTGAAGGATTTGTTCCTTTAAGCCCCTTCTCGAAGATGGTCGACACTTCCTCTTTTCGATGTCCTTGTTCTTCTATCGAGTATGGTGTATTGTTGAAGCTCAACAAATAATTCTGGAGAAGAATATTCAATATATGGAATTTGAACATTATCTCCTTGATATTCAATCAAAGGAGTCTCATACAATCTTAAATTCTCAACATTAACAACAGAGTAAATTTTCACGTATGAAGGCAAATCAATCTTGAAGGCATTGTTACTAATCTTTTCCATAATTTTTAAAGGAACATAAAAGATTGGTTTTAGCATTTTACCTTCTCCTTGATGTCTCTCCTTGCTAATGTGAAGCTAAAATTCGTCACCAACTTGAAACTTATGATCCACATGATGTTTTTCATGTCTCACTTTGTACTTGCCTTGACTTTTTCTAGTTGATCTTGGACTGTTTGATGGATCAAATGAATTTTCTCTTTGAATTTATTTTCTGTATCTATGTCGATATGCCCATATATAGCCACATATTTTCAAAAAATGAAACCAAATGGTGATTTTGGGAAGTATCCAATACATGCGTCATATGGCGATGTTTGTGTAGATGAGTGTTTGGCATGTTGAATGTAATGCAACTATTCATCCCCCAAATTAGGATGTTTGACGGAATATCCTCAAAGAAGATGAATGACGGTTCGATTGACCACATCGGTTTGACCATTTGTTTTTGGATGAAAGGTTGTACTCGTCTTCAACTTAGTGTCCCTCAAGTCCCACAAGCTTGACCAAAAATGACCAAAAAATCGAGAATCTCGATCACTTACAATAGATGTAGGAAACCCAAAATGACCCCAAACATTTTGAAAGAAAAGATAAGTTGTTTGTTCATCTGTGACTTGCTTTTTACATGGCATCAATATACACATATTTTTGACCCTATCCACAAATACATACAAATAAACATGACCTGTTTTTGGCAAAGGAAGACCTCCTACAAAATCCATATAAATACTCTCCCATGGACGTGAATGAGCCGGAAGTGGTGTATACAATCCCAACTTCCTATAAGGGTGTACTTCCCTTATGACATTTACTCTCTCCCCGTGTGGAATACAAAGCTTGCCCAAATGATACAACAAGTTATTATGTACATGGTAATCCAATTCCTCAACTTGGTGACCTTCACTCAAGTTTGCATAAACATCTTGAAATTCATTATCAAATGCATATTGTTCAGTGTAACTTTCGTGTCAAATATAAGAATTCTTGAGTAAGGTATTTGCACTAATAATAGGCCTAGAAAGCATATCAACAAGCTTGTTGTATGTACCTTTCTTATACCTGATGACCAAGTCAAATTGCTGCAAGAAACCCATGTATCTAAAGTGGCTTGACTGCTGCAAATTAGTTTTTGATTGCAAGTATTGTAATGGTCGGTGATCGATGTGAATGATGGTTTCCTTTCCCATAAAATAATGTTTCCACTTCTTCACACTTTGAACCAACACATATAGCTCCTTGTCATAAGTAGGATAATTTATCATTGCACGATTGAAAATTTATGAATGGAATGAAATGGGCTTACAATGTTGTAGGAGGACTGTGCCCATGGCATATTCACTAGCATCGGTTTGAATCTCAAATGGTTGTCTCAAGTCTGATATTACTAGTATTGGGGCTGAAATTTTCTTCTCTTTCAAAGTATCAAATTCTTTTTGCTTCTTTCCTCCCCACTGGAAGACCTTCTTAACACTATTCAATGCATGTAATGGAGCTACAATAGAAGAAAAATTAGCAATGAAATTTTTCCAATATTGTGATTCTCCTAGAAAACTTCTTACCTCAGTGAATTTCTTGGGTGTTGTCAAATTCACAATGACCTCAACCTTAGAGGGGTCTATATTCAGCTCACCTCGTCCAACAATATGTCCCACATACACTAAAGAAGTTTTACCAAATTCACATTTTAACATCTTTAAAAACAACCGTTCTTTTCTCAAGACATCAAGCACCTTTCTTACAAGCATGACATGTTCATCTCATGATTTGCTGAATATAAAAATATCATCTAAGTTGATAATGAAAAAATCATCAAGAAATGGTATTAATACATCTTTCATAACTCTCATGAAAGTAGTTGGAGCATTGTAAAGACCAAAAGGCATAACAAGCCACTCAAATGATCCTTGTTTAGTTTTAAATGTAGTCTTCCATATGTCCTCTTCCGTTATTCTAACATGATGATAACCACTTCTTAAGTCTAACTTAGTGAAATAATTTGCATACGTCAACTGATCAAAGAAATAATCAATTCTTGGGAGTGGATAACGATACTTTGCCATGATTTTGTTTAGTGCACGGAAATTCACACACATGCACCATGTTCCATCCTTCTTGGGCACCAACACAATTGGTGAACCACATAGCAAGGTAGATGGACAAATGATAACTTTATTCAAAAACTCTTGTATTTTCTTATTGATTTCTACACTTTCCATTATCAACATGCGATACATGCCAATGTTATGGAGTGGAATATCTTTTTGCAGCTGTATCTCATGTTGGATTCCCCTCTTAGGAGGTAACCCATTTAGTTCCTGAAACATCTCACAATGCTGACTAACCACATCAAACAAATCAGTTTTCAATTTATCATCACAACCTTAAAAAGATTCATAATCCATATCATTATTTGGTTTGATCATAAGAAGCACAAAGCTTTTTCTTGAATTTACTAGTCTCTTCATTTGCTCGACATTAACTAAATAGAGGTTTAGCTTTTTGTGATGAGCTCTCTCAATATACTTCACTCCATATTTGAACATGTGGTACTTGTTCTCATGGTGATAGAAGACTGTTTTCCTGTCATAGAGATAGGAAGTACCCAAAGCAATTCCTGATATGTAAGGTGGTGAAAAATATAACTCAACTTCATTAATAAAGTTTGCGGTGATTGCAAATTGGAAAATGAATTTTCTTGTAACCTATAAATTTGTATCCTTGGTTATCCAACCCAAACAATATGGCTTGTGATGAGTTATGGTTTCAAGATTAAGCTTCTTGAATAATTATTCAGATATTAAGTTCGCTAGAGACCCACTATCAAATAATGTGTCAATTTTTGAATGTTTTGAGATCACTCTTACATGAAACAAATCTATTCTTGTTTTTCACTTGGAGTGTTAATGTGAAAATTTGATAAACTAGTACTTCCTATGGCTTCCTTTCCCTTTCTGACCATGGCTGCAATTTTAGTCTCATCTCCTGAGTCGGATCCAAGATCTTGTTGTGTGGTAGTAGTTGTCTTTTATTTCCCCTTGTTGTTTAATTTATTAGGCCTCAATTCTAGATGAAGCTTCCAACAGTGGGCTTCATCATGACCCTCTTTGGAACAGTGGTTACATGTGGTTTTCTCCCCTTCTTTTTTAATGGATGTATTTTTTTTCCCTTGAAACCCTTTCCTTTTTCAATAACTTTAAATGGTTTATCTCTACCTTCTTCTAGTACATTTTTCCCTCTTGCCTCAAGGTGTGTAGCTTACACACAGACCTCATCTAGACTAGTGGGATTAAACATGAGGATGGTATGTTTCAGGTAACTATGCAAACCCCCTATATACTTTAGCAAGGTATCTTGAGAATGAAAATCAAAACCTAACATAAGATATGTTCTCCTAAATTCTTGAGTGTAATCTTCCACACTTGGACCTTTCAATTGTTTAAAGTTTTTCCAGTTCATAATGGATTTTTTCATGTAAGCTAGAGGGTAGAATTTCATTTTAATGGCAGAAATAAAATTAGACCAAGACATTGAGATCTTATTGTGTTTTTAAATCTCACCTTGTGTCCTTGCTTCCCACCATACAAGTGATGCACCATCCATTCTCAAGGAAGCCCTTTGAATATTTATGTCATTCTCCGAAGGTTTAGAATTCTGCAACAAACGTCCAACTGATGAATCCAATTACCCATCTTCTCTGCATTAACTTCACCATTATACATTGTAAGCTCAAATTTAACATCAATTTTAAGGGTGATTTACCAATTCCTCTTGAAGTATGTGTATGAAAAGATGGAAGGGTTGTGGTAGTGGAAGAGAATGAATAGAAAGGTGTAGATGGTAATGAGGATGATGGTGGAGTGGATGGTGGTTTATTACCATCTCCATGACCTCCTCCTCCTAGAAAACCCTCTCCTCTAGGAGGCTTAGAACTTTCTCGTTGCATCCTTAAATTCCTCTCCTCTTCTATCATGGTAGGTTATCCTTCATGAGACATGCTCACTGAAGAATCAACTTCAAATTCAGGATATGTTGTTGTTGAATACTTTGGAAACTTTTCCCTTCTTCCTCTTGAACGAACTTTAGGGCTTTCAACCAGTTTCCCTTCTCCTCTTTTGAGTTTAACCTTGTAAGCATGACATAAATTTGCAAACAATTAGATCCCTTCGTGCACAAAAAACCTAAAAATATGATACCAAAAGTGATATGATTAACGGTATGTTAGTAATGTTGTGCTAATTCCTTTTTCATCTTTTGAAACCAATGTTTTCATGTTCTTAAGGCTTCAATTTCTTGCAAGTTACTAAGTCTAACGAGTGATTATTATGTTATTTTTACGAACAGTTTAACATAAAAGAAAGACTGAACAACATCAAATAAAAGTACAGTACATAACCATACAACACATCAACATAGGTATTTGATGAAGGAGTTCACCCCTCTTGGGCTACATCTCCTTGTTCCAACTTCCATGGCTTGGACCGCTATATTATGCTCAAATTTGCAAATTGGGGTGTTTACAACGCTTTTCTGCTCCTCAAACCTACACCAATGAGTTCATAACACTAAAAAATGGTACCTTATCCACTATCTTCTCTTAATTTGGTCGCAAATTGGCTGAGTTATGACCTCTATCAGTTTGCTCCAAAATATTCTCCCTAAATTTAGCTATCTGGCACTAAATTAGGCAAACTGGCACTAAAAATAGCAAATCCGCTGGATTTGTCAGAACCGCCAAGTTAATCTCAGATTAGCTTAATTAAACTTCATTAAGGGCTAATTAAACTGAATTATATTTAATGTCGATGCTCTGTGGTTAATACCGATTAGTGCTAATTAAATGGGATTAGAGGTAAATAATTAGGGATTATTTTTTAAACAAATGTGCTTATCTTTAAGCGCACAACTCTTCTATCGTGGTATCTAGGCCTTGGTCATGTGTCTTGGTGGCTGGCCCCCACTCCCCCCGTCGACGCGTCTATTAAAGTTCAAATATATGAAGAGAGCTTAAGGGGTTAGAACCATGGTGTAGGTGGAGGGGTGGCGTGTCTTGTTAGTGGGGCAGAGATCTCGTGTTCGACCCTTGCTCAGTCCTTTTGGTCCATAACAACAATTTTACATAGCTGTGAGGACACATGATGGACCCCAAGTTGAGCCACGTGCCTCCTCCTCATTGGCCCAAAACTTAACCAATGAAATATTTCCAACCACCTAAATACATCATCCAGACTTTGCGACTTGGTAGTCACCCATTTACTGGAGAATAGTTGACCAAAATTTGACATTCTCAATCAGCATGCCACGTCAGTAGTACGAACTGTTGACTGGGCTCCTTGTCGGCTTTTTTTCTTCAAAATTTTCCTATTTATGTAAATGGGCAGAACTCATTTCTAAATCAATAAGGAGTCCATTTCGCATGAAATGAGTTGTGTCAGAATCATAATGACGAAAAATACGCGGTCATTCAGGTTTCCTATCATTCCGAGAACTTTGATTTTTGAGCATAATTCCAAGCGCCTGATCATTCCTCCCCAGTGGAAACTTCCAGACCCCAAAATATCATATTTAGTTGTTGAACAGGTGAGGGAACAGTTCCCTCACCTTCTAATTTTCAATCCATTTCTCTTTTGAAGGATTTTTTCCTTTGAGCCCCACTTGAATATAGTCGACACTTCCTGTTTTTAAAGTCCTTGTTCATCTGTCGAGTATGGTGTCTTGTTGAAGCTCAACAAATAATTCTGGAGAAAGTTCTTCAATAAATGGAATTTGAACATTATCTCCTTGATCTTCAATGAAAGGAGGCTCATAAAATATTAAATTTTCAACATTAACAACAGAGAAAATTTGCATGTATGAAGGAAAATTAATCTTGATGGCACTGTTACCAATCTTTTCCAGAATTTCGAAAGGACTATGACAGATTGGTTTCAAATTTTTACATTCTCCTTGATGCCTCTCCTTGGTAATTTGAAGCCAAAATTTGTCACCAACTTCAAACTTTTGATCCACACGATATTTTTTGTGTCTCGCTTTGCCTTGACTTTTTTCTAGTTGATCTTGGACTATTTGATGGATCAAACGAATTTTCTCTTTGAATTTATTTTATTTATCTATGTCACTATGCCCATCTAATATAGCCACACATTTTCCAAAAATGAAATCCAATGGCGATTTTGGCAAGTATCCACGACATTCCTCAAATGGCGATGTTTGTGTAGAGGAGTGTTTGGAATGGTTGTAAGCATGTTGAATGTAATGAAATTCTTCATCCCACTATTGGAAATGTTGTCATTGATGGAAAAGGAGATAGAAAAGGTAAATATAGGAGCAAGACTTGAACTCAATCAATCAACTCGTACGTTCTTCCCCGTAGGTTGGTGCCTATAGAAAAACAATGGTGAGAGGGAGTTGGAGCTTGCCTTTGCATCACAACAATAATAAGATGTGGTTTTATCCCTTTATGGTTTTCCACTTATATTTGGTGTCTTTGTGCATGTGTTGTTGTGATTTATCTAATCTGCTTAATACTTGTTGCTCACATATTAATATTGTTGTTACAATTAACAAATCTGTTTGATACTTGCTGCTCACTAATAAAGATTGCTCACATATTAAGTTGATCATGAAGTGAAGGTGTAAATAAGGTTTAAGAGAAAAGTTTTAAAAGTCCATGTATGTGTTAAACTGATTCACCCCCCCCTCTCAGTTTAACTAAGGGTTCAACAATTGGTATCAAAGCAGGTTCCTTTGGTGTAAGCTTAATAGCTTGAAGGAGATTTGGTTGAGTCATGGACTATCAAAATATAGCTGTGCTAAATACAACAAACTTTCCTGAATGGAGAGATAAGGTTAAGACAGGTTTAATGGCTGATGAACCTGAGGTATGGAAGCTTGTTTGTGATGGTTACTGCATAGACTCCCCCACGGTGAAAGAACAACAGAGGAATGCCAAGGCAAAATGTGTGATATATAACAATCTTCATAACAAAGATCTTGAGTTGATAATGGATTTAACCTCTGCAAAAGAAATCTGGGATAGATTACACTTCATACATGGAATAGATACTAAGGAATGCACTGACAAGAAGGATAAGAGAATTAAGAAAAAGAGAAATTCATGTCAAAAAGAAGATGTTCAATCAAATGAGGTACCTGCTAGTGTGAATGGTAGTAAGAGCCATGAAGAAATTGCAGCTGAAGAAAAACCCAAACTTGACACAGCTCTGACTGAAATAGAAAAATTGAAGAATGAAAACAAAGACCTTAAGAGATTGGTACAAATATGTGATGAGAAAGAATATGAAGATAGGAAAGAAATTATTGGCCTAAAGACACAGCTTGAAGAGGCAAAGAAAATAGAAGACACTCTGCTGCAACAAATGAAAGAGAAAATTCAGGAATGTGAAAGATTGGAAGAAGAAGTAGTAATCCTAAGAAAGAACTTAGAAAAATCCCAAAGAGAACTATTAATGAATACACCTCTAATAAAAGGGTCTGAACAGTTGGACCAGATTCTAAATGCACAAAGGTCACCTATCATAAAGACTGGGATAGGATATGAAGGTGAAACCAGTAAGTCCAAGGTTGAAGACAACAAGAAAATCATTTTTGTAAAAGCTGTAAAGAACAGTGAAACAGCTCAGAAGATTCCCACAGAAGAAGAATCCAGCAAGAACAATATTTGTAAAGAAACAAACAAAATCAAGCAACAACATGAAAGAATAGATAATGAGAGGATGAATCAATCAATTGTTAAAGGCTCATGTGCTCCTAAGGATGTATTGAACAAATTTGGAAGATGTCAAAGGAGGTTCCTCCCTCCTATGAAAAATAGCACATGTTTTTCCTGCCACAAACAAGGACATAATGCAGCATATTGCAAGACAAAGCCAATCCAGTCCAACCAGCAAAGGATGCAGCAAAAGAGAATAACCCCTCAAGCAAGTAAATGGAAAAGGCAATCTTCTATCAAGTACACAAACTATTTCCATGGCTATTGTTATGCATGCAATAATTTTGGACATAAAATTGTTGATTGTAAAATGTATCTAAGAAGAGGAAAAAAATATTATACATCAGCTCAAATGCACATAATTGGTCAAATAAGATGTTATGTATGCCTCAAACTTGGTCACAAATCAAAAGATTGTAATCTGCGATATATTTTAAAGAACTCTAGACATATGATGGAATAAAAATAGATCAATCAAAACTATGAATCAAAAGGAAGAGCAGTCATTAGGAAGAACCCCAATAAAGTATGGAAAGAAAAGAGAAAGGGGGAGCCTATTATCTCCATAACATAATGAATCTAGCATAGTCTCAGGAGGATCTGCTCTAGGAAACAAAGAAAATATATAACCAGTTATAGATATGAAGCAGCATCTCAGGGGGAGAGTAGTTCATATGTAGTCCACACAAAAATTAGTCTAAGAAAAGCTCCATGAAATAAGAACAGCTATGAGATCAGGAAGTGAAAGGAAATTCCTCTAACAGAGAAATCTAGAGGAAGAAGATTATCTGACGTTATAATTAACTGACAGATTGATGAAAGAAGAGAAGGCAACAAAAAGACATGGTAATAGGAAGCAAACATCAACACCTTAAATGAAGATCACATTGTGTATCATATTGCTAGAATTGACATGAATCACATTAAGAAGATTGAGTAAGAAAAGTGTCTGTCATCATCAATATCCTTACTTCCTTCATCTATGAAAATTTCCCTTGGAGGAGTACAGTTAAGAGAGTGTTATGCACTTGAAGATTCCAGGCAAAGAAATTGAAAATGTCTTCACAAAGATCATCATGTCAGAACAGTTGAATTGGTATATAAAGCAACAATGATTCTAGAACTGTCATAGAAAATAAAATGTAGTGACATTCTTTCAAATCAGTATGACAGAATAAGTAGCAGGTTAATGATGCCAAGGTCCAATTCAATATATTGATGGTGGTTGGTGTGAACAATGAAAAGATCAATAGTAGAAACTAAGGGTAAATGTGCAAGCTAAAAGTGAAATCTCAGCATAGTTTATCAAAATAATATCAATTAATGGTTAGGTACAAGCAGCATGCTCATCAACAGATTACCAAGCATTATCAGTGGAGCAGCAGTATGATACAGGTCCACAGGATCAAAGGACTATGGCAAGAATGCATCAAGGTAAAATTCCCAGGGTTATCTGCATTCAGCATGAAAAGATCGCATAGCATAAAGGATCGCATTAGGTTTACACTTAGTTGATTATATTATGCATTGCAGCAGTATCTGTTTCTATATATATAATTTCATGCTTTCTTGAATTCAATACATATATCTACAAGGCCTCTTTCTGGAGATTGTTCATAAACTGGGTAAAGTTTGTTAGCTAAGATATAAATTAAAGAACTTGAAGATGTTTTTGTTGGAAATAATCATGACAGAATAGTTAAAATATCTGAATAATGAAGGACTAGTTGTGATTACCACTAAAGCTCAAAAGTCTTTTATTAGTCCATCCAAGCATACTTCAGCAGAAAGGAATTGCTAGTATTTCACCATTTAAAGAAAGAGTGATCATTGACATACATAGCTCTTATGTCATAAATAAAGCTGCATGATTGATAAGTGAAACTGACCAATACATTGAAGGGTTTATTTTGTAAATACATTGTACAAGAAGGAAATTCAGTTGGCCTCTAATATTGAAAGATACCGCTTATCCAATCATACATCTCTGATTAGATAAAGCTGGTACAATGTGTTCTATGAAGTGTCATTATCCTCACTTTCAACCTTATACTAGTGAAAGGAGACTGTGCTTTGGATTGTACCAATTTACAATGTATATTCAAGTCCAATAATCCTCAAAGTGTTCTCTCAACAAGTCTTTTACATCAGTCTGGAGCAACATGGTACAAAGTCAGCAGAAGAGGGCCTAAACATAACTCAGAGAGAGGAAATGTAGAAAGAAAACTAGGAAATGAGAAACCCTTTGCCATTGATGTCAAAGGGGGAGGAAAAGCATAAAGGGGCTTCTAAAAGGCAAGCAGAGGAAGTGTATTGCCATCAATGCCAAAGGGGGAGACTATTGGAAATGTTGTCATTGATGGCAAAGGAGATGGCAAAGGTAAAGACAGGAGCAACACCTAAACTATCCATAAGGAAAAAGAGACAGAGAGGTATCAGAGGCAGCAGATGAAATAGAGGAATTGAAGCAGAAGCAACAGAGGAATTAGAGACAGAGTAGTGAAGTTGAAAGGGCCTGAAGGAGTTTAATACAAAGGTTTATTTATGAATTAGGGGTTTAATACAGTTTGTAGATGAATTATTGAGCAATTATTCATTAATTGAGTTTGTATGGCATAGACTTTGATTGAAGACTAAAACCCTATGGTAAAGACTTAATATGCTTGGGGATGAGCTGGAGCATTGCTTAAATGGCAGAAGAGGGCTGGAGAGAGAGCTCGAGAGCTGGAGAGAGACAGAGAACCTCTTTAGTAACAGAATAGGAGAATAATGGCGATCGAGTTGAATATCTGGCCCGTTATGAAATTGTAAGAATTTGTTCTGAGATCTATCGCCTGTATATATACGTATATCTGTTTATGAAGAATTGTGAATAAGTCCCATGTATAGTTATATGTCTTCCTGGTCGAATCATATGAGGAAATTATCTCAGCGTAACTGTGCATTTGTTTTTCAACTCTGTGTGGAGGGGTCCTTTCATAATTGTGCATTTGCCAAGTTAAATCATGTATAAATGTATGTATGTCTTCTTGATGAAGGATAATGGATTTGTGTAATTGAAGTTCGAATCCCATAGCCAAGGATACGGGCAGAGTGATAGAACTCTGTATACTATATAATAGGAATCTCTATGCAGGAAGACGGAATTGAAATCATGTATATGATTGAGTTCTAGTGGTGCTCTGGGAATGCGTAAGAATGCTTTGAATTTGCAGTAGTGTACTCCGTCCCTGTGCTAATGCATATACTCCAGAATGTTCATGGTTATACGCTTGGGTGTGTATATTGAATATATAAATCACGTGCGAATAGACCGTGGAATGGCAATGGTTGAATAGTATCATTGAACATATTGGAACCATGAGTTAATGTTGTACACGTAAGTGTCGGACCGGAACTTGGAGCGTAGGAGGAAGTGGAACCACGACCAGATGAACAGTGAATGCGGATTTCCGAAAACCACCCTGCCATTTCGCACCGCTTTTCCGGAGCAGGTGGTATTTTCTGAATTGGAGCGATTCCATACAGGAATCGACACGTGGCAAGGGACCTGTTTCAAAACCGCCCTTTAAAGTGCGCCTTCGCATGTTATTCATCGTACCAGGACACGAAGCGAAATGGACAGGAGCCGTCGATCTGGTGGGTCGACATCTGACGGTGATTGTTCGCAGGACCCGCATGAAGTTTAATGGAAGTGCCCAGGGGTTAAAAAAGGTACGACGCGCGCGTTTGATTGGTTGTATCCTGGGCCCGGGCGGAGTCATATATAATGAATCGGTTTATTAATGTTTTCGACGTATTATAATCTTAATATAAGGTTCGAGAGTATGTTAAAAGAGTCGATCAAAGTTTAATATTGGTGGTCATTCACGTGGACGAATTACATATATAATTGTTGTGGGTGTGTGGGCCCAAATAAAATATACATTAAATTTTATGAATTAATAAGAACGAAGGTGTGACCATATATTGATATATATTAAGGTTGCGAATAAATAAAAGAATGTTGAGTACTGTTGGACTCTGGTATAACTTTTTTGGTAATTAAAGAATGCTGAATATATGAGTTGACATAGAGCATCTATTTAGATGGAGGCGCATATGTATACGGAATAGACAGTCAGATTATAACTGAAGAATTGAGATATTAAAAATGACCAAACTTGTTTTTATTAAGTTTTCTAGCGTGGAATAAAGAGAACATGCGAGAGTGCCCGGATTGGAAAAATGATTGGACAATGAAATTTTGGGATGCATTTACACACAGTTAAGTGAAATATTGAATATGGTTGATTTATTAACACTCCAGATTTAAGTATTGAAACTGCCAGCGTAGAAAAAAGCAGAGATTGTGAGATTTCCCGGACTTGGGAAATGATTGGGCATGAAACTTGAATGCAATTATGAAAAAAATAAGAGGAGAGCATGCAAAGATCCACAGAGATTACAGGTTTGACAATAATATGTACATGAATGAGTTGGACAGGTGAATAAGCACAGAAAACAAGGAATATGCAGATGAAAGTGAACAAAGTGTATTCAGAACAGGTTCTTAACAGCAGCAGGAAAAGACAAATCCAGTAAAGCCAAAATCCAGAAAAGGAGCTGAGTGAAATTGAAATATGTAATTAAAAATGTGAATGTAAATGTTGTAATTAATTTTTTATTATTTGTGATGCAAAGGCAAGTATCCTAAGGAAAATACAAAAGCCCACTGTAGCATGAATTTTTTTACATATTATTATGATTTTAAATTGAGTTGGATAAAGAAATGAGGAGGTAGAAGACCAAGGGGTATGACCATCCATTTCGAATTCCTAGAGGAAAACAAACAGTCATCAAGAAATTTCTATAAGTAATATCATCTTGATATGAAAAAGGAGAGTTAGAAGAGAGAGAGTGTGTGAGTAAAGTGAATGCAGAAATGAAGTAGTGAAGCAGAGAAGAAAGAGGAGTTGAGAAGAGAAGAAGGAGAAGCTTATAGAGAATCTGAAAATATGTAGAGATGATATAGGGCAGATATTGGAATAGATGAACAACAGAGCAGATGGAACATGACAGAGCTGATATCGAAGGTAAATCAGCAAGTGTTTCTCTTTTGAAAGAGTAAGGAAGTTGGAGCTTCCCTATCAAGTTGTAGCTTGATAGATGTGAGTTGGAGCTGACTGAGGCTGGAACCTCCTGTAGGTTGGTGCCTGCAGAAAATAGATGGGAGTTGGTGCTTCCACATCAAGTTGTAGCTTGATAAAATGTTAGTTGTAGCTAACTGAGGTTGGAGCCTCCTGTAGGTTGGTGCCTACATAAAATTAATGGGAGTTGGAGCTTCCTTGCAAGTTGTAGCTTGCAGAATTGAGGTAGGAGCCTCCTGTAGGTTGGTGCCTACAGAAAAACAGTGGTGAGAGCGAGTTGGAGCTTGCCTTTGCATCACAGCAATAATAAGATGTGGTTTTCTCCCTTTATGGGTTTCCACTTATATTTGGTGTCTTTGTGCATGTGTTGATGTGATTTATCTAATCTTCTTAATACTTGTTGCTCACATATTAAGACTATTGTTACAATTAACAAATCTGTTTGATACTTGCTGCTCACTAATAAAGATTGCTCACATATTAAGTTGATCATGAAGTGAAGGTGTAAATAAGTTTTAAGAGAAAAGTTTTAAAAGTCCATGTATGTGTTAAACTGATTCACCCCCCCCTCTCAGTTTAACTAAGGGTTCAACAATTGGTATCAGAGCCGGTTCCTTTGGTGTAAGCTTAATAACTTGAAGGAGATCTGGTTGAGT
Organism: Pinus albicaulis; assembly: GCA_034641835.2. Classification (NCBI taxonomy): domain Eukaryota; kingdom Viridiplantae; phylum Streptophyta; class Pinopsida; order Pinales; family Pinaceae; genus Pinus; species Pinus albicaulis. The sequence goes on from CM076578.1 coordinate 327,116,985, forward strand.
CATGGACTATCAAAATGTATCTGTGTTAAATACAACAAACTTTCCTGAATGGAGAGATAAGGTTAAAACATGATTATTGGCTTATGAACCTGAAGTATGGAAGCTTGTATGTGATGGTTACTGCACAGACTCCCCCACGGTGAAAGAACAACAGAGGAATGCCAAGGCAAAATGTGTGATATATAACAATCTTCATAACAAGGATCTTGAGTTAATAATGGATTTAACTTCAACAAAAGAAATCTGGGACAGACTGCATTTCATGCATGGAGTAGACACTGAGGATTGCATTGTCAAGAAGGAGAAGAGAATTAAGAAAAAGAGAAATTCATGTCAAAAAGAAGATGTTCAATCAAATGAGGTACCTGCTAGTGTGAATGGTAGTAAGAGCCCATGAAGAAATTGCAGCTGAAGAAAAAGCCAAACTTGACACAACTCTGACTGAAATAGAAAAATTGAAGAATGAAAACAAAGACCTTAAGAGATTGGTACAAATATGTGATGAGAAAGAATATGAAGACAGAAAAGAAATTATTTTCCTGAAGACACAGATTGAAGAGGCAAAGAAAGTAGAAGACACTCTGCTGCAACAAATGAGAGAGAAAATTCAGGAATGTGAAAGATTGGAAGAAGAAGTAGTAAGCCTAAGAAAGAACTTAGAAAAATCCCAAGGAGAACTATTAATGAATACACCTCTAATGAAAGGCTCTAGACAGTTGGACCAGATTCTAAATGCACAAAGGTCACCTCTCATAAATACTGGGATAGGATATGAAGGTGAAACCAGTAAGTCCAAGGTTGAAGATAACAAGAAAATTATCTTTGTAAAAGTTGTAAAGGAAAATGAAGCAGCTCAGAAGATTCCCACAGAAGAAGAAGCCAGCAAGAACAAGATTTGTAAAGAAACAAACAGAATCAAGCAGCAACATGAAAGAACAGAGAACGAGAGGATGAAACAATCAACTGCTAAAGGCTCACATGCTCCTAAAGATGAAATGAACAAATTCGGAAGATGTAAAAGGACGTTCCTCCCTCATATGAAAAATAGCACATGTTTCTTTTGTCATAAACCAGGACATAATGCAGCATATTCCAACCAGCAAAGGATGCAGCAAAAGGGAGGAATCTCTCAAGCAAGAAAATGGACAAGACAATCTTTCACCAGGTACACAAATCATTTTCATGGCTATTGTTATGCATGCAATAATTTTGGACATAAAATTGTTGATTGTAAAATGTATCCAAGAAGAGGAACAAAATATTATACATCAGCTCAAATGCACCTTGGTCAAATAAGATGTTATGTATGCCTCAAACTTGGTCACAAAGCAAAAGATTGTAATCTGCCATATACATTACAGAACTCTAGACAGATGATGGGATCAAAGCAAATCAAACAAAACTATGAATTTAAAAGAAGTGCAGACATTATGAAGAACCCCAATAAAGTATGGAAGGAAAAGAGAAAGGGGGAGCCTATTATCTCAATAACATAATGAATCCTCCATAGTCTCAGGGGGAGTTGCTCTAGGAAGCAAAGCAAAAATCCATCCAGTGACAAATATGAAGCAACATCCCAGGGGGAGAGCAGTTCATATATAGACCCCATGAAAGTAGTCTAAGAAGAGCTCCATGTAATGAGAACAACTATGAGATCAGGAAGAAAAAGGAAATTCCTCTAAAAGAAAACTATAGAGGAAGAAGATCATCTAAAGTATTAAGTAGTAGACAGATTGATGAAAAAAGAGAAGACAGTAAGAAGCCATGGTGGTAGAGAGAACATCAGCTATGAACATGTAAGCTTGGAAGACATCAACACATTAAGTGATGATCACATTGTGTATCATTCTACTAGAATTAACAATGAATCACATTAAGAAGATTAAGTAAGAAAAGAGTCTACTATCTTGATGTCAGTACATAATTGATCTATGAAAAGTCCCCTTGGAGGAATGAAGTCAAATAAGTGACAAATCTCTGAGTAATCAGCCCATGAAGATTCATAGTATAGAAATTGAAGATGTCCTTCTGAATATCATCATGTCAGAACAGTTGAATTGGTATATAAAGCAATATAAAGCAGCAATGATTCTAGAACTGTCATAGAAAATAAAATGCAGTGACATTATTTCAAATCAGGATGACAGAATAAGTAGCAGGTTAATGATGCCAAGGTCCAATTCAATATATTGATGGTGGTTGGTGTGAACAGTGAAAAGATCAATAGTAGAAACTAAGGGTAAATGTGCAAGCTAAAAGTGAAATCTTAGCATGGTTTATCAAAATAATATCAATTGATGGTTAGGTACAAGCAGCATGCTTATCAACAGATTACCAAGCATTATCAGTGGAGCAGCAGTATGATACAGGTCCACAGGATCAAAGGACTATGGCAAGAATGCATCAAGGTAAAATTCCCAGGGTTATCTGCATTCAACATGAAAAGGTCAGTAGCAGTGCTAAAGGATCAGCATTAGGTTTACACTTGAAGGATTATATTATGCATTGCAGCAGTATCTGTTTCTATATATATAATTGCATGCCTTCCTGAATTCAGTACATATATCTTCAAGGACTCTTTCTAAAAATTGTTCATAAACTGGGTTAAGTTTGTTAGCTAAGATATAAATTAAATAACTTGAAGATGTTTTTGTTGGAAATAATCATGACAGAATAGTTAAAATATCTGAATAATGAAGGACTAGTTGTGATTACCATCTGAAGCTCAAAAGTTTTTTTAAAATCATCTAAATCCTACTTCAGCACAAAGGATTTACTGGTAATCCACCTTTAAAGAGAGATTGATTATTGACATACATACCATTATGTCATAAATAAAACTGCAAAGCTGATAAGTGAAACTGACCAATACATTGAAGGGTTTATTTTGGAAATACATTGTACAAGAAGGAAAGTCAGTTGGCCTCTAATATTGAAAGATACTGCCTTATCCAATCATACATCTCTGATTAGATAAAGCTGGTACAATGTGTTCTATGAAGGAACATTATCCTCACTTTTAGCCTTATACTAGTGAAAGGAGACTGTGCTTTGGACTGTACCAATTTACAGTATATATTCAAGTCCAATAATCCTCAAAGTGTTCTCTCAACAAGTCTTGTACATCAGTCTAGAGCAGCATGGTACAAAGTCAGCAGAAGAGGGCCTAAACATAACTCAGAGAGAGGAAATGCAGAAAGAAAACTAGGAAATGAGCAACCCTTTGCCATTGATGTCAAAGGGGGAGGAAAAACAAAAAGGGGCTTTTAAAAGGCAAGCAGAGGAAGTATGTTGCCATCAATGCCAAAGGGGGAGACTGTTGGAAATGTTGTCATTGATGGCAAAGGAGATGGCAAAGGTAAAGACAGGAGCAGCACCTAAACTATCCATAAGGCAAAAGAGACAGAGAGGTAGCAGAGGCAGCAGAAGAAACAGAGGAATTGAAGCAGAAGCAACAAAGGAATTAGAGACAGAGCAGTGGAGTTGAAAAGGCCTGAAGGAGTGTAATACAGAGGTTTATTCATGAATTAGGGGTGTAATACAGTTTGCAGATGAATTATTGAGCAATTATTCATTAATTGAGTCTGTATGGCATAGACTTTGACTCAAGACTAAAACCCTGTGGTAAAGACTTGATATGCTTGAGGATGAGCTGGAGCATTTCTTAAATGGCAGAAGAGGGCTGGAGAGAGAGCCCGAGAGCTGGAGAGAGGCAGAGGACCTCTTCAGTAACAGAATAGGAGAATAATGGCCATCGAGTTGAATATCTGGCCCATTACGAAATCGTAAGAATTTGTTCTGAGATCTATCGCCTGTATATATACGTATATCTATTTATGAATAATTGTGAAAAAGTTCCATCTATAGTTTTATGTCTTCCTGGTCGAATCATATGAGGAAATTATCTGAGCGTAACGTTGCTTTTTTTGTTCAACTCTGTGTGGAGGGGACCTTTCGTAATTGTGCATTTGCCGAGTTAAATCATGTATAAATGTATGTATGTCTTCTTGATGAAGGATAATGGATTTGTGTAATTGAATTTCGAATCCCATAGCCAAGGATACTGGCAGAGTGATAGAACTCTGTATACTCTATAATAGGAATATCTATGCAGGAAGATGGAATTGAAATCATGTATATGATTGAGTTCTAGTGGTGCTCTGGGAATGCGTAAGAATGCTTTGACTTTGCAGTAATGTAATATGTCCCTGTGTTAATGCATATACTCCAGAATGTTCATGGTTATACGCTTCGGTGTGTATATTGAATATATAAATCATGTGCGAATAGACCGTGGAATGGCAATGGTTGAATAGTATCATTGAACATATTGGAACCACGAGTTAATGTTGTACATGGAAGTGTTGGACCTGAACCTGGAGTGTAGGAGGAAGTGGAAACACGGCCAGATGAACAGTGAACGTGGATTTCCGAAAACCACCCTGCCATTTCACACCACTTTTCTAGAGTAGGTGGTATTTTCTGAATTGGAGCGATTCTATACAGGAATCGACACGTAGCAAGGGACCCGTTTCAAAACCGCCCTTTAAAGTGCGCCTTTGCACGTTATTCATCGTAATAGGACACGGAGCGAAATGGACAAGAGCTGTCGATCTGGTGGGCCGACATCTGACGGTGATTGTTCGCAGGACCCACACGAAGTTTAATGGAAGAGCCCGGGGGTTAACAAAGGTACAACGCGCGCGTTTGATTGGTTGTATCGTGGGCCCGGGCAGAGTCATATATAATGAATCGGTTTATTAATGTTTTCGACGTATTATAATCTTAATATAAGGTTCGAGAGTATGTTAAAAGAGTCGATCAAAGTTTAATATTGGTGGTCATTCACGTGGACGAATTACATATATAATTGTTGTGGGTGTGTGGGCCCAAATCAAATATATATATTAAAGTTTATGAATTAATAAGGACGAAGGTGTGACCATATATTGATATATATTAAGGTTGCGAATAAATAAAAGAACGCCGAGTACTGTTGGACTCTGGTATAACGTTTTCGGTAATTAAAGAATGCTGAATATATGAGTTGACATAGAGCATCTATTTAGATGGAGGCGCATATGTATACGGAATAGACAGTCGGATTATAACTGAAGAATTGAGATATTAAAAATGACCAGACTTGTTTTTATTAAGTTTTCCAGCGTGGAATAAAGAGAACATGCGAGAGTGCCCGGATTGGAAAAATGATTGGACAATGAAATTTTGGGATGCATTTACACACAGTTAAGTGAAATATTGAATATGGTTGATTTATTAACACTCTAGATTTAAGCATTGAAACTGCCAACGTAGAACAAAGCAGAGATTGTGAGATTGCCCGGACTTGGGGAATGATTGGGCATGAAACTTGAATGCAATTATGAAAAAAAAAAAAAGAGGAGAGCATGCAGAGATCCACAGAGATTACAGGTTTGACAGGAATATGTACAGGAATGAGTTGGACAGGTGAATAAGCACAGAAAATAGGGAATATGCAGATGACAGTGAACAAAGTGTATGCAGAACAGGTTCTTAATAGCAGCAGGAAAAGACAAATCCAGTAAAGCCAAAATCCAGAAAAGGAGCTGAGTGAAATTGAAATATGTAATTAAAAATGTGAATGTAAATGTTGTAATTAATTTTTTATTGTTTGTGATGCAAAGGCAAGTATCCTAAGGAAAAGACAAAATCCCATTGTAGCATGAAATTTTGTACATATTATTATGATTTTAAATTGAGTTGGATAAAGAAATTAGGAGGCAGAAGACGAAGGGGTATGACCATCCATTTCGAATTCCTAGAGGAAAACAAACAATCATCAAGAAATTTCTATAAGAAATATCATCTTGATATGAAAAAGGAGAGTTAGAAGAGAGAGAGTGTGTGAGTAAAGTGAATGCAGAAATGAAGCAGTGAAGCAGAGAAGAAAGAGGAGCTGAGCAGAGAAGAAGGAGAAGCTGATAGAGAATCTGAAAAGATGCAGAGATGATACAGGGCAGATATGAGAATAGATGAACAGCAGAGCAGATGGAACATAACAGAGCTGATATCCGAGGTAAATCAGCAAGTGTTTCTCTTTTGAAAGAGTAAGGAAGTTGGAGCTTCCCTATCAAGTTGTAGCTTGATAGATGTCAGTTGTAGCTGACTGAGGTAGGAGCCTCCTGTAGGTTGGTGCCTGCAGAAAATAGATGGAAGTTGGTGCTTCCACATCAAGTTGTAGCTTGATAAAATGTCAGTTGTAGCTGACTGAGGTTGGAGCCTCCTGTAGGTTGGTGCCTGCAGAAAATTGATGGGAGTGGGAGCTTCCTTGCAAGTTGTAGCTTGCAGAATTGAGGTAGGAGCCTCCTGTAGGTTGGTGCCTACAGAAAAACAGTGGTGAGAGGGAGTTGGAGCTTGCCTTTGCATCACAACAATAATAAGATGTGGTTTTCTCCCTTTATGGGTTTCCACTTATATTTGGTGTCTTTGTGCATGTGTTGATGTGATTTATCTAATCTGCTTAATACTTGTTGCTCACATATTAAGACTGTTGTTACAATTAACAAATCTGTTTGATACTTGCTACTCACTAATAAAGATTGCTCACATATTAAGTTGATCATGAAGTGAAGGTGTAAATAAGGTTTAAGAGAAAAGTTTTAAAAGTCCATGTATGTGTTAAATAAACTGATTCACCCACCCCTCTTAGTTTAACTAAGGGTTCAACAATTGGTATCAGAGCAGGTTCCTTTTGTGAAAGCTTAATAGCTTGAAGGAGATATGGTTGAGTCATGGACTATCAAAATGTACCTGTGCTAAATACAACAAACTTTCCTGAATGGAGAGATAAGGTTAAAACAGGTTTAATGACTGATGAACCTGAGGTATGGAAGCTTGTTTGTGATGGTTACTGCACAGACTCCCCCACAGTGAAAGAACAACAGAGGAATGCCAAGGCAAAATGTGTGATATATAACAATCTTCATAACAAGGATCTTGAGTTAATAATGGATTTAACTTCAGCAAAAGAAATCTGGGACAGACTGCATTTCATGCATGGAGTAGACACTGAGGATTGCACTGACAAGAAGGATAAGAGAATTAAGAAGAAGAAAAATTCATGTCAACAGGAAAATATTCAATCAAATAAAGTACCTGCTAGTGTGAATGGAGATAAGAACCATGAAGAAATTACAGTTGAAGAAAAAGCCAAGCTTGACACTGCTTTGACTGAAATAGAAAAATTGAAAAATGAAAACAAAGACCTTAAGATAGTGGTGCAAATATGTGATGAGAGAGAATATGAAGATAGGAAAGAAATTATTGGCCTGAAGACACAGCTTGAAGAGGCAAAGAAAGTAGAAGACACTCTACTGCAACAAATGAGAGAGAAAAGTCTTGAATGTGAAAAATTGGAAGAAGAAGTAGTGAGCCTAAGAAAGAACTTAGAAAAAGCCCAAAGAGAACTATTAATGAATACACCTCTAATGAAAGGCTCTGGACAGTTGGATCAGATTCTAAATGCACAAAGGTCACCTCTCATAAAGGCTGGGATAGGATATGAAGGAGAAACTAGTAAGCCCAAGGTAGAAGATAACAAGAAAATCATCTTTGTGAAGGCTGTAAAAGATAATAAAGCAACTCAGCAAATTCCTACAAAAATAGAATGTAGCAAGAGCATGAGTTGCAAAGAAACAAACATAATCAAGCAACAACATGAAAGAACAGAGAATGAGAGGATGAAACAATCAGCTGCTAAAGGCTCACATGCTCCTAAAGATGAATTGAATAAATTTGGAAGATGTCAAAGAAGATTTTTTCCACCTATGAGAAGTATCACTTGTTTCTCTTGTCACAAACTAGGACATATTTTAGCATATTGCAAGACAAAACAAATCCAGTCCAATCAGCAAAGGATGCAGCAAAAGAGAAGAATCCCTCAAGCAAGCAAATGGAAAGAACAATCTTTCACCAGGTACACAAATCATTTCCATGGCTATTGTTATGCATGCAATAATTTTGGACATAAAATTGTTGATTGTAAAATGTATCCAAGAAGAGGAACAAAATATTATACATCAGCTCAAATGCACCTTGGTCAAATAAGATGTTATGTATGCCTCAAACTTGGTCACAAAGCAAAAGATTGTAATCTGCCATATACATTAAAGAACTCTAGACAGATGATGGGATCAAAGAAAATCAAACAAAACTATGAATTTAAAATAAGCGCAGACATTATGAAGAACCCCAATAAAGTATGGAAGGAAAAGAGAAAGGGGGAGCCTATTACCTCAATAACATAATGAATCCTCCATAGTCTCAGGGGGAGCTGCTCTAGGAAACAAAGCACAAATCCATCTAGTGACAAATATGAAGCAACATCCCAGGGGGAGAGCAGTTCATATATAGACCCCATGAAAGTAGTCTAAGAAGAGCTCCATGTAATGAGAACAACTATGAGATCAGGAAGAAAAAGGAAATTCCTCTAAAAGAAAACTATAGAGGAAGAAGATCATCTGAAGTATTAAGTAGCAGACAGATTGATGAAAGAAGAGAAGACAGTAAGAAGCCTTGGTGGTAGAGAGAACATCAGCTATGAACATGTAAGCTTGGAAGACATCAACACATTAAGTGATGATCACATTGTGTATCATTCTACTAGAATTAACAATGAATCACATTAAGAAGATTAAGTAAGAAAAGAGTCTACTATCTTGATGTCAGTACATAATTGATATATGAAAAGTCCCCTTGGAGGAATGAAGACAAATAAGTGACAAATCTCTGAGTAATGAGCCCATGAAGATTCATAGTATAGAAATTGAAGATGTCCTTCTGAAGATCATCATGTCAGAACAGTTGAATTGGTATATAAAGCAATATATAAAGCAACAATGATTCTAGAACTGTCATAGAAAATAAAATGCAGTGACATTCTTTCAAATCAGGATGACATAATAAGTAGCAGGTTAATGATGCCAAGGTCCAATTCAATATATTGATGGTGGTTGGTGTGAACAATGAAAAGATCAATAGTAGAAACTAAGGGTAAATGTGCAAGCTAAAAGTGAAATCTCAGCATGGTTTATCAAAATAATATCAATTGATGGTTAGGTACAAGCAGCATGCTTATCAACAGATTGCCAAGCATTATTAATGGAGCAGCAGTATGATACAGGTCCACAGGATCAAAGGACTATGGCAAGAATGCATCAAGGTAAAATTCCCAGGGTTATCTGCATTTAGCATGAAAAGGTCAGTAGCAGTGCTAAAGGATCAACATTAGGTTTACACTTGAAGGATTATATTATGCATTGCAGCAGTATCTGTTTCTATATATATAATTGCATGCCTTCCTGAATTCAATACATATATCTTCAAGGCCTCTTTCTGAAAATTGTTCATAAACTGGGTAAAGTTTGTTAGCTAAGATATAAATTAAACAACTTGAAGATGTTTTTGTTGGAAATAATCATGACAGAATAGTTAAAATATCTGAATAATGAAGGACCAGTTGTGATTACCACTGAAGCTCAAAAGTCTTTTATTAGTCCATCCAAGCATACTTCAGCAGAAAGGAATTGCTGGTATTTCACCATTTAAAGAAAGAGTGATCATTGACATACATACTTCTTATGTCATAAATAAAACTACGTGGTTGATAAGTGAAACTGACCAATACATTGAAGGGTTTATTTTGGAAATACATTGTACAAGAAGGAAAGTCAGTTGGCCTCTAATATTGAAAGATATTGCCTATTCTTACAATAAGCTGTAAGCTCTGGTTTGATTCATTTGTTCACATCAACAACAAGAACCTCTCAAACTTTAAAAGTAATATCCTTGTCAGCATCCTAGTTCATGTCATCAACAACAGGCAGGAAAGGTGTACCATAGCAATAAAAGATCTATTGGCATCATTATAATAATTGAACAGGTGTGGTACTACAGATGAGTATTGCAGGAAAAGACATATTCAATCTACAATCTTCTTCAACAGAAATATATTAGCTCACTACATCAGACAGAGACAAATATATATTTGAAGCCTTCTTAGTATTTTAGTTTTTGATCCAATCATACATCTTTGATTAGATAAAAGCTGGTACAATGTGTTCTATGAAGGAATATTATCCTCACTTTCAGCCTTATACTAGTGAAAGGAGACTATGCTTTGGTTTGTACCAATTTACAGTGTATATTCAAGTCCAATAATCCTTAAAGTGTTCTCTCAACAAGTCTTGAACATCAGTTTGGAGCAGCATGGTACAAAGTCAGCAGAAGAGGGCCTAAACATAACTCAGAGAGAGGAAATGTAGAAAGAAAACTAGGAAATGAGCAACCCTTTTCCATTGATGTCAAAGGGGGAGGAAAAGAAAAAAGGGGCTTTTAAAAGGCAAGAAGAGGAAGTATGTTGCCATCAATGCCAAAGGGGGAGACTGTTGGAAATGTTTTCATTGATGGCAAAGGAGATGACAAAGGAGTAGCACCTAAACTATCCATAAGGCAAAAGAGACAGAGAGGTAGCAGAAGAAATAGAGGAATTGAAGCAGAAGCAACAAAGGAATTAGAGACAGAGCAGTGGAGTTGAAAAGGCTTGAAGGAGTGTAATACAGAGGTTTATTCATGAATTAGGGGTGTAATACAGTTTGTAGATGAATTATTGAGCAATTATTCATTAATTGAGTTTGTATGGCATAGACTTTGATTGAAGACTAAAACCCTGTGGTAAAGACTTAATATGCTTGGGGATGAGTTGGAGCATTGAAGCATTGTGTATTTACTGTGGTAAAGACTTAATATGCTTGGGGATGAGTTGGAGCATTGGAGCATTGTGTATTTACTGGTGAAATTCCTGCGTGAAACTCCCTTAAGTTCTTGTAGAAGTTGGACTCTGTAAATCAAGCTAAGAATCTGCCTGTATATTCAGGAAGAAGAGTGTATGATAATGTGTAGATATGTACTCTGCAATTTGGGATAAATTGTGCTCTGTATTTAGTTGAAGAAATCGACTTCTTGTCGATGTTGTATCCAAACTGTATGTGCCTTGATCATATTGAGTTCTGCGCAAGCACTGCCAGTAATTTGAAATCAGGTTTTTGATCGTCTTCTGAGAATTGACGTGAGGTGAATCGATCACTGTAAGGATCGATTCTGAGAGAGAAGAATTATGTGCAGATGAGACCTCGTGACAGAGTATATATATAAGAAACGCATGACAGAGCTTGTGTGAGAGTTGCAGTCTCGGTTAGTGAATTGATTTCAGTATGGTAGGAACTTTGTGCCGGAGTGAAAAGAACCTTTTTACATAGAACGGGCTGAACTAGAAGCGGAAGCTGAGCGGAACCTAGAGCGGAGAAGTGGAACCATGACCCGATGAATAGTAATGGTGGGTTGAAGTGAAACCGTGGTTTTCATCGCACCACCCTTATACGGAAAGCGGTATTGGAGGAATGGGCAGCGATTCCATTCAGAGTTCAACACGTGGCGAAGTGACCCATCCAAAACCGCCCGTTAAAGTTCGTCCATCACGCATTATCATTCACGCATATTGGTTGAGAGATATCTGTCGGATTGCATGAGGTAAGGGATCGTGGTAATGACCGTCGGATGGGCGCGTGAATTAACAAAGGTGCGGTGCATGCGATTGATTGGCTATTGGTTATATAGGTGGGGCCCAGAGCCAAACGTTTATAATAAAGTCATTCATTTAAAAGGTGTAGAATGTTAATATAAGGTCACGAAGGTATGAACGTTGGTTGGCGGCATAAAATAAAGATCGAAAATAATATATATAAATCGGGAGCCATAATTAAGTTCGAAAGTTGCGAATATATTTATTTGTCAAGTGATAAATAAATGAAAAAGAATATTAAGAGCCACGTAAGCTAAACTGGGAATATGGTTGATTTATGTCAAAACATTGTTGAGTTGCCCAGACTGCGGGTCGAGTGCATGACCCAAGGGTTTGGAACTAATGTTTCAAATCTTAGGGATTTGAGATATTAACACTTCAGACTTGTTTATATAAATTGCCAGCGTAGAATAAAGAGAACATGCGAGAGTGCCCCGATTGGGAAAATGATTGGGCAATGAAATTTTGGGATGCATTTACACACAGTTAAGTGAAATATTGAAAAGTAATGGGAATATGGTTGATTTATTAACACTCCAGATTTAAGCATTGAAACTGGCAACGTAGAACAAAGCAGAGATTTTGAGATTGCCCGGACTTGGGAAATGATTGGGCATAAAACTTGAATGCAATTATGGAAAAGGAAAAGAAGAGGAGAGCATGCAGAGATACACAGAGATTACAGGTTTGACAGGAATATGTACAGGAATGAGTTGGACAGGAGAATAAGCACAAAAAACAAGGAATATGCAGATGACAGTGAACAAAGAGTATGCAGAATTCTTAACAACAGTAGGAAAAGACAAATCCAGTAAAGCCAAAGTTCAGAAAAGGAGTTGAGTAAAATTGAAATATGTAATTAAAAATGTGAATGTAAATGTTGTAATTATTTTTATTGTTTGTGATGCAAAGGCAAGTATCCTAAGGAAAAGGAAAAATCCCACTGTAGCATGAAATTTTGTACTTATTATTATGATTTTAAAATTGAGTTGGATAAAGAAATGAAGAGGCAAAAGACCAAGGGGTATGACCATCCATTTCGAATTCCTAGAGGAAAACAAACAGTCATCAAGAAATTTCTATAAGTAATATCATTTTGATATGCAAAAAGAGAGTTAGATGTGAGAGAGAGAGAGTGAGCGAAGAGAATGCAGAAATGAAGCAGTGAGGCAGAGAAGAAATAGGAGCTGAGCAAAGAAGAAGGAGAAGCTAATAGAGAATCTGAGAAGATGCAGAGATGATACAGGGCAGATATGAGAATAGATGAACAACCGAGCAGATGGAACAGAACAGAGCTGATATCCAAGGTAAATCAGCAAGTGTTTCTCTTTTGAAAGAGTAAGGAAGTTGGAGCTTCCCTATCAAGTTGTAGCTTGATAAATTTTAGTTGTAGCTGACTGAGGTTGGAGCCTCCTGTAGGTTGGTGCCTGTAGAAAATTAATGGGAGTTGGAGCTTCCTTGCAAGTTGTAGCTTGCAGAATTGAGGTAGGAGCCTCTTGTAGGTTGGTGCCTATAGAAAATCAGTGGTGAGAGGGAGTTGGAGCTTGCCTTTGAATCACAACAATAATAAGATGTGGTTTTCTCCCTTCATGGGTTTCCACTTATATCTGGTGTCTCTGTGCATGATGTCTATGTGTTGATGTGGTTTATCTAATCTGCTTAATACTTGTTGCTCACATATTAAGATTGTTGTTACATTAACAAATCTGTTTGATACTTGCTGCTCACTAATAAAGATTGCTCACATATTAAGTTGATCATGAAGTAAAGGTGTAAATAAGTTTTAAGAGAAAAGTTTTAAAAGTCCATGTATGTGTTAAACTGATTCACTCCCCCTCTCGCCTTAACTAAGGGTCTAAATACATTCCATATTTAGGCGGGATATCAGCTACTACAGTGTCCATTAATATACTCTTACCAGGATATTGAACTAGTGTTACACACAAATCTTTGATTAAACCTAAGCATTTAAATTTACTTGAATCAAATGAGAACAAATATTTGTAGGGCCTTGTGATTTCTAGATTGAGAGTTTCCATTATGGCTTTGGGCATTAGATTATGGGAAGCTCTTGAATCTAGCATGGAATTATGTAAAATTTGGTCATGAATGGTAAGACTGATATAAAATGGAGGAACTGCTCCATCTGCATGTTTTCCATTCACATGTGGGCCAAAAATCAACTCTAACTGATCATCATTTAGATTTATGGAATCCTTTCCATCATTTATGTTTAATTTTTCAATTATGGTTGATTTATACAAGTCATATTTTACCAATTCTGTTAGAGGAATTGGTATTTTTAGCTTTGCAATTTCAGATTGTATGTTGAATGTAGGTTGAGATTTACTGATTTGAATCATCTCTTCTTTGGTAATTGTAGTTTGTATTGGTTTGTCTTTTTTTTCTACAGTTATGTTTTCATATTCAATTGGTTTGACGTTCTCTATTTTAGTTTCTTAAGTTTTAATACTCCTAACTTTCTTTTCAGAGGTTGTTTGTGAAGCAGTAGATGTTCTTTCAGACTTAGAATTATCAGCATGTGTTTTTGAAGTAGCAGTTTTTGGATCGACTGATTTAGGGTCGGCAGAGGGTATTTTAGGATCTAAATTTGTTGTTTTAACAGAATTACAATATTTATCAATAGTATATTTCTGTGAATCTTTTGTAGCTTGAGAAACTTCATCAGTAATATCAACAATTTTAGGGCTTGATGCATTTTTAGGATTAGAAATGTTTTGGGAAGAACTAGAGTTTTGCTTATTTTCCCTTGGGAGAATTTGCAGAACTTTTGTTTTGGGAGCTTCTACTATTTTCTTATTCTGAGTTTGGGAAGTTTTCTTGGTAGAAGACTCATTGTTTTTCTTATTTGTAAGGTTATATTGACTATGTATTTCATTTATAGCATAATCATAACCTTTTTTATAATCAAAGGATTCACTTGAATCTAATTTGAGTTGTTGGAGTTCAAATAGTTCCTGATATTCCTGAGTGAGAAAAAAAGTATTACTATCATCTATTCACATTAGATTTATTGCATCCTCATCATCATCATTATTATGAGAACTTTCAGCATAGTTCTCTTGGAATGGGGACCTTATTGTTTGGTCTGGGGCTATTTCTTTTTCTTTTCTTGAATTTGTGTTTTTTCTAAAATTGGGATTTCTGATTTGTTGTTGGTTACCCCACTGAGTTCCTCTCTCTATGTTGTCTAATCTATCCATCATCCTGTCTAAATTTTTAGCTAACATGTCTATTTTTGAGTCTGAATTGAAAGTTTGTTCTTTAATGGTCACTCTTCTTTCATTTCATAGTCTAGCTTTTTTGGCTAAAATGTTTACTTATACATTAACAACATCTGTTTTCATTCTTTCTAAGGTTTCTGCATTTATTTCCCTCAATTGATAAGCCATGTCCATGTCAAATCCATTAGGGAGTTTGAGTAGGACATTATCAGGGGTGGGTTTGATATTTGCACAGATGGAATTGTAAACACTGTTATATCTAGTGCAGTAGTCTTGGACTGACTCATTTGGAGCTCTTCTCATGGCATCAAATTCAGATAATATCTGGAGTGGATTCTTTTTATTTTCCCATTTATTTGAAAAAAATCTATGAAATACAGCTAAATCAGTTACACTACCAGTAGCAAGACCTCTAAACCACTTCTTAACTTCTCCTGTTAATGTTTGTGCAAATAACCTCATTTGAACATCAGAATCATCAATCTCATGGAGTTCAAAGAAATATGTCATTTTATTTATGTGTTGCTGAGTTGTATAATTGGTAGTGGCACCAAAATGTGGTATCTTACTCTGACAGTATTTATACATGTCATGAATCTGTTGTGGTAAGAGTAGGGGAGCATATCTAGCAGCCATAGCTTGAAGTTTAGCTTGGCTAAGAGGTAAAGTAGAACTTCTTGGGGCTGTGCTGGAAATGATAGCTGATGGACTAAAATTTGTAGTTGAAGTGTTGGGAAATGAAACTGGAATTTATATGGAACTACTAGGGAATGAGGATGATGTGTTTAAAAAATCAAAAGGTGAGCTAATGGATATAGTGGATGAAGTGAGTGGTGGAAATAATACTCTAGGTTGTAAATGTAATTTAGGGATAAATGGATGTGTAGATGAGTTGGTAGTGGAAGTTATATATGATGTAACAACATACAGAAATGAATCTTTAGCTGGTATTATTGTGGTAAGTAACTACGAAACTGGAGGTTTGTTTGCGTAGGTTAATAATTGAGATAATTCAATAGATTCATCATTATATTTGATAATAGTAACATTAATTTCTTCAATTTTAGTCGGATCTTGAATTTTCTTTCATTTAGAATTTACTGTAATATTTTTCCGATTTGTATTCAAGAATGAAATAAAAACAAGGTCTAAAATAATAGTTTTCAAATCACTTTCATATTTACTTCTAAATAAAGAATGCTCAAATTTAAGATCAAAATCAATATCTTGTAGACTTACTAACTCTTGTGGTAATGAATTGTCTCTTTTTAATGATACTTCAGCTTCTAAATCTTCTAACTATTTTTTATTTTTACCAATTCGGTCAGGTTTGTCTACTATAATAGCAGGCTTAAGATCTGGGTTAAACCTGATATAGTAAATTTTCCTAGAAGCCAGAATTATTGTTTTCAATACCCACAACTTATAAAAGAAATCTTAAAGTAAAAGGATGTATAAAATGATTTCCTTCAAGACTAGTTTTATGACTGAGGTTTGGTTAGCTCCACAGTATGGTTGCCAGTAATGTTATCACTCTAGTAATTCTAAAGTTGTGAGATTTTGGTTTTTAGTCAAATAATACTAGAGGTAACCACAAACCAACTTCAAACCCTAGGATCTAGACTTCTTAGGGTTTAGAGAGGGCTCTCTCTTTAAAATTTTACTTTGTTTTGATTTGTAAATAGTAGGCTAGTTATAAATGTGCAGCTTTGGTTTTGGTTTTGGTAGATTTGGTGGGAAAAATCACTTGAAAGGATGGATAGTGGGAAATCTATTTGTCCATTGGGCTAAGGATTCAAAATCAAGAAAATAGGACTGGGATCAAGGCCAAAAGGTCAAATGTTTTTAGGGAAAGATAGATAACCCTGGAAGATCTTGGAAAATTGTTTTTATGAGGTGGTATGATTGGGATAAAGGGCACTTAATAATCCTTTGATGCAGAAAATAAAGTATTAGGAGGAGGTAAAACGAGAGAGGGAACAATTAAGGATTCCCTACACTGAAAATCAGAGGAAAACATATAAATGATAACTAGTTAAAAACAGGGTGCTTTTAACAAATCCTGTAGTAATGCTCATAGTTATACATTCAAATTTAGAATAAACATAAATGGATGCATGTAACAAAGAAATATAACAATGACAAGTGAGTAAATACTTCACTCCAAATAGCTCATCACAGGAATCCTGAGGTATGATGCCAATTGTTTTGATCCAGCCTACTAACTCGAAATTTGACACAGAAAAGCTTTGAAGTGCAAGAAGAAATGACTATGACACTCCCAAAAATTTTATTCCACCCAAAATACTTCTAAAGATGAAGTATTTATACATATTTCTTTACACAATATCCTAGAAATCTTCTAGGAATTGTCTTAGGAAAATAAAATATCTTTACAACAATAATAAAGACAGCTACTTAACAAATCAGCAAGTTGTCATATTTATCCAAAAGAAATAGAAATTGTTTTGAGGATAAGATGTAGCTCACTCCCTTGGTGTCCTTCTTGCTTGATCTTAGATATTTTTTGGAATCTAATCTGCCTTGTCCGATACTGTTTATCTGATTCTCTTTATTCACTCATACTCTCTAAAATGATACTCTTTAACCCTTAGTCAAAAAGTGTTTACTGTTGTAAAATCTATTTTGACTGTAATTCAAAAAACAATTTAGTCCCCTTTTCATCTGTCTGTCTTTTATCCTTCATAATAAATCTATAAGTGCTTGCCAATCTTCATCTTTAGAAATTTTTATTTTCTTTAATTTCCTAAAGTTTTCATCAACTTCAGTATATCTAGAAAAGGTTGGCTTGATGATAAACAAGTGTTTTATCTCATGTTGCAAGTAGAATAAATCTTCAAAACTCTTGAGTAACACTTTTCCAGTTGGAATGCCTTGACCTGATGGTTTATTTACCTGTTCTTTTGCAAACTCTCTAATCTTCTTATCATAGTCATTTTGAGGCATTCGTTTATCATTAATGACCATTATTTCAGGCAGTCCTTTTTGCCTCAAATTTGTAAACTTAACCATAAATATGGTTATGGTAGTATTCATGCTTTCACACTTTTCTTCAAGTTGCCTCATCGAATTTTTCTTTGTAGTAACTTTCCTAGTTTCTAGGATAGTTTCAGTTATGTCTGTAATCTTGAGTTCTTCTAAATCTTCTCTATTTTTGTTGTTAAGGAAGGTGATTAGACATAGAGCTTTCTCTGGTTTGTCATCCATTTTAGTTTGAGTCTTTTGAATTTCTGCTTGTTCTTTTAGTAATAACTCTCTTTGCTCAAAAATTGCTTAAATTGAAGGCCACATGTCATGGATGGATTCAATGACATTGTTCCAAAGGTTATTTTTGATGTATGATATTTTCTCCTTTAATGTCAATTCCTTCTGCAATTTCTTCAACTCTTCATTCAGTCTGATGGCATTTTGTTCATGTGTCTTTGCATTTATCTCAACGAATTTATTTGCTTCTCAAGATTGTATACCATCTTTGTCAACCTGTTAATCTCATTTTTCTTTAAGGGCATTTCTTCCATTACTTTCAATAATTTTTTGGCTTCATCTGTATATTGAATTGCTGATTTGATGATTCAGTAGCTGAGGTTGTGGAAGAAGTAACTAGCGCTGCAGTAGCCAGTGGTTATTTGGGTGCCAAATTTTTAGCTAAAGTTGAAGGAGTTGCTGCAGTGATAACTGGAATAACTGTAGGAATCTCTGGTTATTTCATTGTTTCATTTTATTGGACAAGTTTTTCCATCTGTATTTCCATCTCCTTAACCTGGGCTATCCACTGAAGAATTAAATTCATCATGTCATCTTTCTCACTCTGTTCATGTATGATTTCTTTTGTTTGAGGATGCTCACTTTGAGGAAGTTTGATCTATTTCCTCAAAGCTGCTATATCTTCATTTTTCTTCTTCACCAATAATTTTGTTGCTTTCATATTAGCAGGGTCATATCCCACCTAAGAAACTAGTTCTTCTAAAGCTTTTATCCTTATATCCTTGACATAAATTGAGGCTTTGTCCATATTCATCTGATCTTGCATGTTGAATATGGTGTTTTGCAGCTTCTGAGCACCCATGGATTTATTTGTGATAGTATAATATAACATTTTTGAGGTCTATCTGTGGAACTCAATTTGATCAAGAGCATGGACCTTATCTGTTTGGACTTCCAAATCAAATTTCTTATAATATGCCACTGTCTTAGGAGATTTGACTGTGTGCTGCAACACTGACATGATTAGCTTTTGATTTGAATAATCAAATCTAGAAAGGAGTCTATTTTTCACACTTGGAGTCTGTTTGAGATATTGAGAATAAATATTATTCTTTATCTCTTCATTCTTCAGTTTAATCTTTTTATATTTCTCTTTGATATCCAAATCCTTTTCCTCAGCTTCCTGTGAGAAAGAGGCTTCCATACTTTATTGTCTTTCCATCAACTGTGTATCTTCACTATTGATTTCTTCATTCTGATTTTTAGTATTTGGCTCATTGATAATTAGAGTAGCAACATTTGTCTCTGGCAAATCTGTATTGGTATTTAAAATATGTGTTTCTTCCGCATCTATTGTTACTTTTCCTTTACCTGCTGAATCTAATTTGGGCCTTTTTTTATATATGAGCTTCAACTTGGTTTCAGTTGTAGTTTCTACCACATAGGCTCCTTCTTCCCTTATTCTTTTAGTGGAATTTTCTGGCTAATTTGCAGTCTCTAAGGTATGACTAGTATTACCTTTGTTCACTGCATCTATTAAAGTGTTTTTAGTCCATTCAATCCGATTTGCAAAATTTTCTATTTCTGGTTTTGCTTCATGGATGAAGGGTGTTAACTTGCATTTAACCCTTAGCTTAATCACGATCCCTTATGGATCATAATTCCAAGGAAAAATTTCTTGAAATTTATATTCTAATAACTTATTTTTTGCTTATTTCTCTGTATCCCTGTGATTGCATATGAATGGCCCTATCTGATTCTTAAGTTTGAATTGGATTTTCTTCTTAGCTGCCATGAAATTTATGGAATTGGAGTTTAGGATCTGCCTGATATACTCCAAGGCAAAGATCCTCATTGAAGGATTTTTGGGTAACTTGTAAGGTAACAAGTTTGACCCAAAGACTCTGATCTCAATATATTTGTCATACAAATACCAGTCACCAACCTTACTCTGCTCTGAGAACTGCAATATATTTTTCATTTCTTAATTTATTCTTGACTGCTCTGTTTTGGTCAACATTGTGATAATTGGATGTAAAAATGACTCTGAAAATTCTGAATAACTGAAATCTATAAATTATTTCCTGAGAAAGGATGTCCAAAAAATGATAGATAGAGGATTTCCCCCTATGTCATGTTTTTGGAGAGTAATTGGAAAATTATCTCATTGGAAGTATAAAAACATATGGAAAAGGAAGGAGGTATATCTAAACACTCCCTCAAGTTGAAAATTGGTCAATTGATAATGAATACTATCAGCAATGAAACCATCATAATCAAATATTATTGATGGGGGTTGACCTAGAGAGAATGTGGATAAGAATCCCAAGATGGACTCATCTGTCTGTTCATCAGTAAAATATCCAAGGATGAAGGAAAGCATGGAAATAACATGTCTTGAACCTTCAGGGAATTTAGTAGTAGAATATGGGAGATTTAGCTTAGGAATTTCTACATGCAAAGGCATGAATGTCTAAAAATAGTGAATCTCTTGGGAAAATATAGGCCAATATATAACTTGGTGAGGGCCTCTATAGACAAAGGGACTTCTTGGGGGTCAGGCTGAAGTTGTAACATCTGGTTAATTGATTTTGCGGTGATGGTAAAAAGAAATTCCTTATTATCACTTCCTTATTGGCATTTACAATGGTTCTTTGCTCAGGAACATAATACTATTGACACAATCTAATGACCTCCTAACATGCGTGAGTTAATGGGACAACATATTTGGGCAAATGAGATTCCCAAATATGGACCTCTTCTTCATTATCTAATGAATTTTCATATCACCAGTTATGGATATCTAGCAGGTTAAATTCAACAATAGGATCTTCTATCTTGTTATCCATATCAGCTAGTGGGTTGTGTTCAATATCAACAAAAAGTGGTTGAAGAGGATTTACAACAGTTTCAGTATTTAAGGTCATGGTAGGAGTGGGTTTTAGGGACTTCGGAAGCTTCAGGCTTGCTATAGCTTTGCTTTTTAGGCATTTTGGGCTACTTCTGCAAGTTTAGATAGTTTGCAGAAGAAATTTACTTTAGAAAAGGATTTCTTGGACAAATTTGGAAAAGTATAGCTTTTTCTTTGGGCTATCTTTCAAAATTAATCCTGTGAAAGAGGTTTATAGGATTTGGACAGGTTTAAAACAAGAAACAAGGGTTTCTTGAGTATTTTAATGGAAATTTGAGTTAAAAAATCTTTTAAAAGGGTTACAAAGGCTTAGGATACCTACAGATGTTTTCTGGTTTGATTTAAAGCTTCAAATAGTTCATCAAAGTGTGAAAAACTCACAAATTTCTTGAAAAATTGTGCGTAGCAGAGAAACACGGTTTCTGGAAAACATTTGAGAGGCTCTGGCCTATTTTTGTGGCTATTTAATAGTGCCTTTCGATTAATTCTTTAAATTTTAAGGGTGTTTTGTTCTTCAAATATCTTTCAAATCAATTGTTGGTTTAAATTTCAGAGAAATACCTTTTGTATGCAGGTATTTGGCTTCGGAATAGTTTTAGAGGTTTTTGAATGAGATGGTGACTTCTGTAGATTTTCTAGAGCAAAGAATAGCTCCTCGGCAGTCTTCAAAGGTCACAGGGTAAGTCTTGCAGGTTCTTCGTATGACAATTGCGGAAAATGGTTGGAAAAGGATGTTTTTATAGTCGGGAAGGCTTGCACAGGGCTTAGGTTAATGCGCAAAAAAGGCAATGAATGAATTAAATTTCCAAGGTTTAATATCTATTTTGGTTACATTATTTCTGCATTGAATGATTGTCACATCAGGAAGGAGTGGCTGTTTCAGGTTTCAAAGGATTGAAAACCATAGTGGTTATCGTCCCGCAATTTGGCACTAAGTGGTTTCAGCTTGAACCCACGCGATCCAATGGAAGAAGGGCACGTGGTGGAGAGATAAAACTTTGAAACCACCCATTTCGCACAAAAATAGAATGGGCGCGATCGCACTACATTTCTATGCGATATGGTATCCTCGCCGTCAGATATCTGGGTTAAAGGCAAACTGTCCAGATCCATTGGAGAGATGCATTGAAATGGGAGTGGGGCCAGGGTGTTTGCATATGCGGCGGGATATGACTTTAAACATTATAACAAAGGTTCTTAAACAAATTTTTTAAACCTTAGGGTTTTTATAATATGTGGTGGGTTAAGCATTAGAATTTATTAAATAAGCATTAATCAAAGTCTAAAGTTTGGGTTTAATGTATTAATTTAAACCTTTGGAAATGTTTAAATCAAGCATATTATTTTGGGTTAATATTTATATAGTCTTCGAACATTTTAACATATGCTTGAATACTATAGGGGGTGGGATTAGTTTTTATAGATATGTTTAGACCAATGGGTTTGTTAGGGCGGGGTTTTTATATTGCACATGTGGGATATTTAAACTTTGGTATAAACTTAAAATAGTGGGTTTTGGGGGTTTATTTTAATATAAGGGGATTAATAACATACGGGTAGATGTAGTTAGGGATTTAATAAAATAAGTTAGGTGTTAATATGAAAAAGGGTAGTAAAATTGAAACAAAGCATAGGTTAATCTCTAAGTAAAGTGTAAATCATAGACAAAGTAAAGCATTATTGCCCTTTAATATTATTTCACTTATACTTAGGATAAGTGCATTTTGAGGATTTTATGAATAATTTTAAAAGGGAATGAAGTTAATTATTGGGGTTCTATTTTTATTAAGTAAAAAATGGGTATTTTGCTTAGGGAAAAGAGATTATGATTTATGAATGAAGGGAAAATGTTGATGAATGTGGGTTTAATGTAGGAATTCAATATTTTTAACTAACCAGTCATCGATCCTGGGGTCTGGTCCGAACAAAAGTTAGAGAAATGCTCTGAGCCTTTTTGACTGATAGTTTAGAATACTGAATACTTATAGGGGAGGGGAAATTAGTGATTTTCCCTGAAGATGATTTATTGCATGCTTACTCAACTGCTTTCTACCTACCCAACTTTATTTCTAAAAAAATTTCTTCATATTTTAGGTGCATTTAGGCTTGCAACGTTTAAAAAAAATTCTTCCAAAGCATAGAACTGTCTAAATCTACCTTATTTCATCCAAGGGCTCAGATTAAACTGTTGAGCTCCTCATTATTCTCTACCTATATACTGATTTGTCAAGTTTAAATTGTTTGAAAAATATTTATTCTCTATCTAAAACATGAAATTGAAAGCATGAAAAGTTAAGATTACACTATTTAACTGATCATGGATTATGGCATTTATTGACACTCTGCACATAATCATTCTACAGAAAGTAAAAGTAGTGATCTTTCTTTTATGAATTTTTCCCTCTTTCTGGCTTTTTTATTATTTTTCATTTTTTTCAAAATATGGGAAAACAACTTGCAGAAATCAAGGTATGTACATATTTACAAGACTATCAAAGTCATTTAAAAATTTAAGAACCTTATTATTATAGGACCCTAACAGACTCTTCAATACATTTGTGTCCTTCAACTTTAATTTTGAGACCTTGAACTTGTTCTTCAAGAGTATTGGGATGGATCTTCTCAAGCTTGAGCTCTTTTATAAGCCTTATTGCCTCCTCAGAAAATTATTCTAGGGTATCGTTGTTTGATACCTCTTGTTTATTGTTCTTGGCCATAAACAATACTCTCTCATTGGCTTCTTCTTCATTGTCACTGTCCTCATTAGATGATGACCTATCTTCTTTAGAGAGAAAGTTCCTTCCGAATCCTTTCTTTTTACATTGCTTGTTGAATTTCTTAAATCCTTTCTTTCCGTTTGAGTTTCCATCACTTCTGTTGGGACATTTTGCTGCGAAATTCCCAACCTCAACATAGCCGAAACATATCAATGGAAGATTACCTTTTAATTTTCCCTTACCATTTTTAGTTTTCTCGTAAAGTAAGCATATTCTCCATATGAGAGACCTTATTCATCATCTTCCTTTTCTTCACACTTGCAGGTACAGGTCTTTGCCTTTGAAGGTTGTTTATTCTTATTGGTTTTCTTAGATTAAACGAACGCAGTTTCTAGATGCGAGGTACCCTCTTCTTCATCAAGTCCCATTTCATATGCTATGAGAACTCCATGTAACTCCTCTTTGTTGAGTTTGTCCAGATTTGAACTATATTCTAAGACCAATACCTTTGGGTTGAATCTCCCTGGTAACGTTCTCAGAACCTTTTATATAATATTATTCTCATCAAAAGGCTCTCCAAATCCTTCGAAAGTGTTGGTTCTTTCATCAACGTGTTGGAAGTATGAAACAATGTTTCCATCTTCTTTCATTCCGAGTTGCTCAAATTTTGCTCTGTATATTTGAAGCTTTTCTTCTTTGAAATTTGAGTCACCTACATATATATTCTCAAGTTTGTCCCATACATTTTTGGCAGTTTTACAACCCAACACCTTATGATAAGCATATTCAATAAGTCCACCAATAGTAATATTCTTTTATTTTTCCTAATTTACCAAATTCTTCTTACCTTGTTCATCCATTATTGATGTAAAGTCATTTTGAATAGTGTCCCATACTTCGTAACCTTGTGCCAAGAGATATACCACCACTCTTCCTTTCCATAGTGCATAATTATTTTCATTGAATAGAGGTACACAATTCTTTGTATGCTCCATGGCCTCCTTCCAGCTGTTAAACTGCTATTGAAGGAACCAAGCTCTGATACCAATTGTTGGAAATACTGAGAGGGGGCTGAATCAATATTCCTTTCAATTATATTATTATTAATATTTCGGAACATTAGTTAATATTCAATTATTATTAGTGTTTGTACAATGATAGAAGTAAACAAAAGTAACACAAATGCACACAGTTTTTAAGGTGGAAACCCCCTCTGGGAAAAAAACCACATGAATGTTTTTCTAGTAATTCTTTAATATTCAAATCCAATTGAAAAGAAAGCTAGAAATTCCTAGAAACTAGAAAATCATTCTTCTCTAGCTCCCACTAGATGGACGCTCCAACGCCCGGGATCCTTCAGTAGTCAAATAAATGGATGCCCCAACACCCAATGAGCTACAACTCACCCTAGTACCACCCTACCACCCTAAATTTTTCACAGTCTTGAACCTGTTGGTGACTTCATGCACTAGCCTAGCACCACTCTACCACCCTATAGAAAAATAAAATAAGGATTGACTCTTGTACCAGGGAAAATGGTCCACTTTACAATGATATAGAATGATGTAGAAGAATAAAACACACTAGACCATAACCGCAACTATGACACAACCACCTAATGATGATCCTAGACCTCTCGACATTGCCTCTTCAATTCTTGGTAGATAGACACTTGTAAAAATTTTACAATGATTCTTTTAGAATGACTCAGTACAATGATACCGTTGTAATGACTGTATGTAGTGCTGCCGACTTGAAGACTTCATGTGGTGAACTTCTTGTTGTTGTTTTGCACCTTGATTGTTGATCTTATCATGCTACCCTTTATCACTCTTCAAAACATTAGATCATGCGTTGAGTCTTATATTTATGAATATATAATACCTGCAAGAATTCTTCAAGGAAATATCCATTACATGATAATAGAAACAATTACCTCATCCTCCAAAGCATATGTCAGTTCTAAAGAAAAAAAAAATAGAATACAAAGAATCAAATGCAATTAAGAGATGAACATGCATATACAAAATATGCTTACCTGGAGCTTACCTCTTCTGCATAATTTTTCCGCACCTTTATTTTCTTTTCTACCCCAGAAATTCTGCTCCTTTGCCGCCCTTGACATCATATGATCTAGCTTTTTCTTGCCTTTTAGGAGCTCGATATAGAATCTGATATATCTTTGTTATTTTAGATCCCCAATATGTGATTTGAAGTCTTTTATTAGCCCTCTGAGTCTTATTTCTAATTCCATGCATCTGACCCAATTTGGATTCTTCAAGATAAATTTATGCCCAATCTCTCACAATGACTTTAGTTATGGACTAGTTTAGTAGAGCGAAATTGTACGACGTGCCACGTGTCACTGTTTCCTCCTTTGGCTCTGAAATTTATACATAGAAAGATACATTCCATACGATATCTGCTACTCTTTAAAAAATTCAAATCCAATGCTCAGAGAGAGATTTATGATTATTTTCCCAAGGTCACCTCTTTCAGATGAAGTTGAGGACCCTGCAAAAGTATTGACTTCCACAGATCATATCTCTGAAAATATTGCAAACCATGACCTAAAATTTTTACACAAGCCTCCTCAAGATTCTAGATTCACATGATTAAAATTTAAGCTTCTTAACCTTCATAGAAAAAAATTTATAGCGAAAATTCCCCAATGACCTGTTTCAAGTAGCGAAATCCATACATTAGGAGGATATGAGGATCACAATTTATGTAAACTCTTAGGTTGACAGGGTCTTCAAAAAGTGAACGTGGGAGGGATTTTAGGACCTTAAAAATTATTAATTATTGACTATTCAATGACCACAACCATAGATTAGTTTCATGCCACAACCCCATGGGGTTTTAGCCCACTAATTGGGGTTACTAACTTCAAACATGAATATCTCTCAAACCATGAAGAATTACGTGGTGAGAAATATATCAACGAAAAAATATTGAAAATTAGAAACCAAATAAATATCGTTGACTTTGAATATAGTGATTTGGTAGGTAAAAATTACCATGAAAAATCGGGGTAGCCCCTGGTGCTGCTTGGGTTGACATCAATGAAAATCATTGATTAACGTATGCTAAAAAACATCCTAGATTGAGAGCATATAGAAATGTTGCGCTTGATTTATTACACACTTTTGTAGAATATGATCTTGCTATGATAACCCGAAATTAGAATGTCCTAGCCAATGGTCTATTTTTTTTTGCTAGCACATGCAAAATGCCTCATCCCAAAAAACAATATAGAGTTGAAGTTAAACATCATCCAGCTGTACCAAATAACATGAGGTATTGGCATGTATTTGGAAATGATAAAAAAATAGAAAAATTTCTGCAGTCCAAAGATGAGTATGAGGGAAATAACATAGACTTAGATGGTCAAGTAGAAAATCATATAGTTGTGCATAATAATGTAGAAGATCAGTTTGATGCATTGCATGTAGATATTTTTGTAGATGAAGTTGTACATAAATCAAAATTGCATGAAATTGATCTAGAAAAAGAATAATTTGAAGTGCTTCAGCTTAACGATAATATTTTTGCCTATAAGTCTAGTCCCATTATAAGAAATTTTTTATTTTAATGATGTAGCAAAAAATCCAAAAATAGAGCCCAGAGGAGCAGATGTAGAGGAATCTAATATAGGTAGTGACATAATCCCAAAATGATAAAACTCTTAAAATCACTACCTACTATTAGAAAACAAGAATACATCGCTTTATTCAAAGAGTTTGTTGATGTCTCTTCTTGGAGCTATGAGGATCTTAAAGCATATGATACTAGTATCGTACAACACAAAATCTCAGTCAAAGAAGATCATAAACCATTCAAACAAAATATTCATATAATAAATCCTATTCTGATGCCTTTGATTCGGAAAGAGGTCAAAAATATGTACGATGCTAAAATCATTTCCCCTCTCAGATACTCTAAAAGGTATCTAATACAGTACCTACTAGGAAGAAAACTGGAGAAATCCGGTTATGTATTGATTTTAGAAATCTTAACAAGGTATCTCTGAAAGACAACTACCCTTTGCTAAAAATGGATTATATATTACAGAATGTAGTAGGGTCTAGTAGGATATCCTTGTTAGATGGTTTCTCAGGTTATAACCAGGTCCTTGTACATCTTGATGATCAGGATAAAACAACTTTTACTACTCCATGGGGAACCTTCATGTATCTAAAGATGCCCTGTGGGTTAATGAATGTTGGGCCACATTTCAAAGAGAAATGGATATTGCCTTTGCTGATGAGATTGGCCATTTTATTGTGATTTATCTTGATGACATTACTCTATATTCAAATACTGACGAGGAACATTTGAGGCATCTAAGAAGAGTGTTTGAAAAGTGTAGAAGGTTTGGTATCTCATTAAATCCTAAGAAAACATTGTTTGGCCTTAAGGAAGGTAAGCTTCTTGGTCATATTATTTCAAAGGATGGAATTAGGATCGATCCTAGTAGAATTGAAGAAATATTAAAAATCAATCACCCAAGAAACATCAAAGAGATTCAGTATTTTATTGAAAATTTTAATTTCCTAATGAGATTCATTCCTAATCTTGCATAACTTTTTAGAAATATAACAAACATGCTTCAAAAAGATTCATAAATTATATGGATTATTTGGGATATTATAGGTCAATTTGGGCACCATTCCCAATGACCTAGTTAATTGGACATCATCTCCAGAATCAATGAATAGGGTCTATCATCCCCAATCATTTCATTTGTTACATGCCCTAAGACAAATAACAAGACAAATCATCCTTGACTTTCATTACAAAAGTTTCCAATATTTGAAGTTTATAATATATCATATCAGAGCTCACCAATGGTGCCTATAAAGGGATAAAGTGTGTTGCATATGCAGGTAACCCCACTCAAGGCTGCTCTGTAAATCACTTCCCGACACTCATGGGTGTGTTGGTCACATTAGGAACGAGATTATCATTGTTCCAGAATCTCCCCTTGGCCAGTGCCTTCTAGAAGAGTTCACATGTGTCAAACTTCAAATTCAAGTGCCCATTTGATACCTCTCAGACTGGGAACATGCCTTTCCTATTATTAGAAAGTCATTGATTATAAAACTACCTTCAGATCCTCTATAAATTGAGCACAGATCCTAGTGTTTGAGAGGAAGAATTGGAGTAGAGAAATGCTAGTGGAATTTCAATTGAGGAATTTATTTGAGTGACATGATGCTCGAGATATGTGTATTGTGATGAGGTTGGGATGTTGTTGGAGATGGTGACACTAAATCAATCATTGGGTTGTAACCTCCCTTTCTATCCATTAATAAAGATCATTGCCATTCAATGACGGGAAAAACTGGTCTCGCTCAACAAATAGGATATCCCTGCAAAAGGTCCCAATTAGGACCTTGAACCTTTTAAATAGGGATCCCGTCCGGGTGGGTCCTGGCCACCACCGATTTCCTTTAGCTTGGGTCTCATTTAAACTCTATAAAACAGTGGATACACACCTAATCAACTGATACAAGACATATGATTGATGCATTAAACACGTATATAACACTATGCGTAGCGGGACAATTAATAAAGCATACACGCCGAAGGAGGTGTCGTTAGCAACACATCTTTGGGGTTATGCTTGTAAGGTATCTGACCACAAAAGAAATAGTTCTTTATGGCGAGATGCCCCTTTACTTTCTGAAAGATAACACGAAATGCTAATAAAATAGTTCATTAACATTCATTAAGAGAGCCGATGGTAAATTGAACGTCATTGACACAACACAGATAGCCATGATACATAAATGATGACATGAAGAGTGCAGTTTCATTAATCATAGGATGTTTGAAACTGTACAATGAAATACACATAGTGTTCGCACAGAAAAACACATCAGGTCCATAGGGAGTTTTTCAAAATGCTTGTATTCATGTTTAAATGTGTAATCCTCTGGTAATACAATATATTCAATTCGATTCCCAAACCAAAGATCCTTTTTACAAGCTCCCGAAGGAGTATTTATGATGCAAAACCTGCCCTTTGGGCTTCCTTGACTTTTCATCTTCTTGACCGTTGGGCTACCTTGCGACCCAGTATTTTCTGCGACCTGCAACCTGAGTTGTTGTTGCGACCTGCGACCTGACTGGGTCGCGGGGTCGCAGGTTGTAAGAAAATGTCCAAGATGCGACCTTCCGACCTTGCGACCTGGCGACTAGGTCGCTGGGTCGCGGGGTCGCGGATCGCGAAAACAGATGCACATGCGACCTTGCGACCTGGCGACTAGGTCGCTGGGTCGCGGGGTCGCGGATCGTGAAAATAGATGCACATGCGACCTTGTGACCTGGCAACTAGGTCGCTGGGTCGTGGCATCGCAAAATGAATAAAACCGAAGAAATGCGACCTTGCGACCTTGCGACTAGGTCGCTGGGTCGCGGGGTCTCAAAAGGGAGGAAAATCATAGAAATGCAACCTTGCAACCTTGCGACTAGGTCGCTGGGTCGCAGGGTCACAAAAGTCGGAAAAACCGAAGAGGTGCGACCTTGCGACCTGCTGAGGTTTGTGACCTCGTTACCTCGGCCGTCGGCGACCTGTGACTTGAAGAAATCTGCGACCTGCGACTCCAAGCAGATCTGCAGATTTTGTAGCAGTATTCCTCATCTCACATGCTTGAAAACCGATCCTCTTGTTTTCTGGGGAAAACCTTGGCTCTTATGTGCAAACAGAGTGGTTCCTCCTGTGAAAAATAACACAGGTCACATATCTTCATGATGAAATAATAAAAATAAAGCTAAGGGTATTTTAATTAATTTGCAAGAGAGAAAACAATGAATTTAGACCCCTGTGTGGTCAAGATTTTGTCATCAGAGAGAATGGCATGTGCAGACTTTTCTCTGTGTCTCTTCAATCACTATAATTTCCATTGGTATGGTTATGGACTGAGTGCCAAATGCAGATCTGAAGCTTAACTTGTTTTGGTGGCTGTTACCATTTTATGGAACACCGCTTCTTCCATGACCACAGTGGTTTAACACACACTCAGCTCCTATTTCAAACTGGGGTTTATTTGGCCAACGCAGGTGCCACCTGGGGTTCTCGATTCACCAGCTTTGAAGCTATTTTCCCAGAAAATTTACTACAGCATCTTCGATTTATTTCCAAGGTGGGACTCTTGCGCTTGCAAAAGAGCATTCACTAGTTAGAATGAGTGTTTCGCTTTTCCTGGCAGATATATATCCCACGGCCATGACAGAGTCAATACAGCTGAATCCATACGCCATTTGACATGCATTCAACAAGAGCATGCAGCTTCGAATACCATTTTTTGGTTGTGCACTTCGATCCTACCTCCAGGAACCAGATCTGTCGTTGTGCATGGCTAATTAGATGTGGTTTCTTCTCCTCTGAGTCGAAAAAGTCTCTTACACGTATGTATGTCTGCATCGAAATCGTTTAGGGTTATATTTGCATGCACGCTGATGCTGTGAGCGACCTCACTATCTCAGAGGTTGTCTAATAGAGAAAACTTGGAGGTCAAATTTTCTTATCACGTATGCGGAGAATTCTTCATTGTTTTGGTGGATTTAGAATAAAACGAAAGATTTATCTGCCTCGAAAAGGTGAAGGTTAGTGGATAAATATCGTGCTGACAGGTGTGTTTTTACTGCTTTCTCTTCGAATGGATTATAGACAATTCTGCTTCCATGGTGAGCAACGCACTGCATGCAATCTACGTGGGACGTTGATCCGGTTTTCCAGCGCGTTTGGACAGAATAAAAGAAAACTCTTAGTAATGATAACGCCTTTCTGAATGTGACCAGTGCAGCAGATTTGAAGAGAGATTCTCTCCTGCAATATCACCGTCGGGGCTACAGAAGTCAGCATAAATCATTCATATTCTATTTCAGCACGATATCCTGTTGCACTTACCGTAAACGCACGGTCTTGTTTATGACAGTTGCCATGCAGACTTGGAGATGGACGTGTCGACAATTACACCCATGCAGTTTGACTAATCAACGTATTATAATATTTTGCTGCCACGCGTAAACACTACTTTGAATCATAAACTATATCTGCTCCAAACCTTTTAGTGCAGGTCGAAAATTTGCCATCGAAACCTTGGGCTCCATGCAACGTTTCTGTGCATTCTTGCGCCATGCAAAGTTGGACTCCACGCATTTGTCCGCTATATATGTAAGGTTTGACCGCTATAATAATATACATTGCTCAAAGCATTTACCATAGGTAAAAAACCTGCCATCGCACCTTTGCACCATGTCACGTGTCCGTGCAGTTTCGTTGCACCATCTCACATGATTGCAGATTGTTATACATTGCACCCTAGTTGTCATAACATGCCACCGTAGGTTTTTTTCCAGCTTTGGATGACTGTGTATCCATTATGAAGATATCATAATGCGTTGGATGCCATCATAGGTTCGTCATGACTACGTGTTGAACGTAAGTTTTGACCGTTGCAAATATACCTTCACTCCAACGTCTCACCATAAGTTGAAAACTTCCACGTTGACATGCATGCGTCCATCTGTAATGCATTTTAATTCGACCACCCTATATATCTGCGCCATTAATTCAAACTTCAGCATAAAATTATTTGGTGCTAGTTCTTTGCTTGGCAGTCTTATATGGTCTTTTGAAATCATATACATTTGCGCTTTGACATTAAAAATACAACATCACCTTGGTCCATTGAATTTGCGCCCTCTATAATGTTATCACTTAGCTTTGCTCCACGATATCCTATGGTTTTTTGAACCATATGATTTCTTTCCCTTGGTTTAATCACATCATATTTAAAACCATAACCTTGATCCACATAGTTGCGCCCACCATGTAGCTCGAGGCCTAACAACATTTCTTCCCTTCCCCAATTTGCCGGAGTTGTCAACACAACCAAAAATTATGGTCGTTTCAGATGCATGGCCTTTATACTATTTGTACAATTTCCAGCGACAAATGTACTTCGCCATTATCTGGCTCTGGTACAACACTCAGACTCTATATGCATCAATGTGCCTGGCTACCAAAAGGTGTATGCATTAAACATGACCCTTTAGGTTCAATTTCAAATTCTCCATCTCTTATGGTCTCGCATAGACAACTTTAAGAGCAAAGGAGACTAGGGTTTTAAGGCCTTTTCACTCCTCCACATGTACTCCTTGCAGCATGAATAGTTCCACACTATGTAGCTCAGGATTAATAGATGTTGCTTCTCAAAGGTGCGTTCACATATTTGAAACTCTGTCGTTGGCTTGCTACACCCACATGTGTGC
This sequence comes from Pinus albicaulis, assembly GCA_034641835.2. Lineage (NCBI taxonomy): Eukaryota > Viridiplantae > Streptophyta > Pinopsida > Pinales > Pinaceae > Pinus > Pinus albicaulis. Next base: position 327,149,988 of record CM076578.1, read on the forward strand.
TTTCACTCTGCTGCCTGGCATGAGAACGCCTTGACTGAGGTTGTCATTCTCTAGGGAGATCTTCGGAGTCCGCTTTGTTCACCAGAATATACTAGACTCATCAAAGTGGCGAAATATGTTTCTTTGCGTGTGACCATCGACATTTAGATGGTATGGTGCAGGATCTGGACATTTCCAATGGAGCGCTTTTAAGCATCTGGTGCGCACCAGTGAAGAAAGCCCTTTTTCATCAGTGACATAGAAGGTCCTCTCTAATCAACATGTATCACACTCTCCTCCTTTTAACAGTATTGATCACTTGCTCCTGATCCTCCCCTGTTCCGCAACTTTGGCCTCGTCGTTGAGCCCAATTTTATTACCCTTGATGCCGTGACATGACTGAGGAGTTTGTCACCCGTGGGGTCGACCTATGTGGAACATTACGACATCATAATTATTATTTGATAATGGTGACCACAGATAAAACATATGAAACTAACAAGCTTAAGAGAAGTATTCAAACAACAGCTTAATGACTTATAGCGGGAAGGCTTTTATTCGCCAATACACAAAAGGTTTGCATTCAAACGCAAGCATGGAAATCTCATTACACATGGCGCGACTGCGGTAAGAATGTTCGAGCGTATGCTAGATGATCCTTCCCACATATGGCATGATTTCAACAACGACATCTGATCATGATGGCGATACAACTCACGAGGGGTTGGGGATAGGTCACTAGGATGTCACTGACTGCAGGTTCGGGGAAAGACCTTAACGACTAAGCGAGCATAGGGGGACCCGAAATTTTAAATATACCCAAAATATTGGGTGGTGTTGTAGCGGCTACAACAAATGGCGAACCACTGGTAGAATCCAGCATCTCTGCCAATATCACCACAATAGTCTGAGTCTGGATAACGATGCAAGGGAATATTGAACAAGTTCCGTGGGTACCCTTTGTATTACTTTGGCCCTTTATAGGTATGCCTAATCCTTGTGCCTCAACTAAGTCCTGCTAATCAGAAACACATCAAAGAGAAAGCTCATAGACGCCAGTAGCTTGTTGATGATGTGAAGAGCAAGGCACTGGGATTATTATTCTCAGGATTTTTAAAGTAAGCTTCTGGTGTTGCTCCGCTGCCAGTAGGCCTGGACAGTACCCCGGCGGAGTCACTTCAAGAAATCTCAAACGTTGCTCCGATGCCAGTGAGCTTGGTCAGTACCCCGATGGAGTCGTTGTATTACCTCTCTGCACCGGAAGCCTTTCTCGATACTTTACCCTTATTTGTTTCATGTGCTTGCAGCACTTATTTTCATGTGCTTGCAGCACTTATTTTCATGTGCTCGTGGCACTTATTTTCATGGGCGGATGAGGGATCCCGGCTTATTTTACGAGCAAGAGAGGTTGTTTCTTGTTTTACAGAAACTGAAAGATATCCTGATTTGGGTTTGCCCTCGTGCCAAACCTTCACATCCCATTCACCACAATAGGCGAAGTGCGCAAAAAAAATCATTAAAACGTCCAAGACCATGCTGGGCACAAGGCTTAGGGTTACGGGTATGGGCCATTTCAAACTCATTAGGTCTCCCACAATCAACCGGCTCGTATCTCCCCAGATAATAAGTTTAGACTCATAGGCATCTTGTTGAGAATGCGACTTCGATGACTGGTCCTAAGAGAAAGCTGCCTCTCATGCAAAACAATGAGGTTACTTTTTCGGAAATTGGGGCAAAACAAGACTGTAAGGTGATAGGGTTGCAATGAGGGCTCATGAAGTGGCAGGCGATATGACAAAATGATGTGAGGGAGAGAGAGTACGACGCAATGTAATAAGTGAGGCCCAAGATGCAACGCAACGCCATGTGAGGGAAAGATCAATCGGCTGCAGGTGGAAAAGAGGCGTAATACAAGAAATTATTATTTATGCAACAACAAGTAATTGAAAAGGAAACGAAAGGAAAATACTTGTATCACGACGATGCCTAAAATATTAATCATAAACAAAAACAACGAGCACACTTTTAAATCATGAAGAAAGAATTTAGCAAGTAAACCTAATCAACAACTAACAAATTTTATTAACATGTCGTATATAGCCCACACCTAAACCCTAGTTTAACTAATGCTGCGGTCGGGCTATGTAAAATCATCTTTCCAGTGCAGCCACCGCATTAGTTCCTAACCTGCAAGAAAAACAATAATCAGGATCAGAGCTAGTATCCAAAAAAGTGCAGCAACAACAAAACTTACCTGAGGAGTAGGTGCAAGGGCAAGATGATCATAGATACTTACCAAAGAACATGCTAGAACAGATTGTGCAGGCTGAAACCCACTCTCGTCTTGATACATAGCAATATGTTCTTGAAGCTCAACATTTATAAATGACACATAATCATTCATGCACAATCCTGGATTTGAGGGGTGATGGGTAAGCCAATTCCTATTTTCAGGCACATCAAATGGATAGGGTTGGTCGAGTTGACCGAAAATCTCATCATGGTGTTGAGGACCATCAGTTTTATGGAATGGAAATAATAAGCAAGTGCCAGGCGAATTATAGACGCATGCGCATCCAAGCGTAGAAACCCTAGTTTTGAAAACCCTAGTCCGGGGTTGCTCCTGGGTTTGGTCAAGGGTATGGGGATTTGAATCCACGTTTAGTGGAGCCTGAAATTCCTCACCACCTTGAACAAACTCCGAACCTTCGAGCAGAGCGCTTCCCAACTTTGATGGTTGGGCGAGATTAACAGGCGAATGGGTGCGATCATGCATTATGGTGAGTTGCAAAATGTCAGTGGGCTTTGTATCAATTTGGTCAAATGTTTGCGCGCTGACTAGTTGATAGATCGATATATCAGATTCTTTAGATTCGCCAAGGTAGGGTGGATTTACCGTGGTTATGCTGGGGGGAGCGTGGTATTTGGGGATCGTCATCTCAGAAACGATTGGCAGAAGCTGAAGCGCTTTGACTTTTTGATGGGTACTTGAAACTTCCCAAAGCGCATCATCGACTGCTGATGTCTCCATATGGTCGGAAAAAAGATGTGAGTGACAATCCTTAGCGATATGATTGAATATGTTTTCAGATAAGGAGTGATCGCTACAACCATCGATGTGGTCGAGTTGGGCACCTGGCATGTCAGGCTCCCCAAGAGTTACCGACTGGGATGGATCAATAAAGAGGACATCTTGAGGTTTCCCAGTCAGATAATTTCTCCCATGGCTGTCTAAAGATTCTGAGTGAGAAAGATTAGATCTAAAAGATTCATTGATTTTGATCTGTGATGGTGGAACACCATCTACGTGCTTATGATTGTCGCCAATACTAGTATAAGGAAATTTTGAATGTCTCGAAGAAATTACTGGTGTGGCAGGATCGGGAAACCATCTGGGGAATAATGAACGAATAGATTGAGTCGTAGGGGCATTAACCATACAAGGCTTTCCAACCCGCGCATCCGTGTCATTCAGAGAAAATGATGATCTGGCAGACCTTGCAAGGGAATCAACTTTATGCGGGGTAGGAGTCGATTCATAATCCGTATGTGAACCAGATTCATAGTTCGAATGTGAACCTGATTCATCATCCGAATCTGAACCAGATTCATAATCCAAATATGAACCAGATTCATAATCCAAATGTGAACCAGATTCATAATCCGAATGTGAACCAGATTCATGACTAAGTCCAGGGAGACATCGAGTGGGCTCGGGGTAGGTTTCATGAGCCAAAAGAGATAATGAGCCACTTGGGTGTTCAGATTCAACATGGTATGTAAAAGACTCAAAGGTGGTGCAATAGGCTTTATCCTCTTGCCAGTGTCTATCCTTGCTCAGGACTTCCAAGGTCACAACTCCACTCTCAGACAACTCAGGAGGAGAGGTGAGAATATCACCAAAAGCAACACTCTCCTTGGAGGCAAGACTCACATATTTGAACTGCTCACCTAAGGATTTCCAATCAACATCCCTCTCAGGGAACTCAAAACAATAATGAATGAATCTGATAAATAACTCACCTAAAGATTCCTAAGGCTCCATTCTAATTTCATGTAACTTTATTACAACGTTATGAGGATTATACCTGTGAAAAGCTCATTGTAATTTATGGGCGAGTTGTTCAAACGAATGGATGGAAGCTTCCGGCAATGTGCGGCACCATTTCTTAGCGCGACCTTCGAGAGTGAGGAAGAAAAACAAACAAATCAAACCCTCATCGTCAATTTCATAGCACTCACAAAAGTCAAAAAAATCTGAAAAGTGTTGGGTTATGGACACCTCATTTTCACCATCAAATTTTAACTGGGACAAGTGATACATAAGTTCATCGGAGATGTAGTATACAGGCTCATAAAACTCCGACAAACATCTCGGGAGAATGATTTGGGAACGAGCTATTACAGATATGAGATTAGCTGCAGGTTCTAAGGGCTGAGCTTGTCATCTGGCCCCCCTTCTTGTTAACCATAAGGCTGGAGGTTCGGGCCCTCCTTCTAGCGCC
>CM076578.1:327154571-327316871 GCA_034641835.2 Pinus albicaulis
TGAGACTACGCTCCTCTTGTTGTTTAGCAAGAGTGCAGTGCTGCATAGCACTAGGGTGTTTCTGGTCGGGAATCCCTACCTAATCCTCAGGGAAGGAGAGGTTATAGAACTACATTTCCTCATTTCGGAATTTGGCCAAAATCTACCTTCTTCAGCCACATCATTATTCCTGTAGCAGGACAACTTTGTGTTGCAGGGTGCAGCAACAGAGGATCTCTTGAGTCATTCTTGGCTTGTTTTTCAGTGGAGGGATTAGCTATCTATTGGAGGATCAGTGAGGAGAACTCCCAGGATTATTTTCAGATCATTGGCATCAGGCCAACCATCCATCTTCCCTCACAGCGCAGTTTCCATCTAGATATGCGTTATTTTGCAGGCAGTTGCTGGGAGGGTCATTTGAGTTTATCAGGAGGAGTGTTTTTGAGTAAAAGGGATCAACCCTTTGCTTGAGAAAATTATCAGAGGAGGGCATGAGTATTTCAGATCTGCTACAGCCTCTTTCTTATTTTTATTCAGTTGCAGTGACAAGTTATTTGTCACATTGTACATTCTCCGGCATTTCTAGCAATGTCTCCTAGATTGGCTAGAAATCTTGTATTGAGGCCCATTCCTCTATTGTAGGGAATTTCTTTATATGTATCAGCCATATTTCATGTATTGACATCTACAGCAGTAGCTACTCTCATAGAGACAGTGCATTCACTGCTCTTTGGCATTTTTTGCAGTTGTTGCCTCTCATGTATTTCATGTGTTAATCTTTGGAGATTGATTCCCATTGCATGAGGGGTTTATTCCTCATGATATTTCTATATATTTCTGCTGAGATATTAATAGATATGTTGGCTGAATAATATTTCATCTTATGACATATTCATATTTGCAGAGTTTTATGATTGTGTTCATGTATTACTGTAGGTTCTCTTTTTTAGCATTCTCTAAGGGACCTAGTTTGGGGAGATCTGAATAACCCATCTAGAGTCATTTATTTGAGCTCAACTTCTGGAAGTGTAATGTATGATGTATTAAAAAAGGGATCCAAGTTCACTTTCAGCTTATTTTTTCATTAGCTTCCTTATACATCGTCCTTCTAGACCATATTGCAGAAATTCCCGAAAGCGTAATATTACAAGGAATCATTCGCAAAACATTCATAAGTATCCTAGTTAGGATTCAGAATTAGAATTTTGTTTTGAATTTGAAATTTATACTTTTTAGGGTTTTTTAGGAATTGTTTTCTTTTGGGAATTGATTGATTGTTGAAATTGTAGTTTTTGTCTTGGTTATCAGAGAATTTCATTCAAAAAGATAAATTGATCATTCTTGAAAATTTATTTCTTAATGAAATTGTCTTCTTTTCAAAAAGCATTTTGTTTATGAATGAGGAAGTTTGTGTTTAAAATCAATAAATATCTCAACTATCTTCTAAATATAATTCATTGAAAATAAAGAGTTGCATTTATCATATAGATGCATTTAGATTATTTTGCGTCGAGTCAGAACATCATCAAATTTTCTACTCTATACCCTTTGTGTTAAATAACAGCCAAATCAATACATCGCCTAATAAAATCAATCTAGACATTTTTACCTTTTCTAGGGCTCATTCCACCAATATAGCTTAGTCTAGTGTTTTGGAATAGGTTGTAATAAACGTTCCAAAGCAGTTTAAACAAACAAGTAGAATCTTGCGGTAGGGAAATCCAATTTTTGCATTTCTACTCTAGGAATCTCTTCTTAAAATAGTTAAGCACGATATCATGTCAGACCCAGTGAGGTAATCGTACCTATCTCATTGGAAAAGATAGAATATGTGCACGTAATTCAAATGGTAAACCTTAGATTAACCATTTTCGAGGCGCCTGGGGTCACTTGTTTCCAAACCTCGAATTTACCATGTCGAGGAGCCTTCAAGGGGATTGAGCTTGATACTTTTTACTTGTGTGTATATCAGATCGTAGATTGTTCCCCTAGGTGAATTTTTCTTCGTTGGTGACCAAGGTGGCCATAATATTTAGGATTTTTCCCAAGGTGTCGGTGGAGGGAAGGTCCCACTATACCTGGAACAGATGTCGGCTAGACTCACTTGGACTTTCCGGAGGGTAATTTTCACTTCGAGATGGCATAAGTGGAGGAACTTGCACTGGACTGTTTCATTAAGAAGGTTTTTGGGGTAACGGTTCCAACTGCCAAGTTTTCCACATTAACTTCTACGACGTTGGATTTCATCACCAAATAGTGTTTTTAGTGTGGAAACATATTGTTTGTGTGTGGTTTGTCTCTTATATTTTGTAGGTATGTGTTCAAATTTCTTGTTTTCTTAGCATCCTTAGGTCTATTTTTTTGAAACATTTTTTGATTTCGTGTGTTAAACATTAACCGTGGCTGAATTACTGAGACACTCTCATAGAATGCAGGGGAAACTCCTTGAGTATACACTGATTCAATTGGAAAATCTTAAATCTGAAAGAGGTCAACAATTAGGAACCGGGTCTACTTAACAAGGGGAAGCATATGTAATAATACATCCTGATTACAAAGTAAATCAACCTCAAACAGTAGGAATAAATCAAGAACAACCAGAAATTTTAGAATTAATCATAGTTGAGTCTGCGACCGGTGAATTATCAGATACTCAATTTATTGAACCCAAAATAGCTGAGCCTGAATCTGAATCTACTTCGTCTGAGTCAACTTCGTAGTTCATAGCCCAAACTCCTAGTCATCCTTGTTCACCTCGAGTGAAGCTTCACATTACTGATAACCTTCCTCCTAGCCTGATTACTATCGAAGATATTACTGACACAGAAGAAGAGATCACAATTCCTTCACATCAAGAATCTTTAGATCTAAGGTATAATGAACCGATTTACCCTTACAGTCCTTTTAAACCAGACCCTTGGTATCAACAATTTACCGACTTTTTACATAGCATTGTTATAGCATCATTTTTCACCCTCAGGTGATTCATGATTGTCTTTATGGCTTTGGGCACCCATTCCTATAGACTTGAACAAAATTCACTAAAAAACAGTGTTAAAATTCCCATACGCGGGTATGCCCAGACTTTTCTGCGTGTATACGCGATTCCACATGTACTTTTCCGCGTATTCCATTAAAACCATTAAAAAATATATAAAAAATCCCTATTTTCGGGCTGGGTTGATGGTTACTCCGGTAGTTCAACCACCCCAGCACGTGGCCAACTATTTCCAACTGATTGAAACTACTTTGAGGGAGTATAAAAGCCCCTCATGTGCATGGCCTAAGAGAGAGAGAAATTTTATAGACATTATACTCCGTTGGAATCCCAATTCGAGTCCGAATTCTTGTGCCTCCTACACTTTCCCAGATTTATACAGGAAACCCTTGTTTCCTGGAGATGTTCATCCATTTATATGCCATCTCGAGTGCACAAGTCTTGAAATTATCTTAGCGAGGCAAGGGCGGGACGGATCCGGACGACGGTCTGCTCGAAGATCGTGGAAGGATTCAGGTGATCTCTCGACTCTTTACTTCTTAACATGTTGTTCGTAATAATGAAGAACCATCTTGTTCCTGAACTTCTTTGTTAGTATCTATTTGTATATGTGAAAATATTGATTATTAAGCATTTATTATCGTTTATATCATATTTCACATGGATTACACTAACGTTTAGGAGAAATATATGTTGTACAACTAGGTTTCCGTGCATGTTCTTTCTTGTTTTCCAGGTTGAAGGAGGAAGAAGGGTTGCTGGGGGTTTGGACCCCGCGGGATCTACATCGAACGTAGGACTACGGGTGAGTTCTGCTATCATTGTTATCTAGTTTTTTGCATTCAAGTATGGTTGTGTGTGAGTCCTTCTGAATAGCATGCCCTGATCTGTGGAGGTTTTGACCCAACAAACCTCTAGGGTGTTTTTCCCCGAAACAGAACTGGCGACTCCGCTGGGGACCGCATTTTTGTGATTCCCCTGTTGGGTGGTTTCAGCTGTTTGATAGGTTTCCAACAGTTTTAACTTTTATTTCCAGTCCAGTTAACTCTTTCTCAGTCAGACTGAAGTCCTGGTTCCTTATCCAGGCTTGATCTTTTTATTTTTCATTATTTACCTTTGAATACACGGGTTTGTCTGTACACAGATGCGTATACACGCAGTTTTTGTTAAAGGTAGTCGCGTATACGCGAGTTTCCTTTAACACAGTCGCGTATGCACGCTTGTTTCATAACTATCAGGTCGTGTATTTCTGGGTCAATTTTGAAATTTTGGATTTCTTGGCTTTTTAATCCTGTCTGCCTGTGGAGACCTGTTCCTGCAGTGTATTTGTATCCACTGGATTGTGTAGAAAGTGGTCTTTGGTCTTTTCTCTCTCTTGTTTGGTTGAAAACTAGCTTATTTGGCAAATCTTGTTTCTTGTGCTTGCATTTCTGGATCGAGTACCAAGATCTCTTCCTGGGGATTCTTGGTTGTTCTGCTCTATCAGAACAGAGAGCCTCTGCTCATTTACTCTTTCCTACCTTTTTGTCTTGCTTTGCACTTCGATTTTTGCCCATTTCTTGGTTGGTTTTCTTGAGTTCAGATGACTAGGTCTTGTTGCAATTTTTGAAGAGTCTTTCTTGGTTCTTTGAAATTTTTGTTTGCTGCAAGGTTGTACTATTCTTCTAGGCTGAGTTACTGAGTTTCTTGTCTTCTTTTGCTCATATAAATCTTGCTACTAGCTAGCCCTATAAGATTTGGAGCATTTTTGAAGTTTTTGCTTGAAATTCAGAGTTTTTTGGCTTGGGATTTGATAGTCTTCTTGGTCTTTTCGAACTCTTCTTTTTATAAAATTCAAAAGCTCAAAAAAAATTTTGTTTTGGCATTTGCTTTTGTTTTGCATTTTTTTTGTTTTTGTTTTGTTATATTTGTTGAAGCTTTGTTGAGGTTTCTTGCCTTTGGTTTTCGACTTGATTTTGGAAAGGAATTGTTATTGGTTTCTTCCTCTTGTTTCAAGCATTTTTGGTGTCTTTATATTAAGAGTTTCTGATTTTGGGAACTAGCTTTCTGGACAACCAAAAAGAGATAAAACTGAAGGATCTTTGGGAAATTTCTCTCTGCTTTAGTAGATTTTGCATCTTAGAATTTGCATTCTCTTAGTGATTTGCATCAGGTGCACTTAAGCATTTAGTCATTTTCATAGTTTTTGTGAGTGTGAAGTTTTTTATCTGGAAAGAAAAATAAAAGTTTTAGTCTCGTAGAACCTGTGTAGAATTTGCTTTTCATCGAAAGACAATAACTGCATTTGCATGTAGTTTGGTTTTTATTAATTTCTTTTCTGCGTCAAAACACCACACGTTTCATTTTCGTATCCCTTTGACTTAACATAACAGCCAATTAAAATAAGAGATATAATTTAAAAGCAACTAGCAAGTTTTTTAAGTGTCATACACCAACTAGCTAGGTTGTAGGGCCTTGGATTAGGTGAGTGGAGAGTTAACTCTCCAAGGCTGCTCAAACAAAACATAGAAGTTGATTAATTGAGTGAAATCCAACTCCGTTAGGTGGACCGGGAAAGCTCTCCTCCAGAGAGTCAAGCGCGAGGGGAAGTGAAGGCCGAGAAGAGAGATACCCCCTCTCCGATTTGTTGGATCTGACCTCAAGACCGTTCCGCCCGGCTTCTGACACGGATTGGTGCCCATAGTTGCCATTTCTAGGTTCCACATAGGTGACTGCGGGGGCGAAGACCCGTGGTACCTGAGGCAGACGTCGTATCACTTTCAGCAGTACTTCTGGGGGGTGCCCTTGCGAAGCTTGGGTACTTGTGCCGGCAAAGGCTGTCGTTAGGAGGTCGGCGTAACTGTTTCTGATACCTTCGCTAGTAGGCCTGGGCCGTAATTATCCCAGACTACTTTCGGGAGGTCCTATATTTCGCTTTCTTGTATTTTGGTGTCCGGTCCTAATCACCCGGAGCGGAAATACTTGAAGGTTGTTTGCTTGATTGTATCTCAGGGATTTTTCTTATAGTGAGTGCTCTTTGCTCCTAGCTTGCTTAGCTTTATATTTTTTGAGTCTAATTAAAATTTGTTAAAGTGGCTGATCAAGCGCCTCGTCGATCGAGGAGAATCTGGGGGTTATCTCCCGAGAGTTCAGAGCCTTCTTCAAGAAGGCGTAGGAGTAGTTTAGCAGGTGAATATCACCCTCTGGCGTCTGACGCGGTGGAGAGATATCCTCCACAAGGGTCTGAAGGTGTCGTAGCTGATTCTGGTGTTGGTTCCGAGAGGAGCATTCTTCTCACCTCGCGAGTTTTATTTCCGCAGGAAGAAGAAGTTCAAATAGAGGAAGTACCTAAACCCTCTGTGTCACTTCCATCTCCTCTTCCTCCTGATTTCTGTTTGTTGTTGAATACATCGGACCTGAGTTAGAGAGACCGGAATATCCTCCGTATTATTCATACCTTTCGATGGCCACGACTGGGAACGCGGCTTCTGCTGTGAGTACTGCAAGCATTCAGACTACTGCTTCTGTTGAAGGAGGGGGCACTATTGCTATATCTTCGATTGCTTCTAGCGCTGTTGTGTTTGGCTCTGGTTTCACCCAAGCACATGCTTCCCAATCTGGTCCCTTCTGTTTTGGAATGCCCACTAGTGGGATTCCTTCTTTTTCCTTTTCCGTTGCTGCAGCTGCATCTACACCCATGTCTTCCATGGCTAGTGGATCAGCTTCCTTTCAAGGGTTCCCCTTTGGAACTGGGCACATTCCTAGTTTGAATCCTTCTTTAGGGTCCTTTCCGTTTACTTCTCAGACCCAGAGTTTCAACCCTTGGTCTGGAGGTCAGAATTCGACTACTTTTATAGGTTGGAACCCTGTATTCACTACAGCGGGGGCAGGGAATCAGTTTTACGTTGGTCACCAAGGGAATGCTTCTTTCCCTTCGCCGAGTGCTTATCAGACTTTTTCTCCTCTTTCTAATGCTTGGAACCCCTATCAGGGGCTTTCCTCTTCATTTCATACTTCAGTGGGGGGAACTGGTCCGGTCTTTGGTAACTCTGCGTTGGGAGGAGGTTCTTCTCCTTTTTCTACGAGTTCTTTCTGGCAACCTGGTGCCTCATCAAATCCAGGGTATTCTTTTCAGAATGTTGGGAATTCATCCCATCAAGGATGGAATTCTCAGGCTCCGCCTCGTTTACCTTTTCTGGCAACGTTAAACTTGCCAGATCTATCGAAATTGATGAATGATCCGATTCGGTACAGTCCGGGATGGCCTCCGGTCCCGACCAAACTACCTTCGGACATTCCAAAGTTTGAAGGCAAGAATGGAGAGGATCCGGCTGACCACATCACCACCTTCCATTTATGGTGTTCTTCTAACTCCCTGATCAATGATTCGATTAGGTTGAGATTGTTTCAACACACCCTAACTGGAAACGCTGCCAAATGGTATATTGAGCTAACTAGGGGCAGTTTTTCTACATTTGGAGAACTGGTTGTTACATTTCTAAACCATTTCCAGTTTCTCGTCCGTTATGATGCCGGGACTGAACTCCTGGCTAATTTTAAACAGGACGACGCAACCCACATTTCTAACCATATTCAGGAATGGAGGAGAAGGAAGAGGCTTATTAAAGCTCATATTCCAGGAGAATTCCTTTTGGAATGGTTTCTGAAATCTTTGCAGTCAGACATTTCTAAAGATGTATCCCTGTTTGGGGTATTTTCTGAGGAGCGGGCCATTTTTAGGGCCCAGCAGCTTGAATTGATATATTCTCAGTCTGGGGTCCTTCATAAATATTTTCCCAATGCTCCTCGCTCCAAATTAGATTTATCCAAAACTAAGCCTGGTCCTCATGGTGATGGACTTATTAGGTCGATCAATAGTGGTGCAGCCAGCCTGCTTACTCAATTGCAGTAGTTGTCTTTGCAATCTACTCCTTCTGGTCAGGCTGTGCCTGCTGAGTCATCACCTTCCCAATCTTTGTCGATAAATGCTGTCCAAACTTCCGATCCCAAAGGAAATCAACAATCTGAAGGGAAGAAAAAGGGATGAAATAATAAGAAAAAGGGAAAGAATGGGAAGGGTAATGCGAATAAAACCAACGAGCATGTTGGTGAGGGTCAAAAGGATAAAAAGAAAGTGAATTTTCCATGCAAGCTGTGTGCTGGAGACCATCTTACACACCTTTGCCCTAAAATTCAAGATGCGCAGTGCTTGTTAGCTCAGCAGGGTTCTTCCAGTTCCTAGGTTGTGTTAACAAACCCTTTTCACCAAGGGAAACAACTAGTTGTTGGCCCAAATCAAAATCCTGGGGCTTCCTCTGGGGGCACCCAGGAAGGGGAAATTCCATCAAACATATTCATGATGAGTGCTAACGTGGATGTCGCTACGAGATCCCGTGATTATGGCGGAGAAGATTCTTCGAAAGCTAAGGGTGCTCCCGATGCTACTGAGCCGCTTCACATTACAAGGCCTACTGTTGATCCTATACCTTGGATGCCCAAATAATCCACTAAGCATTCGACGATTAATCCAAACGCTAGGGCTACCCAGAACTACTCTATTGTGGAAGATCTGGCGCAGAGTCCTTGTGCCATGTCGGCTTTAGAGGTGCTCCAGTCTTGTCCGGCTCAGCGTAGTGCTTTGCTCACTGCCATTGGGGCTATTGATCTGAAAAATTCTCTTCTGATTACATTGATATGACTAATTTTAAGAAGAGACTCCCCCATCATATGGATTTTCATATTAAATCATCGTACCGGAAGTGCAATATCTTTCGGACGGTTGTTGATGAGGGTGCTTCCACATGCGTGATGTCTCTCACATGTTGGAAGACGATTGGATCTCCCAAAGCTGTTCCATCTACCACTCTTCTGACTGCGTTTGATGGTCATTCTCATAGACCACATGGTATTGTCCCAGCTTTGCCTATCTGTGTTGGGGGAAAAACTGTGAATATAGAGGTTGAGGTAGTTGATGCAAGCTTGGGCTACAACCTTCTGTTGGGGAGAAACTGGATTTATGAGATGGATGCCATTGCATCCTCATTATTTCGAATCATTTGTTTCCCTCACGAAGGGAGGATTGTTACAGTGGACCAATTGGACTGTCCTCCTGTAGACCCGAATGCGTCTACTGACTCATCTGTTCCAAAGTTCGATAATACTAAGGCGCCTGTTGAGAATTTAGGGGTTGGAATGTATTCTTCCTTGATGGGTACTTTCGATATTCCTCCTCCTACGGTTCATATAAATGCAATTTCATCCTCCAAGGCTCCTCTTCAAAGAGAGTTCTTCAGAACTCATTATTTTTCGGACCCTTGGACCTTACCCTCCCCTACCGCCACATTAGTGGAAGGTCAAGTGGGTGGAATGGCATTTCCGATGTCTGCAGCTGAGATTGCTTATTAGTCTATTGTTGATTCTGCAGATTCCATTCCAGCTCCTCTTTCTCCAGATGAGTTGGATGGAGATGTGGCTCCGGCTTGGACACTTAGTTCTTCTTCTGCCCAGGATTGCCTTGATACCACTCTTCCATCTGAAGAGGCCATCCTGGAAGCTATGACTGGTATAGATAGACCGTGGGATGATTTGCATCATCGGTCTTACTTTTTACCTGATTTGAGCGAAGTTGAAACAAGTTTTCCAAGTCCTCCGTCTCCTGGTCCTGTTCGCCCAGTCCTGAACCCTTTAGCACCAACACAGGTTTATGCTGAAGGGAACATGGCTGTGATTTCTCCTACTATCTCGGTGAACATTTCCAGGGATCCCAATATTATTGAGAATGTCTTCATCGGAGCTGAATGTTCCCGTGAAGAGATTCAGATTTACACCGAGCTCTTTAAAGAGTATAGGGATGTATTCGCTTGGTCTTATGAGGAAATGCATGGTATAGATCCATCTATTGTCCAGCATGAGATCAAGACTTACGAAAACGCTAAGCCTGTGAGGCAAAAACTTTGTCCGGTCAATCCTAGGAAGGCAGCAGCTATCAAAGCTGAGGTGGAGAAGCTGCTTAAGGCGGGATTCATTTTCCCTGTTCCTTTGACTGAATGGGTTTCAAACCCTGTTCCCGTAGATAAAAAACAAGGAACAATTCGAGTTTGCATTGATTTCAGAGACCTAAATAAAGCATGTCCTAAAGATAATTACCCCACACCATTTATAGATCAGATCATTGACGAGTGTGCTGGTAATGAGATTTTCTCCTTCATGGACGGTTTCTCCGGTTATAATCAGATTACTATCCGTCCTGAAGATCAGCATAAGACTGCCTTTATTTGTCCCTGGGGTACTTTTTCATACAAGAAGATGCCTTTTGGTCTTAAAAATGTTGGGGCTACGTTTCAGCGGGCCATGTCATATGCCTTCCACGACATCAAAAATATTATCGAGGCATATTTGGATGATTTAGCTGCTCATTCTCGAAAGAGGATGGATCATCCTGCTCACCTCCGTCAAATATTTGAATGATGTCGTTTCTATAAGATTAGGTTGAATCCGAACAAGTGCATTTTCGCGGTTACATCCGGTCGGTTATTGGGATTCATTGTGTCTAGAGAAGGGATTAGGATAGATCCCTTCAAGGTTGAGGCAATACTTTGGTTGCCTCCCCCGTCCTCTGTTCGTCAACTTCAAAGTCTACAAGGAAAGTCTAATTTTCTTCGGAGATTTATCGTAAATTATGCTGAAGTTACCAAGGGATTTATGAGATTGTTGAAGAAGGGAGTTCCATTTCTTTGGGATGACTTCCCTCAACGCTCATTTGATGCTTTGAAAAAATCATTGACCTCTGCTCCTTTATTGAGTCCACCTGATTATAGCAGGGATTTCCTTTTGTATCTTGCAGCAGCAAAATCTACTATTGGTATGGTTCTGGTTCAGGAGGATGATGCTCTTGTAGAGCATGTTATTTACTATCTTAGTCGAGGCTTGGTAGGACCTGAACTCTAGTACACTCCGATAGAAAAGTTAGCTTTGGCAGCTGTTCATGATGTGTAGCGACTCCGTCATTACATTATTCTATGAAAAACTTATGTTTTGGCAGCAGCTAATCCATTTCAGTTTGTCCTCAGTAGGCGAGTGATTGGGGGCAAATACAATAGATGGATTGTGATTTTGCAGGAATTTGATCTTGAGTTTATGTCTACAAGTCTAAGAAATCATTAGTTTTCGCAGAATTAATCTCTGAGTTTCCCTGTGGGGAAGAAATGATTTATGATGAATCCTTCCCGGATGAACATTTGTTTCTTATCTCTCCACAGGATCCTTGGTATGGAGATATACTTGTGTATCTCCAGACTGCAAATTTTCCCTCTACTTTTTCGAAAGATGAGCGTCGTAAGTTGCGTCACTTGGCTAAGAATTACTTGATTATTGGTGATGCTTTATACCGTCGAGGGGTTGATTCAATCCTGAGACGTTGCTTAACTCTCGAAGAAGCTGAGGCTGTGCTGAATGATTGCCACAGTGGAGCTTGTGGTGGTCATTTATCTGGGCTTGCTACAGCCCAAAAGATCTTACGTGCTGGGTACTTTTGGCCTTCGATTTTCATGGATTGTATGGAGTCGGTCAAAAAGTGTCATCCGTGTCAAGTTTATACTCGAAAAATGCGCGCTCATCCAGCTCCGCTTTTTCCAGTCATTACTGTCGGTCCCTTTACAAAGTGGGGTATTGATTATACTACTTGTAACCCACCTTCGGCTAAAGGTCACAAGTACATTATTGTAGCAGTAGACTAATTTACGAAGTGGGTCGAGGCTATGCCTACTTTTGGGAATGATGGTGAGACTGCAGCTCTTTTTCTTTTCAACCAGGTTATTGCTCGTTTCGGTATTCCTAGAGAGATCGTCACTGATCATGGCAGTCATTTTCAGAATAGCATGATGGCTGAGTTGGCTCTAAAATTAGGTTTCCGGCAGGAGCATTCATATTTGTATTATCCTCAAGCCAATGGGCAAGTGGAAGCCGTGAATAAATCCTTGAAGACAATTCTTCAAAGGACAATTGATAAAGCTCGATCAAACTGGCATATTATGCTATATCCTGCACTTTGGGCATACAGGACGTCAGTGAAAACTGCAACTAGCTTTACTCCGTTTCAGCTAGTGCACGAGTTGGAATCCGTATTTCCCATTGAATGTGAGATTCCTTCTCTTAAGTTAGTTGTTGAACTTCTTCCTAACACTTCTAGTCTTGAAGAACGGCTCCTTCATCTGGAACATCTTGATGAGCAGCGTCGGGATGCCGCCACGATGAATGAGGCGCATAAAAACCGAGTTAAAACTCAGTACGATAAGGCGGTCAAACCTACGGCTTTTTCGAAAGGTGACCTTGTTTTGTTCTATGCCCAAGAAAAAGATGCCCTGGGGGCAGGAAAATTTAAGTCTATGTGGTATGGCCCCTTTATCGTTAAAAAAGTCCTTAAGAAAGGAGCATATACCTTGGTTGATTTTGAAGGGAACGAGTTGTCGGAGCCCAGAAATGGGCTCTATTTGAAAAAGTATTATGCCTAGGCTTCAGCCTGGCATGTTGCTTTTGTATATAGTAGTTTTTCTTTGTACATATCTGGTTGTTTTTCGATTTTTTATGGGATGGTGATGTTTTTGATCTGCTTTGGCAGGTTGTGTCGGATGTCATGAGTCATTTTGGTTTCGTCGATGGTGCTAGTAGACACACCCGGAACTTAGCTTCCGTGGCTTGGGTGCTTCATTATCCATCCGGTCAGCTGTTAGTATCAAGAGGGGTCTGCATTGGTCCTGCTTCCAATAACATAGCAGAATACACTGCAGTTGTTTATCTACTCTCGGAAGCAATATCTTTGGGTGTTGATTCGTTGGTAGTTTTCTTGGACTCTCAGCTGGTGGTGTCGCAGTTGAACAATACTTAATCGGGTTCGAGATCCATTTTTACTCCGGTTGTTCTTGAGGGTACGTTTTTTACAAAGATCATTTCAATTTTTAACTTTCATTCATATTCCTCGAGCTAACAATTGGATGGCAGACTCATTAGCTAATCAAGCAATTGATTGGCACATTAATCATTCCATACAATAAAATTTAATCATCAAAAACATCATACATTTTGATACATTTGTCACATCACATCAAACATCGTTGTATATATATCATCAGAGTGTTCAAAAAACTATACCAAATTTGGATCCATAGGTCATACAAAAAATTGGGCTTATGCCCCCGATCATGTTCAGTCTCAAAAAATATACAGTCATCTGATACATCATATCTATCTACTCCTGAGGTCCCTGCCCAGAAGTTGTGTTCCTATAGAACACGATCGCGGTGGCAACTCGGCGGAATAACCGTACCCAGTCACGGGGTACTCCTACCACCTGTCTCTGGATGGCTTCAGGCAGATCTTCCACTGCAGCCATAGGTACTTGGCGGGTTAATCCCTCCAAGTTCCTCTGTACAGCCTGGAGGGTTCTGTCTGGATCTACTGTATCCGCTTCGCCCCTGCGACGCTTATGTCTTGGTCATCCCTCAGGTCGAACTGGTCCAATATCTGTTTCATGATCATTTTTACAATGTAAGTCATTTGAATCCAATCAAAAACATGTTTGTTTTTCACATTTTTTCATACATATTGAAAAAATCCAAAAAATTATATAAGTCAAAAATTGTAAACTTACCGACTGTACCCCATGCTGCGCCTGGTGGCAGGACAAGATCTGGATCGCCACGAAAGTCCATCCCAGCATAGGGATAGTCGTCCACAGTGATGATTTGTTCTCTCCACCATTGGAAGAACTCATCATCCCAAGTGGTCCAGGGAACTTCACTTCCCCCCAATCTCTTCATCATGTCTGCCCAGCGGGCAATTCTTGGGTCTCTCGGGCTGCTGATGGTAGAGATCACTCTGGGTCTCAGCGCTGGAATCTTCTCGAAGAAGAATGTCATCAAAATTGTACCATATCCAAAATGATTTGTCTTTGCCTTTCGGATAGAATTCAATTGTTGCTTCATGTTCATTAGTAGAGCTATGCACCAATCATATACATGAGTTAAGCATTCCACTGCTATACTCATTTGCGTCCTAGATTCCTGGTGTAGAGAAGTTGATCCTGCTACTCTCCCAATGGTAAAAAGGAGGATTTTTATGTGCAAGTCTCTTAAATCTTTGATCGCAATTTGAGTTCCAACTTTCTTGGAACCCTCTACGCAGTACACGTGGACGTAATATTCCACGGTTAGCCCTCCCAAAGGCTTACCGTGCAAGTCTACTGGATCCCCCCTCCGGGAGAGTCCAATAGTAAAATATATATCTTCCACTTCGATGCGTATAGGCATCTGATCTATAATGAAGCAGTCTTCTTCCGGTTCCCAATAGTTCACAAGCATTTCGAGCAACCGGACATTACTCTTCATATTTGGCATTTTGAAAAACTTGAGCAATCCGCAATTCCGAAGAATATTCAGTGATACTTGGTCCTGCATGACTTCATTGTCTATTGCACTGTGTTCACACTCTCTCCATGATATGGTCATCCTGTCAAATTTCAATAATTCGTTCATTAGCCACACATTTTTTATTTTGGGTCGCGCATATGCGACTTTCTTTGTGCACAGTCGCATATATACGTGACTTGGTCATTACCAACCCGCGTATGGAAAACCCGTGATTTTTAGCAAGAGATTCTACAGTGAAAACTCCTAAATTTTAATTTATGGACGGACAAAATGAATAGCAAGGATGGTTGATGAGCTTACCTGACAAATTCAGTGAAGATTGACGGTCGGTTGCTCCTGTTTTGATGAAAGAGGCTTTTTTCTCCATAGCACTTTTTCCAAATCAGCAATGTAACAATGAACCAAATATGAGGTAATTTGTCTATTTATGCCCAAAAAGTTGAAAATTTTCACAAAAACTTGTTATGCTTATTTTTTCAATCTATCTTAAGCTGCATAACCCGGATGCTTGGAAGTGCCCAGATTGGTATATTTTCAGGTACATTTTGACGAATTTGAGATTTTTCCCGGTTTTTGATCCATGACTGCTGACCCGTCATGGCAGGTATATGATCTTCACTGGCATATAGGTTAGGGAATCCACTTTCCATTGCATTTTGCATACTAGCCTCCATTCTGATCACTTGCCATAGGGTCGATCCCATCAGGTCATGAGTATTACACCCATTTCACTCGCCGATTATTTAATCATGACTTGGTGGTAGAGCCTTCCTTTACATGGGCTTCTTAGTTAGTTCCTCGCTATCACTTGTAGCCCATGCTACGTTTTATGTAGGCTCGGGAGTCCTCTTTAGTCCCACCATGACTTATGTGTTGAAGCTTCATTCTTCTTCTTCCTCACTATCATTTTTCTGGCTATTACCCTAGAGGCTCCCTGGTGTTGTTGAGTTGTATTACTGCATTGCATATTGGCTACTTGTTTATCCTGGCCTTTAGCCGGCTTCATTTGGACTCAATGTTTAAGCCAACTTTTGACCTTTACCGTCTGTACAAGTTAAACCATTGCATGCATTTAGCTATCGCGACTTGACACCCTTTTTACCCATGGATGGAACATTCCTCTGAGTATCGCTTACCAGTTTCCGCCACCTTTCATTGAGCATAGGATCGTTCCAATCCCAGGAACTAGTGCATCTGTTTCTTGATACTCGTTCTATCCATTGTACCATAGCATTCTTTTATTCTTTTTCAGGCTTATTATATGAAAAAGACAAAAAAAATCAAATATAACAAAAAGAGCGGGAATGGGATGTAACTTCGTTATTTGATGGCAGTACAGTGTCAGTTTGTCACCCTTGAACAAAGCATATACACTTATATATCTTTCCTCCATTTGGGATGGTTTTAGTTTTGACCTAGGTTCAGCCTTTACCTTGTTTCACTTGTCAGTCCTCCCCCGGTTGGTTATCTCTTCCAATCATATGGAGAGATTGTTCTACCTCCTGCATAACAGACTTATACAGTGTCACTTTTACTGCCATGGTCATCACGAGTCATGCTTTTGTTCAAGGGAATTCTAACCAGAGTCGGCCATTCTGCGGTGTCTCTTGACTCATTATTTAGTCAGCCTTCCCGGTCTTGTCAGTATCTTGTTCTATCACATCAGATGTTTTGGTCCTTTGCTCGTGCTGGTTTGAGAAGGTCTCCATTGACTTCTTGCTGGCGGGTTTGTCTCTTATCGACTACGACACATTGCTCTGAGAGCAAACCTAGAGCCGCACCCTGGCCCTATTTCCATCATTGATAGGTGACCTTGTGCTCGGCATTTGATCATCATTATGGGTCTTTGACTGAGTGGTTTCCCCTGTGTTCGACGTCAGCATACATTATCACACTTGGGATTCGTGCAGTACCTTGATTTCCATTTGACCCTATCGGTGGATTTCTCGCCTCTGTGTCAGCTTTCATTATTGGTTGGTTCAAAGGGTTTCTTCCGTGCGCTAGCTTCATCTTGTGCATGTCGGAAATGTACTTCGGTTTTGGTTCCATCACTCTACTTCATCCGATTCCTTCCAAATCTTGGCCTGCGGGTTACACTCGCGCTGGACTGATGTGGGATGCCTTAATGCCTTCCTTCCAGCAGATCTTTTCCCATCGACTCCGACTCATTGCTCTGGGAATAAGGTCTAGAGTCTTTTAGTCAGTACCTTAGGGTTTGCAGTCATCAGTGGCAGACTCTTCGCTATCGACAGTGGGGATTCATCATTGCCTCCTTATTGGTAGATTCTTTCAAGTGTTCGACTTCAACTCATTTATTCGCACTTGTTAGATTGTACTGGGGCACCTTGACACTCATTTTCATTATTGGTGGGTTGTCTCACGTTGGTTAATGGTATACATCATTGACCAGTAATCCAACGATTTCTCACATGGTCGACTTCAGCTCATTTATTCCCATTGTGTAGAATTGTGCCATAGTGATCGGTGAAGACCTCGGGTTGCATCAGCATTTCTCGGTTCACTTTTGACAGTCCATTCAGTTTCTGCCAGTGATTTCGTTCACCCTTATATGTTGCAGTGTCAGTACAGCAGCGTCCTATATGTTGGCTCCTGAGTTGCGTGATTGTACCATTTATTCCACCTCTTATGATCTGGTACTTGGAGATTCAGTTACTTATATGATCAGACATCCAGTGTCAGCATCATTGATCAGCTTTCTATATGTGATACTTAGACATTGACTATGACTTGTACTTCCGGGCCATGCTCAGATGATTCATTGTGTACTTTCAGTTCAGCTATACTTGTATACATGTTGGATCTATTCTGTACTTTCCATATGATGTATTTTTGACTGAGCATGGGTATGCCCGCCTCATCATGAGTTGACTCTCTGTGTTCTTTCATTGGTTTTTGGCAGGCTGAAATCTAGTGAAGTCCTCTCTTGTCATTGCGAAGTTCTTTCTATGTGCATAATACATTTCGGCCATCATGTACCCCTTCTAACCTCATATATTAGGGGGCATCTGTTATAGCATCATTTTTCACCCTCAGGTGATTCATGATTGTCTTTATGGCTTTGGGCACCCATTCCTACAGACTTGAACAAAATTCACTAAAAAACAGTGTTAAAATTCCCATACGCGGGTATGCCCAGACTTTTCTGCGTGTATACACGAGTCCACATGTAATTTTCCGCGTATGCCATTAAAACCATTAAAAAATATATAAAAAATCCCTATTTTCGGGCTGTGTTGATGGTTACTCCAGTAGTTCAACCACCCCAGCACGTGGCCAACTGTTTCCAACTGATTGAAACTACTTGGAGGGAGTATAAAAGCCCCTCATGTGCATGGCCTAAGAGAGAGAGAAATTTTATAGACATTATACTCTGTTGGAATCCCAATTCAAGTCTGAATTCCTGTGCCTCCTGCACTTTCCCAGATTTATACAGGAAACCCTTGTTTCCTAGAGATGTTCATCCATTTATATGCCATCTCGAGTGCACAAGTCTTGAAAGTATCTTAGCGAGGCAAGGGCGGGACGGATCTGGACGACGGTCTACTCGAAGATCGTGGAAGGATTCAGGTGATCTCTCCACTCTTTACTTTTGTACATGTTGTTCGTAATAATGAAGAACCATCTTGTTCCTGAACTTCTGTGTTAGTATCTATTTGTATATGTGAAAAGATTGATTATTGAGCATTTATTATCGTTTATATCATATTTCACATGGATTACACTAACGTTTAGGAGAAATATATGTTGTACAAATAGGTTTCTGTGCATGTTCTTTCTTGTTTTCCAGGTTGAAGGAGGAAGAAGGGTTGCTGGGGGTTTGGACCCCGCGGGATCTACATCGAACGTAGGACTACGGGTGAGTTCTGCTATCGTTGTTATCTAGTTTTTTTCATTCAAGTATGGTTGTGTGTGAGTCCTTCTGAATAGCATGCCCTGATCTGTGGAGGTTTTGACCCAACAAACCTCTAGGGTGTTTTTCCCCGAAACAAGCACTGGTCTCAATTATTCACCACGCTACATTCCTTTTTACTCCATACCCAGAGGTAGTTACATGTCTTCATCAAGCATGTTAGGTGAGTCATCCATGTTTTCTTTGTATCCAAAATTGCTTTTTATGGTGGTCCATCAGTTCCTGTTGGATACCAGTCGATCTCTGGTACTTTCTCAGGAGCATCTCCCTCTTCTGAAAATATTGCATGATCAACTAGTCTTAATGAATCTAATACCAAAAATTTGACAATGGAAAAAGTCTATAATATGACTAGAAATATTCCTTCAACTGACTCCCAAAGTGGCAATTTACCACCTGGGGGGCAGTATACTCCTAAAGGACCATCTCTTCAAGGGCAGTACCCTATGCCAGGGCCACATCTTATTCATGGACAACTGCCTCCTCAAGGGAAACATTTTTTTCAAGAGAAACCATCCTTTCAAGGAGGTCAACCTTTTACTAGAAAATATCCAGAAAATGATCAAACTTACGTTCCAATACCTCAAATCGGTTATGGTCAACCTTATGCACCGCAACATTTAATGGGACCTCCTTATCCAGGAATTAATACAGTGTGGAACCTGTTATTGAATCAACAACATTTGCAACCTATTTTACAAGTACCTTATAATCAACCTGGTCAACTAACTGGGAAATTTGGTTATACCCAAGTCCAGCAACCTACTCAGCCCACACTTCAAATTACACCTCAAGTATTTGTACCTAGTAGTCAGCAAGCTTGTCTGAGTACTCAAGAACTCCAGTCCAATATGCTGTGAAAACTTCTGTTCAAGAACTAAATACACCTATCCCTGGAGTTTCTCAAGTCCTTGTTTCTACAACCCTTCAAAAAATGACATCAACTGTAACACAGGAAATCCCTCAAGTCACTACTCATCAAACTAGACTTGTTGTTTAGTCTACAGTTCAAACCTCTGTAGGACAACTTGGTGCAACTACAATTCCAACAAGCCAACCTTTTGTAGGTCAGTTTGTGAATCAACCTTTTCAAGGGAAGTTTCAATATTGACCAACAAGAAAAAATCCAGTCTACCAAGGTCAACCATACCTTGGTTATACATATCAAATACCAACTCAACCTCAATTTGGTATGGCCAGCCCTGGATACCCCAGAGGAATTCCAATCCCATATGCACAGGCTATTCCAGGTTATCTTGGATATCCTTCTCTGGGTATTGGTATTGGTCTTCAAGGTTACCAATTTTCTCAACAAGACACTAACCGTCGGTTACCATTCATTGCAATATTAGACTTACCAAATTTTTCATGTCTCACGAATGATCCAATTTATTATCTTCCGTTTTGGCTAGAAATGCCAACTAAATTTCCCAGTGATATACCTAAGTTTTAAGTGAAATCAGGAGAAGACCCCTCAAATCATGTGATGTCTTCTCATCTTTGGTCCGCATCCAACTCCTTAATCAATGATTCCATTCGATTGAGACTTTTTCAAAGACAATTGATAGGCTTAACTGCAAAGCGGCATATTGAATTACCACATGGCTCTTTCAATAGTTTCAACGCGTTAGCAACAACTTTCCTAACTCACTTTTAGTTTCCAGTCCGTTATGACAATGGCATGAAACTCTTAACCTCATCAAAACATAGTACATATACAAACATTTCAGATCACATACATAAATGGAGACGTAGATGACGTTTAATGAAGGTTTTCATTCCGGATCAAATTTTGGCAGAATGGCTCGTTAAATCACTACTTCCAAAGATCATTGAAGACGTAGCCGAGGGAGGTGTTGCTACAAAAGAACAAGTCATAGCTCAAGCGCAGTACTTAGACCTTGTATACACATATTCTGGTACTCTATATGAAAAAATTCCTGACTTACCATGCCTAGGTCAAATTACTGCAACTCCTTCTAGTTCTCATTCTGTAGATGGTGTAATTGGTACAGTTAGTGATCTTAATGGATTGTATTAGTTATGATGTGCTAAGTATCCAAACAGTAATAATAATGTGTGCATAAGGTTCTCCTTAATTTGCAGGTTAAACAAATAGTTCTGGCTTTGTTAAACAGATTTTTGTGTGAGGATTTATTAAGTATTTTAACTGTTTATCATTGTACAGCAATAAATAAAAGAGAAATAAACTTCACCAAAACACATTACTCAGCAAATTGTTGAAGAAGTTCACCCCTCCTGGGCTACATCTGCTGGTCCAGCTCCCAATGGCATGTCCCTCATGTATTAATTTGCTCAAAATGTAAGTACAAGTGAAAATAAGCCTCAATAGGAAAAACTCTCTGTAAAATCAGCTTCATAAGGTATGAATTAGCTAGAGATGACTATTCATTTACATAAAACAGATAAAGAAATCCTAATACACTGCCTTCTCCATGATGGTCCTGATGGTTCCTTGATCTTCCTCGAAGCTAAAACTACTGAATATGACCTCTTTTCGACCTGAAACCTGTCCCAAACTGCTCAGACTGTCAAAAATACCCAAAATTTCCTATTTTTGCACCCAATTTCGTTCAATAATGAAGGAATGGCAGAAACAAGATTTTCCCAATGTCCCTTGAAAACCTCCACTAAATGTGGACGAACTCCAGTTAACTCCGCCTATTTAGTGATTCCCGCCGAAAATAATGGAACGTGCCAAAACTGGTGGACGGTTAGTAGGAGGCATTTAATGTTAAATGGGGCGGTCACATGTGACCGCCGCCCAAGCCGCCGGTTTAAACTCCGCATTTATCAACGGAACCTGAAGTGGAGGTATGGTTCCATACCTGTCGCATTTAACGTTTGGGACATGGCCACATGCCACGGTTTGTATAACTGTTTCCCAACCACCAGGCATTAAGGCATTTAGGGCCAGGTTTTTAAGTGACTGATCATGTGTTGATGGGGCTAGCCCTTAACCTTTTCTGCTTGTTTGAAATTTAAACAAGAAAAATTCCACATCTCCAATGTTTGTTAAGAACTTGTGTGTAGACAGGTTGGTCGGGCCTCTGAGCTGGAAGGAGGAAGGTTTCTGATTCGAATCCTTCCGACTATAAGAAAATTATTTTAATATGCCTTTCAACTCCGGCCTGGGGCCACGTGGCGGCCTCCTGGCCTGCCACGTGGTAGCTTGTGATTGGCCAAAATTACAAAAGTCAAACCAACATAAAATCCCAAGCTGCCACTTGTCGACTTCCTATTCGACCATAAGAAATATTCTAGGGAATATTTTGAGGAATATTCCCAAAATATTCCTTGGAATATTTTTTTTTAATTTTTCAAAATTTGAAAAGTCAAACTTGGTCAACTCATTTTTGGAGTTTACTAGGAATTTTCAAACCTTAATAACTTCTGCATACAACCTCTGTTTTGTGAACCGTTCACAGCGCCAGAATTGCAGCGACGAGACCTTTCTTTTCATTCAAGTTGCAACCACTTATGATCACTTTCATTTTTGAGCAATTTCCATAACTTGGACATGATCTCCTGATCACACCTCCCCACTGGGAAGCTTTTGGACCCCAAAAGCTCTCTGGACTACTGAAACTAAATGTGAGGAGACTAAATATCCACTCTTCCAATCTTAATCCACTGAAATTTCCCTGATTTCATTAATTGGAGCTTCTCATAAAACGATAAATTTTTCCTTGAATCTGTTGACCAACTGTTGCTGACTTTGACCTTGTCATGCTGCACATTTTCGAAACTTGCAGAACAGCAACTTAAATTTATAGTAAACATATTGTTCCTACATTGGTCTACCTTCAAAGGAAACTAAAAATTACATTCACCTTGCATCCTATCCTTATGGTGATCTTTTTTTGAATTAGCCTTGTACTTGTGTCGCTTCCGGACCAAGTTTTCTCGCCATAGTACCGTGCCATTCTAAAACTAGCAATGATCATTTCTAAACTTTGTGCCTTCTTTGCTTAGATGCTTTACCCTCTCTTGGATCTTTGCACCTTCTTGCACTGACACTTTTTTTTCTGCACCGATCGACACCAAAGACAATTGCTGCAACTTCTTGTCATCTTCTTTCAAGGAAAACCTGCTTTCGGACTAAAACAACTCATTATTTACATCAGCATAAACATGAAAAGGATTATGTACAACTTTTTTTTGCATAATCATCAATAAAGTCAAATTTTGAATTGCATTGACAAGCCTTTTCATCTGCCCTGTATTCACTAAAGAAGAGTCTAGTTTTTTGCGATGTGCTCTCACAATAAACTCCTTGCCATCCTTGAATAAATGGTACTTGTTCTCATGGTGATGGAAGATAGCTTTCTTGTCATACAAGTAAGGACTGCCCAATACCACACCTGTAATATCAAGCGAAACAACATCTAATTCAACCGTGTCAATAAAATGTGTTGTTATGGAAAAGCGCAACATGCACTTCTTTGAAACCTGTAAATTTGCATCCTTACAAATCCAACCAAGAGGATATGGTTTAGGATGTGGAATGGTTTCAAGATTCAGTTTCGTGACTAAGTATTCATAAATAAGGTTTGCTTGTGACCCACTGTCACATAGTGTGTCAACCTTGGAATGTTTGGAAATGATCCTCACATGAAACAGTTCAATTCTCTTCTCTTCACTTGGAGCTTCTATGTGACAGTTAGAAATACTAGAACTGGGTTTTGTTTCATTCTCTTTTCCCTTCAATTTCTTTAGTGCCATAGTTATGATTTTTGTTTCATCTCCTGATTCCGACCCTAGGTCTTGTTCAACTATTGCAACTATCTTGCCTTTCTCCTTGGCTTTATATTTGGTTTTAAAACTTTCTGGTTTCAACTCTGGATGAAGTTTCCAAAAATGGTCCTCATCATGGCTTGTTTTAGAATAGTGCTTGCAGAAAAAAAATTTCTCTTCTCTTTCCTAGAATTTGCATTTCTTTTTTTTATCCCTTTGCCTTTAAAATCACTTTCCTCATTCCCATCAAAATTTTGTTTACCCCTTGCCTCTAAATGTGTGGCTTGAACACAAACCTCATCTAAGATTGTAGGGTTAAACATGAGAATGGTATGTCTTAAGTAAGTATGCAAACCTCCTATATACTTGAGTAAAGTTTCTTGGCTATGCAAATCAATTCCTAGTAAAAGAGATCTTCTTCTAAATTCTTGAGTATAAACTTGAACATTTTTTCCTTTCAACTGTTTAAAATTTTGCCAATCCATAATGGCTTTCTGCATGTGAGCTAATGGATAAAACTGTTGTTTAATTGCAGAAATGAAATCATACCATGATAAGATAATCTTACCATATTTTTTGATCTCCTCCTTTGTCTTGGCTTCCCACCAAACAAGAGTTGCACCTTCCATTCTCAATGAAGCTAGCTGAATTTTGGTTTCGTCATCATGAAAATTTTGAATTCTCAAGTAGACCTCTAATTGCCTAATCCAATTATCTAGCTTTTCTGCATTAACTTCACCATCAAAATTTGGAAATTCAAAATTAAAATCATGTTTAAGAAAAGGAATTTTACCCGTGTTCTTGACATTGTGAGAATGATGTACTGAAGATGATGTAGAGGTTGATGAAGATGAAGATGAAGATGAGGGTGATGATGGCGACTTTCCACTGTCTCCATTTCCTCCATTACCCTTCTTGGATTTATCCTCATCATTATGGCCTCCCGACGATCCTTCTCCTTCCTTGTGAAGTTTGGATCCTTCTCCTTCAAGTCTCTCATTCCTTTCTTGATAAAGGACTCTCACCATTTCTGTCAAATCAAGGAATGCTTTTCTAAACACCATTTCTTCCTCTTTGGGATCAACTTCTTCATGGATTTCTCCTTCCCTTGAAGACATGCTTATGGCTTCTTCTGCTTCTCTTGGAGGTGAAATTGAAGGTGGAGATACTGGCACTCTTTCCCTCCTTGGTTGAGTATTACTGTGAGTCCTTGCCAATTGACCCTCTCCTCTCTTAAGCTTTAACCTAGTAAGCATCAAAACCCCTGCAAACAGTTAAACAAACCTTCCACAAGACCAATACAGCGAGTAGAACTCTAGCTCTGATACCAACTTGATCTGAATGGATTTTATTAGTTATGTTGTGGTATCCAAACATTAATAATAATGTGTGCATAAGGTTTTCCTTAATTTGTGGGTTAAACAAATAGTTCTGGATTTGTTAAACAGATTTCTGTGTGAGGATTGATTAAGTATTTTTAACTGTTTATCATTGTACAGCAATAAAGAACAGAGAAATAAAATTCACCAATTCACATTACTCAGCAAATTGTTGAAGCAGTTCACCCCTCCTGGGCTACATCTGTTGGTCCAGCTCTGAATGGCATGTCCCTCAGGTATTAATTTTCTCAAAATGTAAGTATAAGTGAAAATAAGCCTCAATAGTAAAAAATCTCTGTAAGATCAGCTTTAGAAGGTATGAATTAGCCAGAGATGACTATTCATTTACATAAAATAGATAAATAAAGAACAATACACTGCCTTCTCCATGATGGCCCTTATGGCTCCTTGATCTTCCTCGAAGCTAAAACTACTCAATATGACCTCTATTCGACCTAAAACCTATGCCAAACTGCTTAGACTGTCGAAAATACCCAAAATTGCCTATTTTTGCACCCATTTTCATTCAATAATGAAGGAGTTATGGCAGAAACAAGATTTTCCCAATGTCTCTTGAAAACCTCCACTAAATGTGGAGGAACTCCAGTTAACTCCACCTATTTAGTGATTCCCGCAAAAAATAATGGAATGCACCAAAACTAGTGGACGGTTAGTAGGAGGCATTTAATGTTAAATGGGGCGGTCACATGTGACCGCCGCAAAAGCCGCCGGTTTAAACTCCGCATTTATCAACAGAACCTGAAGTGGAGGTATGGTTCCATACCCGTCGCATTTAACGTTTGGGACATGGCCACATCCCACGGTTTGTATAACCGTTTCCCAACCGCAGGGTGTTAAGGCCTTTAGGGCCAGGGTTTTAAGTGACTGATCATGTGTTGACGGGGCTAGCCCTTAACCTTTTCTGCCGGTTCAAATTTTAAACAAGAAAAATGTCGCATCTCCAATGTTTGTTAAGAACTTGTGTGTAGACGGGTTGGTCAGGCCTCTAAGCTAGCAGGTTGTAGGTTTCCTTTTCGAATCCTGCCGACTATAAAAAAATTATTTTAATATGCCTTTCAACTCTGGACTGGGGCCACATGGCGGCCTCTCGGCCTGCCACGTGGCAATCCGTGATTAGCCAAAATTACAAAATTCAAACCAACATAAAATCCCAAGTTGCCACTTGTCGACTTCCTATTCGACCATACGAAATATTTTGGGGAATATTCCAAAGAATATTCCCAAAATATTTCTTGGAATTTTTTATTTTTTTTCAAAATTTGAAAATTCAAACTTGGTCGACTCATTTTTGGAGTTTACTGGGCATTTTCAAACCTTAATAACTTCTGCATACAACCTCTATTTTGTGAACTGTTCACGACGCCATAATTGCAGCGACGAGACCTTTCTGTTCGTTCAAGTTGCAACCACTTCTGAGCACTTTCATTTTTGAGCAATTTCCATAACTTAGACATGATCTCTTGATCACACCTCCCCACTGGGAAGCTTTTGGACCCCAAAAGCTCTCTGGACTACTGAAACTGAAGATGAGGAGACTGAATATCCACTCTTCCAATCTTAATCCACTGAAATTTCCCTGATTTCATTAATTGGAGCTTCTCATAAAACGACAAATTTTTCCTTGAATCTGTTGACCAACTATTGTTGAATTTGACCTTGTCATGCTGCACATTTTCGAAACTTGTAGAACAGAAACTTAACTTTGCAGTAAACATATTGTTCCTACATTTTTCTACCTTCAAAGGGAACTAGAAATTACATTCACCTTGCATCCTGTCCTTATGGCGATTTTTTGTTGAATTAGCCTTGTACTTGTGTCACTTCCGGACCAAGTTTTCTCGCCATAATACCCTACCATTCTGAAACCAACAATGATCATTTCTAAACTTTGTGCCTTCTTTGCTTAGATGCTTTACCCTCTCTTGAATATTTGCACCTTCTTGCACTGACACTTTGTTTTCTGCACCGATCGACACCAAAGACAATTGCTGCAACTTCTTGTCATCTTCTTTCAAAGACAACCTGCTTTCATACTGAAACAAATCATTATTTACATCGGCATAAACATGAAAAGGATTATGTACAACTTATTTTTGTGTAATCATCAATAAATTCAAATTTTGACTTGCATTGACAAGCCTTTTCATCTACCCTGCATTCACTAAAGAAGAGTCTAGCTTTTTGCGATGTGCTCTCACAATAAACTCCTTTCCATCCTTGAATAAATGGTATTTTTTCTCATGGCGATGGAAGATAGCTTTCCTGTCATACAAGTAAGGACTGCCCAACACCACACCTGTAATATCAAGAGGAACAACATCTAATTCAATTGTGTCAATAAAATGTGCTGTTATGGCAAAGCGCAACGTGCAGTTCTTTGAAACTTGTAAATTTGAATCCTTAGAAATCCAACCAAGAAGATATGGTTTAGGATGTGGAATGGTTTCAAGATTCAGTTTCTTGACTAAGTCTTCAGAAATAAGGTTTGCTTGTGACCCACTGTCAAATAGTGTGTCAACCTTGGTATGTTTGGAAATGATCCTCACATGAAACAGTACAATTCTCTTCTCTTCACTTGGATCTTCTATGTGACAGTTAGAAATACTAGAATTGGGTTTTGTTTCATTCTATTTTCCCTTCAAGTTCTTTAGTGCCATATTTATTATTTTTGTTTCATCTCCTGATTCCGACCCTAGGTCTTGTTCAGCTATTGCAACTGTCTTGCCTTTCTCCTTGGCTTTATCTTTGGTTTTAAAACTTTCTGGTTTCAACTCTAGATGAAGTTTCCAACAATGGTCCTCATCATGGCTTGTTTTAGAACAGTGTTTGTAGAAAAAATTTCCCTTCTCTTTCCTAGAATTTGCATTTCTTTTTTTTATCCCTTTGCCTTTAAACTCACTTTCCTCATTCCCATCAAAAAAAAAATTTACCCCTTGCCTCTAAATGTGTGGCTTGAACACAAACCTCATCTAAGCTTGTAGGGTTGAACATGAGAATGGTATGTCTTAGGTAAGTATGAAAACCTCCTATATACTTGAGTAAATTTTCTTGGCTATGAAAATCAATTCCTAGTAAAAGAGCT
Organism: Pinus albicaulis; assembly: GCA_034641835.2. NCBI lineage: Eukaryota > Viridiplantae > Streptophyta > Pinopsida > Pinales > Pinaceae > Pinus > Pinus albicaulis. Next base: position 327,182,122 of record CM076578.1, read on the forward strand.
CTTCTTCTAAATTCTTGAGTATAAACTTGAAAATTTTGTCCTTTCAACTGTTTAAAATTTTGCCAATCCATAATGGATTTCTGCATGTGAGCTAATGGATAAAATTGTTGTTTAATTGCAGAAATGAAATCAAACTATGATAAGGTAATCTTACCATATTTTTTGATCTCCTCCTTTGCCTTGGCTTCCCACCAAACAAGAACTGCACCTTCCATTCTCAATGAAGGTAGCTGAATTTTGGTTTTGTCATCATGAAAATTTTGAATTGTCAAGTAGACCTCTAATTTCCTAATCCAATTATCTAGCTTTTCTGCATTAACTTCACCATCAAACTTTGGCAATTCAAATTTAAAATCAAGTTTAAGAAAAATACTTTTACCCGTGTTCTTGACTTTGTGAGAATGTTGTATTGAAGATGATGTAGAGGTTGATGAAGATGAAGATGAAGATGAGGGTGATGATGGAGACTTTCCACTGTCTCCATTTCCTCCATTACCCTTCTTGGATTTATCCTCATCATTATGGCCTCCTGAAGATCCTTCTCCTTCCTTGTGAAGTTTGGATACTTCTCCTTCAAGTCTCTCATTCCTTTCTTGATAAAGGACTCTCACCATTTCTGTCAAATCAAGGAATGCTTTTCTAAACAACCTTTCTTCCTCTTTGGGATCAACTTCCTCATGGATTTCTCCTTCCCTTGAAGACATGCTTATGGCTTCTTCTGCTTCTCTTGGAGGTGAAATTCAAGGTGGATATATTGACACTCTTTCCCTCCTTGGCTGAGGATTACTGTAAGTCCTTTCCAATTGACCTTCTCCTCTCTTAAGCTTTAGCCTAGTAAGCATCAAAAACCTTGTAAATAGTTAAACAAACCTTGCACAAGAACAATACAGTGAGTAGAACTCTAGATCTGATACCAACTTGATCTGAATGGATTGTATTATTTATGTTGTGCTAAATATCCAAACAGTAATAATAATGTGTGCATAAGGTTCTCCTTAATTTGTAGGTTAAACAAATAGTTATGGCTTTGTTAAATAGATTTATGTGTGAGGATTGATTAAGTATTTTAACTATTTATCATTTTACAGCAATAAAGAACATAGAAATAAACTTCACCAAAGCACATTACTCATAAAATTGTTGAAGAAGTTCACCCCTCCTGGGCTACATCTACTGGTCTAGCTTTCAATGGCATGTCCCTCATGTATTAATTTGCTCAAAATGTAAGTGCAAGTGAAAATAAGCCTCAATAGGAGAAACTCTATATAAAATCAGCTTCAGAAGGTATGAATTAGCCAGAGATGACTATTCATTTACATAAAACAGATAAAGAAAGCCCAATACACTACCTTCTCCATGATGGCCCTAATGGCTCCTTGATCTTCCTCGAAGATAAAACTACTGAAGATGACCTTTGTTCAACCTGAAACCTATGCCAAACTGCTCAAATTGTCAAAAATACCCAAAATTTCCTATTTTTGCACCCAATTTCATTCAATAATGAAGGATTTATGGCAAAAACAAGATTTTCCCAATGTCTCTTAAAAACCTCCACTAAATGTGGAAAAACTCCAATTAACTCTGCCTATTTAGTGATTCCCACCGAAAATAATGGAACGCGCCAAAACTGGCAAACGGTTAGTAGGAGGCATTTAATGTTAAATGGGGCGGTCACATTTAACATTTGGGATGTGGCCACATGCCACAGTTTGTATAACCATTTCCCAACCTCCAGGCACTATGGCCTTTAGGGCCAGGGTTTTAAGCGATTGATCATGTGTTTACGGGGCTAGCCCTTAACCTTTTCCACCGGTTTGAATTTTAAACAATAAAAATACCGCATATCCAATGTTTGTTAAGAACTCGTGTGTAGACGAGTTGGTCGGGCCTCTGAGCTGGCAGGCGGCAGGTTTCCAGTTCGAATCCTGCTGACTATAAAAATTTGTTTTAATATGCCTTTCAAATCCGGCCTGGGGCCACATGACAACCTGTGATTGGCCAAAATTAGAAAAGTCAAACCAACATCAAATCCCAAGCTGCCACTTGTCGACTTCCTATTCGACCATACGAAATATTCTGAGGAATATTCTTGGAATATTCCTTGGAATATTTTTTAAAATTTTTCAAAATTTGAAAATTTAAATTTGGTCAACTCATTTTTGGAGTTTACTAGGCATTTTTAAACCTTAATAACTTCTGCATACAACCTCTTTTTTGCGAATCGTTCACGGTGCCAGAATCGCAGCAATAAGACCTTTCTGGTCATTCAAGTTGCAACCACTTCTGAGAACTTTCATTTTTGAGCAATTTCCATAACTTGGACATGATCTCCTGATCAGTTAGTACTACAAAGAGTAAGAATAAGTCATCTAAACCCACTTCTCCCATAATAACTTTACCAGATTCACCTAAAGGAGATTCTTCCCTTGAAACTTTTACCGACATTCACGTTGTAGATTCATCCACAAATAAAGCTAAAACCGAAAATAAGAAGAAAGGAAAGAATAAAAATAAACAAAACACATCTCTTAAAGAGAAAAAATAAAAAACCGAACCATCTGATGAAAAGCATAAACCTCGTTATCCTTTTCTTATCTGTGACGAGGATATCTATACCAAAGGGTGTCCACACCGAGCCGAGGTATCCAAATTTTTCAAAGGTTCACCCACACCTACTTTCTTGAAGGATTCTTTTCGATCTCAAGATAGTAAAATGATCAGATCTTCTTCCAATTCATTAACATATATTTTAATGATGTCTCAAGTCATGGTTGCAACACGATCTCAAGACTATGGATCTAAGAGTTCTGTAACTTGTAATGAGATTGAATCTTCCAGTCAAACACCAGCAATACCTCCTTCAGTTTCCGAACCACTTCAAATCAAGAAACCTAGCCGTCATTTAGTGATTAAACTGCCTGCTAAAGGTGTACTTCAAAAATCGGCTTTCAATCCACATGTGAGAGCTGCTCAGAGTTACAACATTGCTGAATATTTGGTCATATCCCCTTCAACAATGTCGTCCTTAGAAGTGTTGCAATCATGTCCAGCACAAAGGAAAATACTATTATTAGCCATCAGAGCTATTGACCCTCAAGACTCGAACCTAATGGTCTTTGATCTCAAAAATTTTGTACCTGTACTTCTCCATCAAATGGCTTTTCAGATTCCATTATTAGTCAAATCAAGACGATTTTTTTTGTACTGTAAATGATGAGGAGGAATATATGTGTATAATGTCGTTAAAATGTTGAAAAACCCTTGGTTCTCCAACACTTAACCAATCACCGACTAACCTTAAAGTCTTTGACAGAAGAGGTTTCCATCCATATGGAATACTCCAGGATCTGCCTATAGAAGTAGAAGGAAAAATTGTTAACCTAGAGGTGGAAGGTGTTGATGCCCCTCTTGACTACAACCTTCTTCTGGGTCATAGTTGATCTTACACAATGAATGTTGTTGTTTCATCAGTCTTTCGGGTAATCATGTTTCCTCACAAAGGAAATATTGTTAAAATCAATTAGTTGTCATACTTCTCTTTAAAACCTGCTTCTACAAATAGTATTCAGCATGTCGAAAAATCAGTTATCCCATACAAAGATGTTGGTATAGGATTAATGAAGGATTCCGCTCTCATGGGAACTTTCGATATGCCCTCACCCAATGTACCGCGAATAATTTCCAATATCAATATGATCACATCAAGCACAATACCATTTGATGACACAAGGATTGTGCCTTCATAATCAGAATTGGACTCTTTTAACGATGAGATGCCTTTAAGTCCTTTTGAATCAACATATGTAGCAGTACAATCATATTCTGACACCTCATCAACTTCTACTGATAAAATGAATGTGATCAATTAAGAATCATCTTCTATATCAATCTCAACTTTGGCATTATTTCCAGATCCCCTTCAACATGTATTTGCAACTGATGAAAGTATTCGAGAAATTTTTTCATCGGGTGAATTACCATGGGATGATCTACATCATCGATCTTCTTTTTTGCCTAATATCGATAAACTTGAAAATGATTTTTCATCTATTTTTATAATTGATTATTTCAAGGAACCATAGAATCCCACATCGATTACACATTCGGATTCTGAGACAAATTTGGGAAATATTTCTACAATAGTTCCTATTGACCTATCGATTAAACCCGGAATTATTGAAAACATTCATATAGGTGCTTCTTGTTGGATGGAAGAGATTAACACTTAAAAGTCCCTATTTCACGAATTCCGAGACATTTTTGCCTAGTCTTACGAGGAGATTCCAGGTATCGATCCTAATATTGTTATTCATGAAATTAAGACATACCCAGATCCTAAGCCTATTAGACAGAGATTACATCCAACATATCCGTGGAAAGCTGAATCAATCAAAGCTAAAGTTGAGAAGCTATTATGAGCAGGATTTATTTATCTTATTCCTTTGACGAATTAGGTATCTAGCATATTTCCCGTAACGAAGAAACAAGGGACTATCAGAGTATGTGTCGATTATCTGGAAATTAAAAAAAAAAATCCAAAAGACAACTATCCTACACCCTATATCGATCAAATTATTAATCATTGTGACATAAACGAAATATTCTCATTTACGGATGGTTTTTCTAGCTACAATCAAATCAACATACTCCTTATCGATAAACCTAAAACAACGTTTATATGTCCTTGGGGCACGTTTTCATATTGCAAACTACCTTTTGGACTAAAAAATGAGGGTGAAACTTTTCAAAGAGCTATGTATTATGTGTTTCATGATATCAAACATATTGTACAGCCTTATCTAGATGACTTAACTCCTCATTCTTTATTTAGAGAAGATCATCCTATACACTTACGAGTTATCTTCATGAGATGTAGGCATTACAAAATTCGTTTGAATCCACACAAATGTATTTTTTGTGTACAATCAAGTCGATTACTTGGGTTCATCATTTCAAAAGATGGCATTCATGTCGATCCATCGAAGGTTGAGGCTATCATCAATTTACCTCCTCCTTCTACTCTTCGCCAACTCCATAGTTTGTAAGGGAAAGCAAACGTTTTACGTAGGTTTATCCCGAACTATGCAGATTTAATAAAAGGCTTTACCTAGTTGTTGAAACAAAATGTTCCATTTATTTTGGATGAGATTGCCGATAAATATTTTGATGCACTTAAAAACGTGTTGACCCATGCACCGTTATTGCATCCACCTAATTACCACCGGGATTACTTTTTATAATTAGTTGCCTCTGATTCCACGATTGGAATGGTTTTGGTTCAGGAAGATGAATCTCACAATGAACATATGATCTATTACCTAAGTCGAAATCTCAACCCGACGGAAATCAAGTATTCACATGTGGAGAAATTGGCCTTTGCAGCAGTTCAAGATGTCTAACGATTTCTTCATTACATATTGTTACGCAAAACCACAGTGATATCTAACTGCAACCCCATGATGTATATATTGAAAAAACAATTTCTCGGGGGAAAATGCTCCAAATGGATTGTTATCCTGCAAGAGTTTGATTTGGAGTTCGAGAAGTCCAAGTCCAATAAATCACTAGTGTTTTCTGAACTTACGTGTGACTTTCCCAATACTAAGTCCAAAACGGTGGCAGAGAATCCTATTGCAGATGAATCTTAGTTTCTAATCAGTACTTTAGATCCTTTGTATGGAGATATCATTATATATCTTCAAACCCAAACTTTTTGCCTAGAGCTTTCACGATGAGATCGACGGAGAATCAGATACCAATCCGAGCAATACAATATTGTTGGCGACACTCTTTATCATGGTGGTGCCGATTCTGTTTTTCAACGATGTATAACTCATGAAGAGGCTGAAAATTTTTTGAATGATTGCCACTCTAGAGCATGTGGTAGTCATATGTCTGGGTTTGCCACAGCCCAAAATATATTTCACACTGGTTATTTTTTGTCATCCTTATTCAAATATTGTATTATCGGGGTTTGAAAATGCCACAATTGCCAGATTTTTTATCGAAAGATGTGTGCACCCCTAGCTCCTCTTCAACCAATCATTATTGTTGGTCCTTTTTCCAAATGGGGCGTCAATTTCATTACATGTAACCCTCACTTGGTTTGGGGGCATGGGTATATTATTCTCGCTGTAGATTACTTTACCAAATGGGCTGAGGCGATGCCTACATTCATGGCTGATGGAAAAACTACAACTACTTTCATATTCAATCACGTGATTTCTCAGCTTGGTGTCCCTCAAGCTATTATTACGGACCATGGGAGCCATTTTCTAAATATTATGATGATAGAACTTTCTGATCAACTTGGTCTGTGCCATGATAATTCTAAACCATTACCCAAAGGCTAATGGTCAAGTTGAGGTTGTCAACAAGGTTTTAACCACCATGATTAAACAGATTGTCGGGACTCATAAATCTAATAGGAATACCATGTTTTTTTCGGCATTATGGGCATACCGTACCTCTACAAAAAGTGCTACAGGGTTCACTCCTTTTCAACTTGTTTATGGTTTATAAGTTGTGTTACCCATTGAATGTTAAATACCATCAGTCAAATTAGCCATTGAGTTGTTGCCAACTACCTCTGAAGAGGAGAAACTCTTTCTATACCTAGCACAATTAGATGAAACTTGTAAAACTACTACATTAGTTACCGAAGCTTAGAAGAAACGTGTTAAAGCTCAGTATGATCAAAGTGTTAACCCTCGCATTCATTCAGAAGGTGACCTAATTTTAGTATATGATCAAGCTAACGATAAGCTAGGTGCTGGTAAATTTGAACCGATGTGGCATGGTCCCTATATTGTCAACTGTGTGCTTGCAAAAGGAGCCTATGTGTTATCATAAAATTGTACTTGATTGGTTGCTTATCAAAAAACTCAGTGTAACTATTTCAACCCACCTCTAACTGAAGCTTAGCCTCTTCAGTTTGAGAGGGCTCTCTCAAGGGGGTTTTATGATATTGAATAATGATAGTACTAGATTGCTAACTCTATGGAAATTTTAACTTGTTTTTTTATGATTGCGGGCTAAAAAGAATGCAGGCTTGCTAGCATTGGGCTTATGGAGTCAAGAATCAGTATTTTCAGTGACAGAGGTTCTTGAACATGGAAGCTGAGGTAGATATAGGTCTTTAACAAAAGCAACTCACACATAAAACATAGGAAAACACAGTCATTTCATCACTAAAGGAAGTCAGAGCATCAAGTTATGAATTATGAGTAATAGAGATGAAATCTACTGCAAGTGCTAAAATATAAATATGTAGACCAATAAAACATTAGAAACCTCATGAGAATCTCAGGTCTATCAAGAATAATGTCACTTTGTATTACTGATATAGGTCAAAAGCATAAAAGAAGCAGTTTGGTGCAAATGTTCTCCAACCCCTTACTACTTCTATGCTTTTTATTTAAATAGACATTATTTACAACAAGGCTGATATACCTGGTGGCTAGATCATCGAATTCTCCCACGAAACCTTTCATAACTGAAATACATAACTTCTATCATAAAGTTGACAACTCTACCTTAAAGAAACCATCTCCTAATAGGACTCTAACTCCTATTTATTACATTTTTCTTATCCTATCTATGAAATAGTTACATTATGGTTAAAAATTAAGTATCACATACTCGAAAAATCCATGACATAGTTCATCACCACTTTACATATTAAAAACCCTCCTAGATCTATGGAACATCACTCTACTTTTTAGGAATGCATGATCCTTACCTTCAAAGCTACTTTGGCTGATGACCTGTCTTCATAACACTCCCTTCCAGTCATAAGTATCTGCTGAAAAGATCCCTTGACATGTTTCAAGACACTAGCTGGCCAAAACTGTCATTAATATGCTAAAAAACCTTTAACAATTGGTCGCTACGAAAACTGGACAATTTCGTAGCGAGTTTTGGTAGCGTTGAAAAAATGGCTTCTACACCCATTAACTTCGCTCCTTTTTTGTTTCATGATGTTATTCAAGTCATGACACATCACCACCATGAATTCCCCCCCTTTAATCGTGCAAAAATTGACTTTAGAAGCAAAAGGGATGCTACAGGTTTTTTCATAGCGTATTCATGGCTTTAAGCCTGAGGAACGCTATGAAACTGTGTAAAAACCAAGAAATTTTCCCCTTTCAAAACAATCTTCAAAAACTACTCTCCTGCTATAAAAATTTTATTTTCTTCATATTATGGACCTCTTCAGGCATATTCCATCTTACCTTATCATGCTTGTGGTGTTTCCTCCTCATTAACAATCAGTTGAGCAATGGGCTCCTCAACCACTGTTATCTTCAAACCTTTCTTTTCCAGCTCTTCATGAATCAGTTCTAATTGTTGTTCTAGGTCTTTCACTTGATCCTTTAGTATCCTGTTTTTGTATTGCAAGTGAAGGTTTCTCTTTTTAATGTGCTTTACCTCTCCTCTTAGTGGCTGAGTCCACTTCATCATTTTTTTTGTATTGTCCAAGGTCTTTGAGACACTTGTGACTTGATATTCCCATGTCTTTCTCATTTGTTCAAACTAAACCCTTTCAGCTCTATGCTTCTTTGCCTCTTTCTTCAAGACTGTTATCTCTTCCTTTGCTTCTTTCAAATGCTCCTTAAGGGTTTCCACTTCTGATTTTTCAGTGATTTTCTCTTTACCCTTCTTCTGTTTGATGACCATATCTTCTTTTGTAGGTGAGGAGAGGTCTATGATTCTTGGTGGTGGTTGAGCAGTTTCACTGTCCTTCTGAATCTCTTTGCTTATTTCCATGACCTTTCTTGCATGCCTGGTCATTGGTTTCCTAGGTTGAAACATGAATCTAGCATCATCGCCTGTAAAATCCAATTTTTTGGCTATTTTTCCTTTCTTAAGCTTCCTTCCTCCCTATTCAACATCTTCAACTAGGACAATGGGAGTTTCTTCAATATCAATTGCATGCAAGATGTCTTCTAAGTTACCCTTAACCACTGTTTGGCTCCTTGTAACTCTCTTACTACCATTTTTGCTAACTGTTGGCTTCTATTTTGCAGGTGTAGCTTTAGGTGTGTCAATCTTCTGCAAAAGCTCTGTCTCCATGCTCACTGGTTTTAACTGCTCTGCCACTGCAGGTGATGAAACATCTCTAGGTTTGGGAACTATTTTAGGAGTGAAAACATCTACTTCAAAACCACTTAAGAACAAAAAGGATGTCCAATATTTTCCTAATCTCTTTAACTCCTCTAACACCAACAACTTGATCAAACCATGGTGAAAGAGAGAAGTTTCATTTCCTTTTTTTTTAACTTGGACCTTATCTGACATTTTAGTTATACTTCTGTATAAATAAAAGGGCAATTCAAGAGACCTCTTACCCACAAAATGAAGTAGAAGCCTAAGGTGGTAGGAGTAGACCATGTGAAATCTTCCTTCACAGGTGAAGTACTTCTGAATGATCATCAGCAACTTTGAGTAGTTGTCCTTCATGTAGCTCCTTGGGATAGCATTTGTGAGATCAATTTCACTATTCTTTGGCTTGATGAATTCTTTGCAGTCCTGCATGGTGAATTTGATGCCTTTAAACCATTTTTCCCCTCCTATAGGGATTCATGTTGCTACTAAAATTTTGTGTGGTGTTACTGTGAGGTTTAGCATTCCCACCTTTGAAGTTTTCCCAGTGAAACTGTTAGCAAACTCCTTTGAAACCTGCAAATGGCACCCTTGCAGCCTTTGGAAGAATTGCAAACAACCTGTTCTTCTGAACACTTCCAAGGCAGTTGGGTCTTCATTTAAAAAATTCATTTCCATGGGCTTATATCTGAGGCAGTGACCACCTTTGTTTGTCTTCTTCCTTGCAGCCATGGTGAATTTATATCTTCTCGGCCTCGCTTGACTAATGGCACATGTAACCTTTGAAAATGCCAGCAACATGCTTGGCTCGGTGAAGAAACTCTCTAGAAACTCAATAACATGCAAGGATAAAGCAGAGAATGACAAAAAAACTCAATTGGGTAATTTTTTATGGTTTCAATGACAACTCATGCCCTAATCATGACTCATGCATGCTAAAAATGGTAATGATGACCTCATGCATGACCTTGTACCTTTGAAATAACCCTAACTGACTCGAATGACATCCACCCTAACTCCTCTAATCATGAACTGACACCTTGAATCAGATTTGACAAGACGGACAAAAAAAATATTTTTTGTAGCGTAGCTAGTTCATTTCCTGGCAATTTCGCTACGAAACTATTAGGCAATTTCGTAGCGCAAAATTGTTATTTTACAGTGTAAAATGCTACGAAAAGAGGTAAAACTGGCTAAAGTGTGCTTTTTGAATTTAAATGCTTGGGAAATTAAATATGTCAGTAAATAGTGACTGATGGGACATGACATGACCTGAATGGAGGTGGATTGAGATGAAATGGAGGTGGTCTTGAACCTTAGGATAGGTTACATATGAAAAAATGAAAATTTCCTATACCAACTTGAGACAACTGATAAATGAACTTGAATGAGCATGTCAAGTAATGTTTCAAAAACTTATAAGTGATCACACTATGGATTAATTGATTATTACGGGGTCTCTTTAGATAAACCCAGAAATGGTCTTTCTCTTATGAGATATTATGCATGACTTTTCAGACGAATATCTCACTTGTACATTAGTTACATTTTAGAATAGTGTGCCTAGATTATTTTTTGTTGTTACTACTATCGTTTCTTATCTTGATTACTCTTGATATTGCAGATGTCGACATCCCTTCAAACTTACATTGGTATTGCTGATGGCGCTTGTCATAGTACACAGAACATCTCTTCCGTAGCTTGGGTTATCTATTCACCCGTTGATGAGTTAGTCTCTATTCATGGGATATGCCTTGGTCAAACAACAAATAATATTGCAGAATATAGCGCAGTCATTGAGTTATTATCTGATGCAATTACATTTGGTATTAGACATTTTATCATTAGGTTAGACTCACAACTCATTGTATTACATTTAAACATAGTTTATGCTATTAGAAATCCAGTATTGTTAAGATTATTTTTGAAGGTTCATCTCTTGGAGCGACAATTTGATTATATCAAATATCAACAAATTTCAAGAAATTTAAACAAACTAGCTGATGCATTAGCTAATTGATTTTTAAATAGTCATCTGCAACATTAACAAAGTAAATCAAAACAACATCCAATCCATGTTGAACAAGATACTTAGAGAAAGAAAGTAGTAATATCATTAGGATAGATAAGTTAGTGTCAACAAATATTACATCGCTGTGATCATAGGTTCAAACACCTTATGATATAAAAGATAATGATACAAAAAACAAAATGTTGATCTACATTGACCATCAACTATCCATGATGATGGTCATGATAACAAAATATAACACACGCCACCTTGCGAAGAGATCTCCTAAATGGACCTGGAACACCAGTCACGTGTCTCTGGAGCCCAAGAGGGATATCATCAATTCCTGTATCAGGACTATCAATATTCAACCTCTCAAGGTTGTGCTCCATCTCTGCCAGGATATTTGATGCACCATCATGTGGAGATGCTATGGGTTGTGCCTCTCACATGTCAAAGTGATGAAGCGTTGTTGGTCATGTCAGACCGACATCTACACTTAATTTTTTTGTCAATATTGGACAATAAAAAATTAAATAAAAATTAGATTAAAAACTTCAAAATGATTCACTAACCTATCTCATCCCACTGTTTCCCTAGTGGCAAGGATGTTTCAGAATCACTTCTATAATCCATCCCTACATAAGGAAAATCTTCAATTGTGAAGATCTGGTTCCTGAGCCATGAGAAATAAGACAGAGTAAACTAAACCTCTGGACCACCCTCGCCACCATGGTGAGCCGTCAGTGCTACCCATTGCACCATCTGAGGTTCCTGAGGACTTCCATGATCCACTGGAGTCATTTGGGGTGCAAGGAGTGGAATCCTCTCTAGAAAAAATGAGATAATAATGGCACCGTTTCCGAAGTTTTTCAACTTCCCATTTTTAGCTCTAGTCAGTTTTCCCTTCATATTGGCCAATACTCCTTCACTCTAGTTGAATACTATCCCTCTCAAACACTCAACTGCAGTTTTCATCTGTGCTTTGGTAGTCATATGAGGATCTGCACTCCCGCATAACCTGGTAACTGTGAATGCTATGATTTTGAGTTACAGTCACAAGATGGTTTTGATGTCTATGCGACTGTACTTTAACTCTGAATTATTGCTACAATACTGAGCCTTGTAGCTAGTAGTGGGAAGACCTCCTTGTCTAGTCCCAAATAAGGAAATGTTTCTCCCTCTCTGAGGTAATACAGTGAGGAATTATATGTCTTCTAGCTCAATCTCAAGCCGGTGGTCCCCAATTATGAAACATTGATCTTTCACGTCCTATGCATTCACAAGCCAAGTTAGGAACTCAACTTGTGCCTTCATGCCATGAATTGCCTAGAACTTGTATAAACCACAATTTTTTAATGCACACATGGTTTCCAGATCATCCATATCTTCGTTTTCCACGAGCCCATGTTCTCGTTCCCGCCATTCCAACATGATTAAAGACCTGCAAATCAACAAATTAAACATTAGAAATCAGTTGGAGGAAACTTGAATATTTTTTTATGGATAAATATAGGTTTTTCAAAGACTCACAGTGCTTGCACAGGTTTTATGTATACACAATGTGTTTCTCTGCACGCGTCCCACATATAACCCGCGGTGGTCCGACGATTTTTATTTTAAAAAATCGTCGGGGTGCGCGGTTTCGCACAGAGAAATCGTGGACCCCCGAGGACGGAATTTGAAACATAATTTCCTCCTAAAAAATTCCATGAAAGCTTAAAACAAGAAATGAAATGGATGAAAACAAAGACAATGAAGATGTGGATTACTTGGTTCTGACAGTTCTCGAAATGATCAGTTCGTTCTTTTGATATCAGCTCCAGAAGTTTTTGGCCAAAATCTCTCTCTTCAATATTCTGAAAATCAAAAGGTGAAAATGACTTGTTTTAACTCTTTTTGTAGTTTTTGATGAATAAAATATTATTATTTTATTTATTTTTACTTTTAAAAGGTCAAATTTAAATATTTTTAATTTTTGAGAACAAGTATTTGTAATTGTTTCAGTTTTTGTGCAAGATACAGGATTTTGGTAAAAATAATTATTTTGACATGGAGTATAATTTTATCAATTTTTTGGGCTCTGTAAAAATAAGAAAAATAAAAACCCTGGAGTCCTCTTTTAAGCCATTTTTAGACTCTCAAAACATGAAAATATCGTCAAGTACTTGACTATTCAAACTCATTAAATTAAATGAACATTCGTCCATTCAGTATAAGTTTACCCCTTTTCTGGACTGAATTGGACTAATTACAAAAAAGGTATACGTTCATTAATTATGGTCAATAGAGTTCTCTCCTGCATTATTTTATCCTTTTTCGGGCTTCAGAGACTAAATTTATGAAAAATAACATCCATGTATGTTACTTATGTTTTTCTTCTGACTCCCTAAAAATGAAAAACGCTAAGTTGTTCCTATACTGGACTCATTAAAATTTAACAGTATAGGACCTGTCAGTCACAACCAGAACGAACCACTCCTTCTTAGGGTTCGATTTTAAAACTAATATGGACTCATCCGAAGGATGAGCTTACACAAACAAGAAAATATTATCCTCCTCAAGCTTGACAAAAATAAAGAGGTAATTTCTAGTAATGGTGGAGGGAAAAGAGAGAAAAAGAATCCAGTTATCATCCTTTTTTTAGAGAGCAGAATGTCACTGTTGAACACGACACTTTGTCACACTTGTACCTGGGTTGGGAAATCCTTTGTCTAACAGTTAATCAAACCACATTGAAAGTCTTCAGCTGGTTTCTGGGTATTAGCTTTAGGTCAAATGATGCCAAGCCATCTACAGTGTTGCTATGTGTTCAAGTGAATGTTCAATAAACCATTCATTGCAAACATTTGTATCCATTCACATTGACCATCCTCGAGTTAGTCCTTGCAAAACATTTATTCAAAACTTGATCTAATGGTTTCGTGTCTTAGGCTTTCCTGCGACGGATCACTTTCTATCGAAATTAGCTCATTATCTAGAAACTTGATCTAGAATCCTATCAATCCCTTGGAATCTGCATGCCCTAATGGCAGGTTTCTCACCTTCGATAATAGGTTTTCATCACTTACCTTAGATCGAACGATTCTATGAGTGTTTGACTGCAAATAATTCATTCACACTTCATAGACTGTACTGAAGTACTTTGAAATACATTGTCATTATTGGTGGTTTTTGTGACACTTGTTAACAGTTCTCATTATCGACCAGTAATCAAGTGGTTTCTACCATGTTCGAATTCGACAAAATCAATCGCATGGATTTATTCGTACTAGTTCGAGAAGCGGAAAATCAAGACCTTGGATCTAGTTTCCACCATCTAGGTTGCGAGGAGTTCTATTATTCATGATACAGTAGAATACTTATGACAAATGGCTGCGTCCATAATGTGTCTACTTTTGATCTAATATTGAAGCCATATCTGTACCAGAACATTTAGTTAGTTTTGATTTGAGTATGTTAATTCCTACCTCAGTGATGATATTATTTACATTGAATGTTTTTATAGGTTTTCGACCGACGTCTCCAATCCAATCCTCGGAATGATAAAGCACTTCACTCTTTAGAAAAAATCTTAGAATTCGCACTTTCGGGGGCAATCTGTTACACATCATTTTGTCACCATGAAATTTGAATATTTATATGGTTCCATTAGCATCCATATCATGTTCCCTTAGAGGTCGAAAACATTGATGTTCCTGAATCAAGTCTTGGAAATTTGAGAAAAGCTCTGAAAAACCCTTAAAACTCTGCTTGCGTGGTTTTACTAGCCTTTCCCTATGCATGCGCTGATGATCCTTCCATTAGTTACGGTGACTACCGCACTATTTTCCACTAAAACCTGCGCACCCCCATGAAAATCAAGTAAAAGGGAAAAGTAACTTCTAGAAGCCTAGTTGGTCGAATATTCTCCCAACTGGAAGCCTCTAGAGTCACGCTAGTTCGAGCGTTATCCCTCTACTCATGGAGTTTATACCTTGGTCCAAGGAACTCAAATCCCTTCATGAGAGGAATCCATCCCCCTCTTCATAGAACTGAAATCAATCTCCTTATAAAGTGAGCTCAAGTTTTAGGTTGAAGGGTAGATACTTGTAGATACCAATGTGATTAGAGACTGATCTATATAGTTTCTAAGCTAAAGAGAGTTCATAGAGTGCATACTTTCTATACTAGTGAGTTGTTGTTGACACACTGAAGATCACACCTTTGTGCCCATAACTTCATGTTAGTTATTCTAGAGAGGAAGGCTTATCAGATTGAAGGAGAATGATTTCTCAGGACCCCGGGAGAAATTTGTACAACATCAAGGCATCCGGTTGTAAGATTGCTCTTTCTAATTTATGATAATACATATGGATATATTTTTCTCATTATCTTGTTTCTGTATTTATAGGAATAATTTAAATACTTAGACTCCTTGATCACTAAGTTGGATTAGTACTTTTTTATTATTATATATTTCAGATGCTTTGATTATTTTTCTTGTCTTTTATTACAGGTTCTACTCATCATTGGAGAACCACTTTGGAGCAACGAGATAAAGGGATACATCAGACATTTCGATTTTAATGTAGGAGCATTTCCTCTCTACTTTACTATTATAATGACCTTAAAATAGAATTAATCTAGAGAAAGAGGTATCCAAATGGATCTTTGTTTCTAGTTACTCGCTGGAGTACTAGGGAGATCGCACTTGTCCGCAAGAGGAATTAATCCTCGTAACAGGGTGTGAGGGTGCCATCTTCATATGGGTCTTCACTACGACATTGCTTCACCATGGAAGACCATTTGTTGAGGTTGAAATCGCATGACCATTTGAATATTATAAGAATACATATAATGTCAAAATCATTATTTTATTATTTGTTATATTAATAAATTTATCCCATGCAAGGATCATAAAACATAACTAATTTTGTATATTATTGCATGTGTTTATAACTTTGTAGTGTCATTATCCTTTGTTCATGCATGGGTGTGTGAAACATGACTCCCCCCAAGACCTAGGACGTGTCATATATAAATTATTTTCATTTGTATGTTGGATCACTTCAAAGGAGATTCATGTGGCTAGCATTCCACGGTGGCATCAAGAGATAGTTGAGATTGTTTGTATGTTTGATAAGGAACTGCCAACGAGTTTCATGGACTCGCAGGTTCCTCTTCTAATCCACCTAGTAGATGAGGTTGAATTAGTTGGGGTGGTTTCTTGTCGTAGGATGTTCCTCTTAGAGAGGTACATGAAGAAATTGAAAGGTTTTATTTGACAAAGGGAAAAACCGGAGGGGTCTATGGCAGAGGGGTACATATCGTATGAGTATTTATATTATGCCAGTGAGTACATCAAGAAAATTGACAATAGACCAGGTGCAGTGATTCGGGACGATGAAAGGGATGAAGACAAAAGAGAAGGGGAGCTTCTCCAAACGAATGGAAAAAGACGCTTGATAGAGAGTAACTGACTTATAATTTTTCAAATTTACACAAAGTAAATATTCACGTTGAACTTCGATATAATGTATAATTTGATCTCAGATGTATTATATTTCGATTTTATTTCATCAGCGAATGTAGAAATTGAAGCAATCAATAAGTTTGTTCTTTACAATTCCGAAGTGACACAACTGTGGGTCACGTTGTACGAACAAAAGAGGATGAAATGGGATAGTGACAGGAAACAATTTAGACAGTTGAATGGTAGAAGCATGCCTTATCCCAATCATTTAAAAGAAAATATGCCAATTATATGCCCCAAAAGTTTGGTTTCTCACCAAGTCAGAGATAAATACGGTGCAACCGGTCATTACTCGTGTGCTGAAGAGGATGCGTTAAACGTAGGGATTGGGTGTAGCAACTCGATAATTATCTATTTATGTACATTCTAAACTTAATAATGCACCTTTGAAATGTAACATCTATGTTTTATATTTTAACAGTTGGTTTATTAGACACATGACACTATGATTTTTTAACTTTTTCTATAGGTGCATTTGTTCCCATCTATGTGGGCATATGGACACCATTTTCGCACAAAAAATGTCGATGATGGACACATGACACAAGACTATGGAGTGGAAGTTGAGTTCGATCAATCTAGTCAAGATAGACACTGTGATCAAAACCTAGTACGAAGGACGTTAGGTTACATCAGAAATATCAAGAGATCATTGAAGTGGAATTCTCTTCTTTCCAATGTGTTATTTTTAGGTGCAAGTGGTGGGACACCTGTTAGGGTCCTATAATTTACAAAATCTCAAGGTGACTGATTATTTATGTTCATATGTCTTATATCTTGAGAATAATATTCCATGGCTGTCATCTATTTCCAAGAAAGGATCTGCTGGTTAAAAGGGGAAAAGGATGGCTTCTCCTAGGTGGTAAATATCAGTACAAGTTAAAGGTGCATAAAGAATTGTTTGGAAAAAATACTTTAGAACTTATCCTAGTTCTAATACATGGCTAAATACTTCATTCTCCATATAGACCAAGCTAAGCCTAAATATATTATTCAGTGCTTATCCATTTCATTAAGACTTCAAAACCCTAATGTAAAATTTTCAGACTTTATATTACCATTTTCCATATGTCTATGATGTAAACCTTGCTCCTTCCATTCATCATATTGTCACATCATAGAGAGCACAGTCATATCCTAGCCCATATTAAACACCCCACCATTTAGACTTTACAGTTTAGGTAGTCCGAAATGAATGATTTTGGTCACCATTCCTGCACCCACGTGGCACAGACGATATTGCGCACTTTTTACCATTTCGCATTCATGTTTGCTGCTTCTAACCATCGATTCGATATAATGGGACCCATTTCCCTACCTCGTCACCCTTTCCCCATTGCACCTCGTTAACCTCCCTGCACTTTCCCGACATCCACCGAGCCCCGCTTCCATCCAAAGATAAAAATAACTTTTCATCCCTCCCTCAGCCTTCGAACTTTAACCACTAGGTGGGGGGGTCCGAAATGAGTGGTCTCCCTTACTGTCGTTCCTGCTACGTAGCACGTCCATGCTATTTCGCACCCCCCTTCACTGAAACCTCCTACCACTCTTTCCCCCCCTCCAAAATTGTTTTCCCTCGCTCCGATACCACTCTCGCCACCGTTGCTCCACGTCTCCATCCACCGTTATGTCACGTCGTCCACCGCCACCGCTGCTACATTGCGTCACGTCGACCACCGCCACCATTTATCCACGTCGACAAACCGACTTCCGCCACCGCTGCTACACTGCGTCACGTCGAACACTGCCACCATTTATCCACGTAGACAAACCGACTTCTGCCACCGCTACTCCACCAGTTCCTGCCTATGAAATTACTCCACATCTCTTTTCCTTGCCAATCCTATCTTAAGGGTGTATTGAATCATTTCGGTATGTTTTAATGGAAGCAGTGGGTTTTTTTTTTTAACTCCACTACAACAAATAACTGGTGCAGAAGAGACAGAGGTAGTTAGAGACAGAGTGGCCATCATGACAGCTGGCGCAGAAATCAGATCAAATCATCCAACAACCTCTTTCCACCAAGGTAGAGCCGGATGTCAGAGCCGTCATTGCCTCTTTGGCATCACACTAGCAAAATTATGATCACTCTACAATCAATAATGGACTGCTAAAGTAATCGTTTTGGCCATATTTATCTTATCACTGCCTTGCATGGTTCCACTTGTCAAATTTTGGCTTGAATGTAATTAATGACGATCTCTAAAAAAGACATAGTAACCCACTTAAGTCTTAGATAAATACTCTATGCATTTGCAGTGTCTGGGGGGAGACCTGAAAGGGAAAAACCATTTTAAAAGGCTCATCTAGTTGTACACACTCTTTTTTTGGATGAATGAAAAAACCAATGTTGTTTTCCAAATTCTTGTGTTGTGATCTGTGGTGAAATGCTTTCTCCATGTAATTTCTCATCCTCTTGTTTCACATATTGTTTTATTTCTTTACTGTTGATAAGAAAAAAAAAATCAGGATTTGTCATTGGGCACCCTGATAAGTCTTGAAATAGTAATATATGTTTTCCTCTGAAATCTGAATGTAGAATTCATATAAGGTCTACTCTGCATTCACATTGAACCTTAATTTCTTCCCCCTTTCCATTTCACAAGTTGTAAGGATCCATTGACATGACTAGATTGTCTGGTCACATATTATCTCCATCATTCATCCATTTAAATCAGTTTACACCTATTTGACTCCATTTCCCAATGGCCCTCTTTTTTTGTCTCAGCCACAAATTTTCAAACAAACCCCTATGAACTAATAGCTAGCCTAAAATTCCCAATCAACAAAGCTATATCTAACAGAGAGATCCCTCTCCAGGTCTAGGAGGGCCTGATCCTAAGCCCGAAGCAGTTTTGATGTTGGCATTTGGGATCCTATCTTCAGCGTTCGGAATTACAGAGTGCTAACATTGTGGCGACCATACTGGGGAAATTTCTCCAAAAATGCACTTCAAGTTTCATTTTTTACTTTTGATGGTGAATAGAATTCAAACACCTAAAAGGTTGTTCCATTCACCTGGCGACTCCATTAGCAGAAAAATTCAGAAACAAAGATTCACTAGCAACTCCACAAGCTCAAAATGGGATTAGTTGCAAGGAGATATGCTCCAACAAATAGAGATTACATTCCAGGCTTCCCAAACAAAGTGCTTTAGGTAAATTGGCAAAGAAATCTTCCTATTTTTCAAGATGAGAATGTTGATGATGCTTTGTTACATCTCATTAAATCTCGAATATATTCATGGAAGTTGAAAATCGAATGGCATGAGGATTTCCTCATGAAGATGTTCATGGAAAAATTAGAAGGAAAAGCGAGGGAATGGCATGAAAGTTTAAACCTTAGTAGCTTGTTTTCTTCAAAATATTTCCATAAAGCGTTTTATGAGCATAATAAATAATATTCTCTATCTTTGTCATTAGTGGAAAATTGTTGTGATCAGTTTGAGTACTTCATACAATATCTTGAAAGTATTGATGAAGATCTAGGAGATATGAATGATGAGGATATCTTAGAAGCAATTTATGGATTTCATTCTCAAGTTAACTGTCATGATAATCGAGGGAGATTAGTTGAAGATTAGATAAATTAAGAAATGAAAGTAGATTCACATGATCTATCTTCAGATGCAAATGATGATTCAGATGCTCTTTTGTATAAAGCTAAAGAAGACATTCAGTATCATGACCAATATTCACAAGAGAAAGAAAGCAATTGTTGTTTAATCCAAAGACTACCTCCTCCTTTAATTGAAGAATAAATTAATAATATTTTAAGCCTGCAGCTATCCTCTCAATCTTTATGTGAGCAGGAGATTAATTCTATTTGTTCTACTGTTGATTTATGTATTGAAGTCATTCCTCCTGAAGAAACAGATGTAGAACGGATTGATGTTGAGTTTGTTTTACATTCACAAGAAGGCTTAGTGATAGAGATTACTTTTTTTCATCAAAATGGTGGACTTCAAAAAGAATTTAGAAATACCAGTCAAGATATATCAGATTTTCTTGAGGATAAAATATTGGTATATAACAATAATGTCATATTAGATAATCATGAATAATGTTCAGATATTATTTTTGAGAGTGAGCCTGAGAATAATAGATTGAAACAAAGAGTAGGCCTAGATGCAGCTTGTTATTTTAATCAAGTATTTTTCAAGATCCTTTTGCTGGCCTCTTAGAATCATTTAAACAAGGAGTATGTTATGCCATGGATGGTTTGTTGTAGAATTCAAGGAAAATTTTGAACACTTAAGTTCAACAGCAATCAAGATGGGAGTGGTCATTTTGTTTTTTCATCTTGCTCAAAAAAGTGAGCAAGAATTAGTCATGCAGTCATTTGCTTGACTGGTTATATTAGAAATCTGATTATTATTTCATGGGATAATTTTTTATCAGAATAGAGTAGGTAGGGGTGCAAATAAGCTCAGTACCTTGAGAATTTTTGCAGTTTTAGTTTCAGATTTATTTTTCACTTTTTCAGTTCAAGTGTGTTCCAAACTACAAGTTGCAGAGAGTGTTGATTCTAGCTTGAATATTTTCAGCCACAGAGGTTTTGCAGTAGATCAAGTTGCTGATTTGGGATTAGCCCAATGGATCAGGCCACTAGTCTACGATGTTCTTGACACCTTCTGAAGGAGTTTGCATCCCCAACTGGAGCCACTGTTAGGGTCCTGTAATTTACAGAATCTCAAGGTGACTGATTATTTATGTTCGGATGTCTTATATCTTGAAAATAATATTCCATGGCTATCATATATTTCCAAGAAAGGATCTGCTGGTTAAAAGAGGCAAAGAATGGCTTCTCCTAGGTGGGAAACCTCAGTACAAGTTAAAGGCGCATAAAAAATTGTTTGGACAAATACTTTAGAACTTATCCTAGTTCTAATACATGGCTAACTACTTCATTCTCCATATAGACCAAGCTAAGCCTAAATATATTATTCAGCGCTTATCCATCTCATTAAGACTTCAAAACCCTAATGAAAAATTTTCAGAATTTATATTACTATTTGCCATATGTTTATGATGTAAACCTTGCTCCTTCCATTCATCATCTTGTCGCATCATAGAGAGCACCGTCATCTCCTCGCCCATATTAAACCCTCCACCATTCATACTTTATGGTTTTGGGATTCTGAAATGAATAGTTTTGGTCACCATTACTACACCCATGTGCCACAGATGATATTGTGCACTTTTTACCATTTCGCATTCCTAGTTTCCGCTTCTAACAACCGATGTGGTATAGTGGGACCCGTTTCCCTGCCCCATCACCCTTCCCCCATCGCACCTCGTTAACCTCCCTACACTTTCCCAACATCCACCAAACCTCGCTTCCATCCGACGATCAAAATAGCTTTTCGGCCCCCCCCAGCCTTCGAACCTTAATAGGGGGGGGGTCCAAAATGAGCGGTATCCCTTACCACCATTCCTACTACGTGGCGTGTCCACGCTAGTTCGCACCCCCCTTTGTCGAAACCTCCTACCACTCTTTCCCCCCCTCTGAAATTGTTTTCCCTCTGCTCTGATACCACTCCCCGCCACCACTACTCCACGTCTCCATCCACCGCTGCTCCACTGCATCACGTCAACCACTGCCACCATTTCTCCACATCGACAAACTGACTTCTTTCATCACTACTCCACCAGCTCCTACCTGTGCAATTGCTCTATATCCCTTTTCCCTGCCAATCCTATCCGAAGGGTGTATTGAGTCATTTCGATATGTTTTAATGGAAGCAATGGGTTTTTCTGTTTTAAAACTCCACTGCAACAAATAACTGGCACAGAAGAGACAGAGGAAGTTAGAGACAGAGTGGCCATCATGACAGCCAACGCAGAAATTAGATCAGATCATCCAGCGACCGCTTTCCACCAAGGTGGAGACGGATGTCAAAGCCATCATTTCCTCTTCGGCATCACACTAGCTAGATTTTGATCACTCTGCAATCAATAATGGATTGCTAAAGTAACCGTTTTGGCCAGATTTATCTTATCACTACCTTGCATGGTTCCACTTGTCAAATTTTGGCTTGAATGTAATTAATGACGATCTTTGAAAAACACAGAGTAACCGAATTAAGTTTTAGATAAATATTGTATGCATTTTTAGTATCTGGGGGGAGACCTGGAAGGGAAAAACCATTGTAAAAGGCTCATCTGGTTATACACACTCTTTTTTTGGATGAATGAAAATACCAATGTTGTTTTCCAGATTATTGTGTTGTGGTCTGTGGTGAAGTGCTTTCTCCATGCAATTTTTCATCCTCTTGTTTCACATACTGTTTTATTTCTTTACTGTTGATAAGAAAATTTTGTTCAAGATGTGTCATTAGCCACCCTTCTCAATCTTGAAACAGTAATCTATGTTTTCCTCTGAAATCTGAATGTAGAATTCAGATAATGTAATATCCCGAAATTGGGAGAGCATCAATATAGCACATAAAAGTGGAAAACAACAATAAATATGAATACATCACATGTGAGCCAAAGATAGATCCATGGTATTAAGTATAATAGTAACCAATGAGTACAATATATTGGGGATCAAGTCCCTCAAGCTAGGCAAGAGAAGCCTCCAATGCCTAAAAACACCAAATCATGTAATACAACTGCTACACAAAATAATGAAGCGAGTACAACACAATTTTAATGAGTAACACTACAATTGGAAAGTATAAATGAATGGATCTAATAACACAATGCTCAAACAATACTGAAAATGGAGATCTATGCTCCCAAACACCTTTCCTAGACAACCCAAAAAGGGTTTCTAGAAATACACAAAAGTACAAATGTTGATCTACAACCCTAGGGCTGAAGAATCACTCCAACTGAAGCACATAGAAGGAGGTGGTTGAAGCTGATGTAAAACTGAATGGAAATCCTCCAATAGACTCTCCCAACGAAAGGTTGACCCCTTCACTGAAGATCTAACTCCCCAAGTGGTGCACTGAACCCTCCTTTGAATCTGCTCAATAAAATAACGCAGTTTGAGAGTGAAACTACATTGTAGGAGATGATGGTGACATTTCCTAGTGAAAAATGGTCATATGATGCCCAAGGACCTTCCTTTCTAGACTCCCAATGGAAGGAATTCTTCCTCCACTGAAAAAAGCTCAGAAATGGCCCAATCAAACCCTCCACTGATGCACCCTGCAACACAGCACAACCTCTAAATAGAAACTGCACTATAGAAGAAATTTGTAGCTTGACCTGATGCTAGAATTTATAAATAATGCTCAATGACCTCTCTTGAGTGGGAATTCGAATTCCCCTGAGGATGAGGGTGGGATTCCCACTCGGGAACACCCTTGTGCTAAGTAGCACTGCGGTCTCCGCTAAACAACTGAAGAGAGCAACAAATCATAATAGACCATAATCAAAATAATTATCAAAACATGCTTTCCATGGCTGCCATCCCCTTCCTTATATGCTTTGTGATCCTTCTCACCTTGGGCCCCACTCACTAAATCCACCACTTCCATGCAAATAATCTCCCTTAAAAACTGCATTGTCTCTCATTGAATGTCCACTCCCTCCATACCAGCGCTGTTGATTTGGTCAAAGTTGACCCATTCCACATGCTTCATCCCCTATTCACACACAAAGATGCTTTATCCAGCTAATTTAATGTCCTCCATTCACATTAGGAGTGATTTATTCCTACTAAGGAGATTTATGGGTCTCCCTACCCTCTTATTCTCCTATCTAAGAAGCAAAAACAAAAATTAATATTCCAATTAGCTACATGCTAATTTTGGAATATTACAGTCCTCCCCTCCCAGATGTTGCTTGTCCTCAAGCAACTGCAAGGATAGAACTGAAAAGTATCCTCTCCTCCTCCTGTAGCATCCTCATATGATAAGCTTCTCCACTGAACAAGATGCTCTCTCATCAATATGTCCCCTAGTTTCTCCTCCCAAGTGTACAAATCAGCCTTTTGTGACAAATCCAAATGGCTCTCATCATGAAGAAGTAGGATATCCATGGAGGCAACTATATGTTGTCTAGATGCCTTCTTGAGGTAGGGAATCTAAAAAATGTGGCGAACCTTCATTCCCATGTGAAGCTCCAATCCCCAAGCTATTATCCACACAAAATGAGTCACCCTCCAAAGTGGTAACTCACGGATTAACATCTCCCAAATGTTGATGAGATGCATCTCCCAAATGATCAATTCACCCAAATGGCTCATCCCATAAGGAAAAAAGAGGTCTAATGTAGCAGTAATTTGTTGCCCAATGTTCTCCCTAATGTATGAAGCATAAGAAATGTGGGGGGTCTCATTCCCAATGGGGATATCCAAACTATGTGTCATCCCTCCAATCATGCCCACAACAATGATAATAACATCACCAACATATGGGATCACAATAAAAGTCATACTAGCTTCCATGTGTAATAATGGAGAAGGAAAATGGTCCCTCAAGTGAAACCAGCACAATTTTACTCCTAATTGCCTTAGAATATGATATGATGATTTGTTTCCCAACCACTTTCTTGCTGCCCCAATCCTCTCACAGGCTTTGAGAAGGTGAATGATGTGTGGTGCCAATTGATAACACCCTGAATAAGACATCATCTCCCCAAAATATCCTAAGGGGTGGCCATGCCCATCACTGATTATGGCTCCACGTAGATCATGCAATCTAAAGAAAAGAGTGCCCCCTTTTGGAGCAATGTAATGTACATGAATGGAAAAGGAATACATGCACTCAGTTAATGAATCATTATGCACAAAAACACAATCCTTACCATGTACCTCAAGCAAGCTGGTGAAGTGGCTCATAGATGGGCCTCCTCGCATTCCCAATGAGAAAGGAGGTGGTTGTGATAATTCTTCCAAAGAGTTATGTCTCTCCTCAATCTCCAAACAATCCATGCATATCCTGACATGATGATGCATCTCCTCTTTGATGCCTTCCCAAGTGAATCCCTCCATTATAGTACCGTATGCTCCCATGGAATTAGTGTGACTGGAGAGAAAACCCTCATATGCTGCATGTAGTAGCTTCTCCTTGAGCTTAGAGGCTCTAGTCAAGAAGATCCTACTCTGAAAATAGATGACCACATCTCTCACTCCATATCTCTCATCTGATAACTGTCCATAAAGTATCCTGCATGAGAAGATATCCTTGGAGTATTCCACCAACAGATGGGATCTCCAATAAGGATCTATACTCCATAATGACAACGTTTCTGATATACAATGTAAAGCACCTGTCATGTGGTTTCCCTATCCTTTGAAATCTCCCATGCCAAAGTCATATACCGAGATGTTGTTATCCTGCCTCTGCTACTCCTCTAATAGCTGCTCATGCTCAAGTGAAGGTTGAAGTTTTTGGAGGTTAGCCTTCCATAAGAAGCTAACACCCATCCAAAATATTCTGAGTTTGGCCAATTTATGCATTAGTGGCCACCAACATCTACCATATGTGGAAGATTCCTCCCTATGTGGAAGTATCTTCTAATTCTCCAAAGCCATGGAGTGGTCTCCTTGCACCATGATGGTGCCATCATCCATCCCTGAAACATATTCTCTCAACGCAAGATGTTTGGTGAGAGTGGGTAATAACCAAGACTCTCTGCGTTGTACCAAGTTCTTCCAAGGTCCTCGCCCCTCCTGGTTCATATACCGAGATTTTGTTAGGTCCATATATTACTAGTATAGTCCCTTATTGTTGTTAGTGTAACCCCCTTATTTTTATTGTTGTACCCCTGTAACCCCCATATTGTTATTATTGTGCCATTACATTATTATTGTTAGGTCGGCTAGGATTACATTGTGGCCCCACTAGGATTATATTGTGGCCCCATGGACTCCTATATATAGAAGGAGGTTTTGTTCATTTTTATCATCCAAGAATTGTTCATTTATGTAATTTATTGGAGGTTTCCCCCTCAAATTGTCTTATTTCTAAGGCGTTGATGTCTCTTTTCTTCTATTATTGGAGCTGGTTACACAACATTTGGTATCAGAGCTTTGGATTCTAGGGTTTCGCTGCTCCAAACAGGTCATCGTGGAATTTTCGCTATAAATTTTTTGCTACAAAGTTTCAGAAGCTGAAATTTTTAGGGTGCGAAGCCGAAATCCTGAGGAATATTTTCTAAAAATTTCAGAGCTTGGTTCGCAATATTTTCGGAGATATGATCTGTGGAAGTTAGGTCTTTTTTCAGGCTCCTAAACAGGTCATCGTGGAATTTGCGCTATAATGTTTTTTCTACGAAGGTTCAGAATCTAAAATTTGTATGGTGCGAAGCTGAAATCTTGAGGAAATTTTCAAAAAAATTTAGAGCTTGGTTCGCAATATTTTTGGAGATATGATCTGTGGAAGGTAGTGCTTTTTCAGGCTCCTGAATTTCAGCTCAAAGAGGTGATCGTGGGAAAAGTCCAATAACTCTCTCTCTAGGCATTGGATTGGAGTGCCGTAAAAATTTGTCACAAGTACACGGACTATAGTTTCTTGGCTATCAATTTTAGAGACAAAGGACAAAACAGTGGCACGTGGCAAGTCGTACAAGTTCGCTCTACTGAACCAGTCCATAATTAGGTCATTGTGGGAGATTGGACACAACTTTGTCTTGGAGAATCCAAATCAGGTCAGACCTGTGGCATTCGAAAGATAATTTAGAGGGCTATGTCGGTATCGAAATTTAGATATTGAAAAGCCGAAATCACAGAGATAATCCAATTTCAATATCGAGCTCCTCAAAAGAAAGAAAAAGGTGTGTATTATTTTCCAAATTTCATAATTCTTGTTTGAAGAATCAATTTGAATTGATTCCAAGGGCATATTGTAGAATATATATCAGTATTGGGTTCTAAATAATGGCCCCGAGAAAGAATTCAACACCCATTAAGCCTTTAGAAGGTTCTACTATGACTCATGAAGACGAATAATGGTGACATGACATATCAAAATTACAAGAGCAAGTGCAACAAATTTCGCTCTCGCAAGGAACAACAAAAAATGAAATGGAATTTTTGAAGAAAGGCATGGAAGCTGAGATGAATGGTTTGGAATATAAGATGGATGGCATGGAAGTGGGCATGGAAGCCAAGATGGATGACATGGAAGCTAAGATCGATGAAAAAATGAAAGACAACATGGAAAACATGAAGAAGGATCTAAAAGTAGACATCAAAGGTTTGGCAAGGTTGATACAAGAAATGTTTCCTAATGGTGAAAAGATAGTAGAGGAAACTCATGATGAGAACAAAATAAATGTTAATCGTGATTTCATAAACTCTACTGTTGGAGGGAAGAACCACCATATTCCAAAAATGGATATGAGGAAGTTTGATGGAAAGGATTCTGTAACATGGATACTACAGATGGAGCAATATTTTGATCTCAATAATGTGAAAAACACACAAAAGGTACGCATTGCAACTTTACATTTAGAACAAAATACATTTGTATGGTATCGATGGCTTTGCTCCCATAAAAATATTGTCACTTGGTCAATTTTTACGAAGGAAATGATAGCACATTATGAGGATACAAAGAGCAACACCTTCTTTAGCCAATTGATAAATCTCAAACAAAAGGTTTTAGTGGGGGAGCACATTGAGGACTTCCAAAAATTGAATATAAGGGTAACTGATATTCCAGAGGAACACAGGATTGATCTCTTCATAGGCACTTTAAAGGATAACATACAACATGAAGTTCGCATTTTGGAACCAGATTCATTGGAGAAGGCATTCAGGTTGGCAAGAAAAATTGAATGTAAATTTATGGCGACAAGGAAGCCTACCACTCACTTCTATAAAGAAGGAAGTGTTTCTACGTCTAGATTTCCATAACCTACAAGGTTGACACCACAAAAATTGGAAGAAAAAAGAGCAAAAGGGATTTGCTACAGTTGTGATAGCAAATACACTAAAGGTCGTAAGTGTGCTGAGAAGAAATTATTTTACATAGATTGTGAAGAGGAAGAAGAAAATGAACAAGAAGAGGATATACACCAGAAACCAACCCTAGAAGAGGAAGAAATGAATCCGACCATATCGTGTAATGCACTGGCAGGAATTACCACTCCTCAAACTCTCAAGATAGAAGGACAAATCAAGAAGAAAAAGGTAATAGTGTTGATTGATTCAGGTAGCACCCACAATTTTATTCATTTTAAGGTAGCCAAGGAATTAAATTGTTTCCTATACCCAGCACCAGAATTTCAAGTGATGGTTGCAAATGGAGGAACTATAAATTGCTCTGGAAAATGCCATAATATCAAGCTAACCATGGGGGAATATGTATAGACTAGTCCAATGCTTGCCATTCCTATGGGAGGTGCTGATGTTGTACTAGGAGTACAATGGTTACAATCTTTGGGGACGGTAGCTTTTAATTTTCAAGAACTTTTCTTGAAATTTTTTTCAGAAGGAAAGGAAGTCGAATTACGGGGTATTGAAGGGAAACCGGGAAGGATAATAAGCTCTAATGTCATGACAAAGCTTCTAAAGAAAGAACAACGAGGCGTAATTGCACAATTATGCTCACTAGAAGTTCCGACATCAAAATCCTCTATTTCTGCAGATCTCCAACAAGTCTTGGACAATCATTCCAAGGTGTTTGAAACTCCCAAAGGACTCCCACCTATTCGTGATCATGATCATGCTATTCATTTGATTCCAGGAAGTGTTCCTCCAAACATCAAACCTTATAGATATCCTTACTTCCAAAAGAGCGAAATTGAACGTATGATTGCAGAAATGTTAGAGGCGGGTATAATTCAACCTAGTCAAAGTTCTTTCTCTGCTCCTGTAGTATTGGTACACAAGAAAGATGGATCATGGCGAATGTGTCTGGATTATAGGGAGCTCAATAAGCTCACCATTAAAGATAAATTTCCCATTCCTGTGATTGATGAATTATTGGATGAATTACATGGAGCAATTTATTTTACCAAGTTGGATCTTCGTTCAAGATATCATCAAATTAGAATGAAGACTGAAGATATTCCAAAAATAGCATTCCGAACTCATGAGGGTCATTATGAATTTTTGGTCATGCCTTTTGGCCTTACCAATGCACCTTCTACATTTCAAGGGTTGATGAATTCCATTTTCAAACCCTTCCTTAAAAAATTTGTGCTAGTATTTTTTGATGATATACTAATCTACAGCAGGTCTTGGAAGGATCATGTTGAACATGTTGACAGGGTGCTCAAACTATTGCGGGAGAAACAATTATATGCAAAAACATCCAAATGTTTCTTTGGAGTACAAGAGGTGGAATATCTGGGTCATATTATATCTCACGAGGGTGTTAAAGTAGACCCTAACAAAATTAAAGCCATTAAGGAATGGAAAGTCCCCATGACCATGAAGCAATTGCGAGGATTTCTCGGGTTAACAGGGTATTATCGCAAGTTTGTTAAGAATTATGGGAGAATAGCGGCACCTCTAACAACATTATTGAAGAAAGATGCATTTTCATGGACTCCTGAAGCAACTAAGGCCTTTGAACATCTTAAAGAGGCAATGTGCCTAGCACCGGTCTTAGCTAAGCCAGACTTCACAAAAACCTTTATTGTGGAATGTGATGCCTCAGGAAATGGAATTGGTGCAGTTTTAATGCAGGAAGGAAGACCCATTGCTTTTGAAAGTCGTCAAATCAAAGGAAAGTATTTACAGAAACCTATTTATGAGAAGGAAATGTTAGCAATACTACATGCACTAAAGAAATGGCGAACTTACCTAATGGGAAGACACTTCAAGGTAAAAACTGATCATGATAGTCTTAAACACTTTTTGGAACAAAGACTATCGTCGGAAGAGCAACAAAAATGGGTCACAAAGATGTTGGGTTATGACTTTGAAATAATCTACAAAAAAGGAAAGCTGAATGTTGTTGCAGATGCACTCTCAAGAAAGAATGAAGAGGTGGAAACATTGCTTTGTGCCATTTCTATTATCCAACCAGATTGGATAACTGAAGCAAGAGATGAATGGAAGAAGGACAAAGATGTATGGACACTCATTCAAAAGTTGCAGCAAGATCCTAGTACATCTAATACATTTAGTTGGAAAAATGACTCCTTATGGTACAAAGATCGCTTATATCTTTGTAAGAATTCCCAACTAAAACAAAAGATTCTTCTGGAATTGCACACTTCTCCTTTAGGAGGACACTGAGGATTTTTAAAAACTTACCACAGGGTGAAGAAAGAATTTTTTTGGGATGGCCTTAAATCTGATATTCAAAAGTTTGTGGCGGAATGTTTGGTTTGCCAGCAGAATAAAGTGGAAACAATTAAGACCCCGGGATTTCTACAACCTTTATCCATTCCAAGTCAACGTTGGGAGGAGATTTCAATGGATTTTATCACAAGTTTACCTAAGTCCGAAGGAAAGAGTGTCATCATGGTGGTAGTTGATAGACTTATCAAGTATGCACACTTTTGTGCATTATCTCATCCATTTAAAGCAAGTACAGTTGCTACTACATTTATGGATAGAATTCAAAAGCTACATGGAAGCCCAAGGGTTATTGTGAGCGACATAGATCCCATTTTTACTGGAAATTTTTGGAAGGAGTTATTTTCTTGTTTGGGTACTCAATTAGCTCATAGCTCATCTTATCATCCTCAATCTGATGGTCAAACTGAGATAGTAAATAAATGTTTGGAAGGATATCTTCATTGTTTTGTATCTGATAAACAAACATAATGGGTCAAATGGTTACCTCTTGATGAATGGTGGTATAACACTTCCTTCCATACTGCAGCAAAAATGACCCCATTTATGGCACTTTATGGATATCATCCACCATCCATCACATCATCTTTAAGGGAAAATTCGAAGGTTCAAGCAGTGGAAGATCACATCTAGCATCAGCAAGAAGTTCTCCAACTCTTAAAGGATAACCTGAATTTGGCACAAAATCGAATGAAACAACAGGCAGATCAACATCGCAGCGAGAGAAGTTTTGATGTAGGAGATTGGGTATTTTACGGCTACAACCATACAAACAAATGTCCCTCAAGCAAGCTAAGAAGGATAATAAATTTTGCCAAAGTACTATGGTCCTTACAAGGTGTTGCAAAAGATTGGTACTATGGCATACAAATTGGAGCTTCCTGCTTCTTCGCGAGTACATCCAGCTTTCCATGTTTCATGCTTAAAGAAGGTTATAGGTGAAAATCTTCCAGTTCAAACAATATTTCCAGAACTTGATGAGGAAGGAAAAATCATATTGGAACCTGAAGCGGTCACGGAAACAAGAACTCGACAACTACGGAATCGATCAATTTCAGAGTATCTCATCAAGTGGAAGAACTTACCCACCGAAGATTCTACATGGGAGGATGAGAATTTTATACAGAAGCACCCAAAGCTACTCAAGTGTTGAGGACAACACTTTTTTGAAGGAGAGGGGCATGTTAGGTCCCTATATTACTAGTATAGTCCCTTATTGTTGTTAGTGTAACCCCCTTATTGTTATTGTTGTACCCCTGTAACCCCCATATTGTTATTATTGTGCCATTACATTATTATTGTTAGGTAGGCTAGGATTACATTGTGGCCCCACTAGGATTATATTGTGGCCCCATGGACTCCTATATAGAAGGAGGTTTTTTTCATTTGTATCATCCAAGAATTGTTCATTTATGTAATGTATTGGAGGTTGCCCCCTCGAAGTGGCTTATTTCTAAGGCGTTGATATCTATTTTCTTCTATCATTGGAGCTGGTTACACAACAGATTTTGTTATCCTGCCTCTACTGCTCCTCCAGTAGATTCTCATGCTCAAGTGAATGTTGAAGTTTTTTGAGGTTAGCCTTCCATAAGAAGTTATCACCCATCCAAAATCTTCTGAGTTTGGCCAATGTATACATGAGTTGCCACCGACCTCTACCATATGTGGAAGATTCCTCCCTATTGGAAGTATCTTATGATTCTCCAAAGCCATGGAGTTGTCTCCTTGCACCATGATGGTGCCATCATCCATCCCCGAAACATATTCTCTCAGCGCAAGATGTTTGGTGAGAGTGGGTAATATTGATATTGGGAGAATGTCCCCCTCCTCCTTGAGCCTACCCAAGACTCTCTGTGTTTTACCAAGTTCTCCCAAGGTCCTCACCCCTCCTAGTTCTAAGAGTGGTGCAACCTGTTGTGAGACATCTCTCATCAACTCCGGAACTGATGGCCTCCCTGGTGGAATGCCTCCATGTAATGATACATTAATTTCTAGAGTAGACTGTATATGTGAGTGGACTGATTTGTCCCTGCTCTCACTGTGCAAATCAGCCTCCATATTTTGTGCATAAACCTCCTGAAATAGATAGGGGTGTGTGCTACTAATCACTTGATGCTGTCCATCCTTTTTATCTTCCCCTTCCATCTGCAAAGTCTCGCTGCCCATCAATGCTAGCACATGCTGCTCCTGGATCGTGCCCTAGTCTTCACATGTTAGATCCTTTGGAACTCGATGCAAAGATACAAGGGCTCCTATGATTGGATAAATTGCTACATATCCATCTCCATGTGGTAATATATCTCCCCCTGGTGTGACAACGCTATTACCTCTTGCATGTTATTCCTCTTCATCATTATTGGAGGATACCTCGTCATCAATAAGAGGCCCTTTTTCTTGATCCTCTTTCGAAAAAGGATCCTCCATGTCTTCCTTTTGAGAAGATAGCTCTTCCTGAAGTGGGGATCTTGCCTTTGGAAATGTATTCTGCAAGTTTCTAACCCCCTCAATAACATTATGGAATGGAGTTGGTTTTATGGATCCTTCCAACTCATGCAAAGGTTTTGATTGTTTGGGCTTGGCTAGCTCAACCAAGGATGTTTCAAAATGTTTTAGATTAAACCTTTTCATTAACCTCCTAGTGAACCCTACATAAGTAGCCACATTTGCATGACTCAATGAATAATAACTATAAAACCACCAATCATGAGCCTTACCTTCAAGATATATCATTGCTATTTTAATGGCCTCCCTTTCTGAAACTTGGTGTAGCTAAAAATAGGTGTCTATATTTTTTACCCAAGCCTTAGCTGTGAACTTAGGTGACCCATCAAAAGTAGGAAGAAAGAATCTACCCAAAGCATGCTGCTTGCACCCCTTTCTTCTATTGTGATTATTGGGCCTTCTATTCTCCTTGATTTGGCAAAACCCTTGGAAGTTTAGATGCTTCTTGAACCTCTAAGATTAAGATTCATATTCTTGTAAATAATCACCAAGAATCTCTCCCTTTCGTGCATCTTCTTCCTCCATATATCTTGCTATAAATGTAGGCATGGTAGAGCATTGTGGATTTTATTGTGTGGCTGAATGCTCACACCCATAATATGAAGACCTGGATATTTCTTCATGTGCAAACCCTTTTGGATAATCTCTATATTTCTCCATCCTCATCTCCTTGATTTCTTTATTGATATCATGCATAGTTTGGAGAAGAAGATTTGAGAACCTCCTTCCCTTCATTTCTCCTAATAATGGAGTCTTTCCTATGTATCTTTTGTAAATCTTCTCCTTTCTATGAGAAGCTTATCCTTCATCTGATGACAAAGATGTGATGTCTCACAGGCTAAGCCAAGATTATGCTCTGATACCACTGCAATATCCCAAAATTGGGAGAGCAGCAATATAGCACATAAAAGTGGAAAACAGAAGTAAATATCAATACATCACAAGTGAGCCAAAGATATATCCATTGTATTAAGTATAACAATAACCAATTAGTACAATATCTTGGGGATCAAGTCCCTCAATCTAGGCAAGAGAAGCCTCCAATGCCTAAAAGCACCAAATCATGTAATACAACTGCTACACAAAATACTGAAGCCAATACAACACAGTTTTAATGAGTAACACTACAACTGGAAAGTATAAATGAATGGATATGATAATACAATGCTCAAACAATACTGAAAATGGAAATATATGCTCCCAAACACCTTTCCTAGACAACCCAGAAATGGTTTCTGGAAATACACAAAATACAAATGGTGATCTACAGCCTTAGGGCTGAAGAATCACTGCAAATGAAGCACATAGAAGGAGGTGGCTGAAGCTGATGTAAAACTGAATGGCACTCCTCCAACAGAATCTCCCAATGAAAGGCCAATATCTTCACTAAACATCTAACTCCCCAAGTGGTGCATTGAACCCTCCTTTGAATCTGCTTAATAAAATAATGCATTTTGAGAGTGAAACTGCACTGTAAGAGATGATGGTGACTTGGCCTGGTGCTAAATGATGATATGATACCCAAGGACCTTCCTTTCTGACCTCCCAATCGAAGGAATTCTTCCTCCACTGAAAACAAGCTTAGAAATGGCCCAATCAAACCCTCCACTGCTACACCCTGCAACAGAGCACAACTCTAAACAGAAACTACACTGTAGAAGAAAGATGTAGCTTGGCCTGATGCCAAAAAGTGGAAATAATGCTCAATGACCTCTCCCAAGTGGGCACTCGAAGTCCCCCGAGGATGAGGGTGGGCTTCCCTCTCAGGAACACCCTTTGGCTAAGCAGCACTGCAGTCTCCGCTAAATAGCTGAAGAGAGAAACAAGTCATAACATACCATAATCAAAATAATAATCAAAACATGCTTTACATGGTTGCCATCCCCTTTCTTATATTATTTGTGAGCCTTCTCACATTGGGCCCCACTCATTAAAGCCACTATTTCCTTGCAAAGAATCTCCCTCCAAAACTGCAATGTCTCTCATTGAATGTCCACTCCCTCCATACCAGCAATGTTGATTTGGTCAAAGTTGAACCATTCCACATGCTTCATCCCCTATTCACACATAACGATTCTTTATCCAGCAACTTTTATGTCCTCCATTCACATTAGGAGTGATTTTATTCCTACTAAGGATATTTATGGGTCTCCCTACCCTCTTATTCTCCTATCTAAGAAGCAAAAACAAAAATTAATATTCCAATTAGCTACATGCTAATTTTGGAATATTACAGATAAAGTCTTCTTTGCATTCACATTGAACCTTAATCTCTTCCCCCTTTCCATTTCAAAAGTTGTAAGTATCCATTGACATGACTAACTTTCCTGGTCACACATGATCTCAGTCATTCACCCATTTAAATCTTTTTACACATGTTTGACTCCATTGCCCAATGGCCCTCTTTTGTTGTCTCAACCACAAATTTTTAAACAAAACCCTATACACTAATAGCTAGCCTAAAATTATCAATCAAAAAAGCTATATCTAACAGAGAGATCCCTCTCTGGGTCTAGGAGGGCTAGATCATAGGCTCGAAGTGGCTTTGATGTTGGCCTTCTGGATCCTGTCTTCAGCCTTTGGAATTACGGAGTGCTAACAACACCTTTGATAGGAATAATGTAAAGGAATATCGCGATAGTAAGCTAATATGTATCAAATCTAGAGAGATGTGGGATGAATCTAAGGAGCCTAATGTTTTCCCCAAACACTGCAACCAGGTGTTTTTTAACCAGATGTGTTGGATAGGGATTGTTGGTTCATATTGAGACATGACCCTAGATAAAAACATATTTTTGAGAACAATAGTGTTACAATGCCAAGCGAGCTGGAAGATAATGAGGGTGATCATGAGAGCAAAGGGTGATATGGTACATGTGTTATTTCATCATTTATACTATTTAAGATGAGTTTTTATAAAGAAGAGGACTTAACCTTATAAATAAGACTCTTTTTTCGAAACATTATAATATGTATTTTGAATTAATTGGTTTGTATTGTGTTAATGTTAAAATCATTTCACTTGATAATTTTCAATTATGTTAATCTCGAAAACAATGCACTGTATCAAGTTTTTTTTAATGTAAATTCCTAAAATAACACAACTACTTGATTGCTTTAAATGGTTTTTCACTATATCATTACTTAAATAAATGCACCATATATATGTGTGTTTGTGTGTGAATGATATCTTCAAAATAAAATAAAATAAATTTATTAATGTATAATGTTATTTTTGGTATGTAAGATCATAATAAAATAATGATAATTCTAAACATGAATTTATTTGCATTATTTTCTAAACTTTATTATGTTACAAAAACTCACATTATTCTAGATTTATTATTTTACAGTTATTTATATTGATACAAATTTACAATTT
Source organism: Pinus albicaulis (assembly GCA_034641835.2). Classification (NCBI taxonomy): domain Eukaryota; kingdom Viridiplantae; phylum Streptophyta; class Pinopsida; order Pinales; family Pinaceae; genus Pinus; species Pinus albicaulis. The sequence continues at coordinate 327,218,851 of CM076578.1, forward strand.
TAAAATTATGGTAATTTAACAGTATGTACGGTACACATTTTACTTACGGTAGTTATAGTTCAAAATTGAAAATTAATTTACAATTTCACAAATTTACAAATTTTAATAAAATTGAATCATGACAATACATACAATTACAATTATAATTTTACAATCTCACAATGCAATTACAATTACCATTACAATTTTACAAATATTTTACATACAATGATAATTAAAATTACAATTACAATAAAGATGCATAAAATTACAATTACAATTTTACAAATTTACAAATTTTACAATTTTAATAAAATTGAATCATGTTTACATACAATTACAATTAAAATTACAGTTACAATTACAATTTTACAATTTTACATACATTACAACTAAAATTTCAATTACAATTAAAATTACAAAATTTTACAATTATCAATGCATAATATTTAATAAATATCATGATTTAATATTAAAAATAAACATCACGATCATGATAACCATCTGACAAAGATCATATTCTAAAATACACATTCAAATTCGCTAACATCATCGTGATCATGATCATCTAAAAAAACACAAGCATTGTATAACAGCATCACAACACAAACATAAAATATACATCTCATGTCAAATAATTTCTATCACATACACATCTATCTGAAAGCACATTAAATGAACATATCTAACATGACCTAACAATATACATATCATGATGAACACCAACATGTAAATTAAGTACATCAACATGAACATAAAATACATGCACCATATATATATAACTGTATAATGTCAAAAACATAAAAATGTAATAGAATTGCATATAAATGTCAAATATTTGGTGGTACTACATTTATAGTATAACTAGTAATTGAGGCCTGCTCAGTCGATGGTGTAGCCTCATGCTCAGATGGATTCCATGCCTACTTCAGAGATGCTTGTTGATCAGATGGTGCAGTCTGATTAGGAGGTGCCTGCTGATGAGTTGATGGTGCAACATGCTCAGTGGATGGTGCCTACTCAGATGGACCTGCCTGCTTAGGATCAGGTTCTTACTCAATCAATGGCCATGTCTGGTCAGGACTAGGTGCATGCTGAGATGGTGCCTGCTTAGAAGATGTCTGTTAATTAGGACTCAATGTTGGTTGCTCATCTTCGACGCGAGGCGAAGGAGGAGGAGGTGGAGTACTAGAATAATTATCACTCCCCTCATGATCATAATCATTCGATGAGTTGCTCTATCATGCATATCCATGACACCTATCCCTCCTATCCGCTAGTAGCCTGGAAGCTCCAAAGATATGACGCTTAAGGGTTATCATATTGTGGGGCATGTCTCTCCAGAGCTCTCTAAGCCTATGATCAGCCTGTATATCTATAACTGTAGCATGGAAAACTCCCTCATCAACTAGGAGTTGACACAATCGGTTGCCCAAATCCATCCCGAATCGAATTTCCGCCCTACGCCGCATCCCCGCAGGTATCTGCACTCGAGGATTAGGTCTGTCACCCTAATCCGTGACCTCTGCCATCTCCTCGTCATGATCTACAGGATCATCTGGTGGGGGTGGAATCATGTCCCCAATGAAGGTGCCAATATCTAAAGAATATATAGTACACAACAATAATTAGACAACTTCATTAAATAATTTAATAAAACAAGTTAAAGAACGTGTTAGAATAAATTTTATTCTAATTAATTAATTAAGACAATAAAATGAAACTATATTAATTTAAAGAAAAAACCAATACTACCTCTAGCATCTAGTGGCTCATCCTATGTGAAGAGTTTTATCACTCTATAATTTGTAATATTAGCAAGAACAAATGACAGAGGACAACATCAAACCACTTTGGAGTCCAGAACCTAGCCTTCCTAGACTCAGAGAGGGCTCTCTCTATTTTAAAATTTAACTTGATAATTATAAGTGTTGATATTAGGCTAGTTATAGAAATTATGTGGGTTGTTTGTTTTGATTGTTTGGGTGGTTGGACAGACAGAGTTGTGCAACTTAATACATTGGGCTATGGAGTCACAAAAGGTTGAATTGTGCATCAAATTTTCAATGGAATTAACAGGGCAAGCTAACTATGCAGACTGCATCTTACTGGCATTGTGAATATGAGATGGGAGAAAGTAGTGGGTTCAGAAATAGCTAAAGAGTAGTTAAGAATTATTTAACTAAAATTCAGAGGAAAACATTAAGATAACAAACATAGACATAATTAAGGTGCTCTCTCAGGAAATCTTAATCTAAATTTTATGTTTTGCAATCAGATAATTTGATGCATAACATGAAAAGACAGAGGAAAAACATTAACACAAAGGAAAAACATCACCATTAACTCAATAATTGTGTGAACGGTCTCTTATTATTGATGCCCAAATTAAACATTTACAGTGCTCCAATACTTCTTACAATTCAAGTTTCAGCAGGGTCCAATTTTCCAACCCCTGATACTGCTAAGGCATGCAGTATTTATCTAAAGACTAAGTCGGTTGCCATACCTTACTTGGTAACCTTTCATTGATTAAAATTTAGCAGAAAATGGACAAGTGTGGCCATGCAAAGTGTGATAAAAAATCTCTGACAAAAACACCGCCTGTAGAATTCATTTTGGGCAGCTCTTCAGGGATCCAAACGCTTCGATGGCTCTTCGTAAGATCAAAAAATAAGCTTGGAGGTGGCTATGATGGTCACGAAGAGGTAACCAATGGTGGTTCTCACATCTGGCCCTGCTTTTTAGAAAACTGGCATTTGGTAATTAAATCTGGTGTAGTGCTTGCCACTTTTCATTGATTTATGATGGTGCTTATGTGTTTACTTCCTTTTCCGCTTCTGCTGGTATACCATAACAGTTTTGCATGAACTTCCTTTTCCCGACTCAACGTCCTTTGTTTTCACTCCTTGTCGGGGCTTATTCTACCATAATTCCTTCTCCCACGTTTTAGCCTATTTCTTCATAAAACAATGTACAAACTGCATCCGCCCGGACTTGCAAACCTTTAGGCCTTTGCTCTGAAATAAATCACATCCATGCCAATATCGCACTTCGCATTTCGTTGTTTTTAAATTTTCTTTAGCACTTATCTTCTAAGACTTGTGATGTATGCTATGTGATCGAGTCCCACCTGGCATCACACATCGCACTTTGGCAATTTTCACGCTTACCTCCCATGCCTATCCTTTAAAGTTTTTGATTTGCGATTTTGATCGGGTCCCACCTGGCATTGCACTTCACATTCCATAGATTTTACATTGTAATATCCTTTTCCTCCTCCGATTGAATTTAACACGGAAAAGGCTTTGCATACGGATTTGAAATCCTTTGGATTTTTCCTTTGAAACTACATCGCATCCATGCCAACATCGCACTTCGAATGGTGCAAGATTTAAATTTACCTTTGCACTTAACCTTTAAAACTTGCGATGTGTGATTTTAGACCAGGCCCTACAGCATCGCATAGCTCACTTCGGCGATTATAACTCAAACCCTTAGCACTTAACTCTTAAAACTTGCAATGTGTAGTATGCGGGCCAGGGCCACGTCATTTTCCAAGTCAGCTTTCCACGTCATCATAAATCAACTATGATTTGTGGGGTCGGGGCCACGTCATCTACCACATCAGTTTTCCATGTCACCTTGCCACGTCACTGCCATGTCAGCTTTCCACGTCATCGCCCGCATTTCACCTTTCGCATTTCTATGAATTATCTCATCGTAACTTAAATAGTTTAACTTGCGATTTCTTAACGTATAAATGTAAAAATTGTTGATCGGAAATATTCGATTTAATATTCGTCATTGAACAATTCTCAGATCCAACGGTCCTCACTGCTCCTTTTTTGAGGTTTTCTAACTTTGTTTCTTTGGTTGTGCTCATTCGTTTCTTATTTTTTCGTAGAATACTTGACTCGTTCACTACTTTTCCCACATTCACGACTTGCCTCGCATTCATGACTTGACCCAAACGTGCACGACTTGACCCAATCATGTTCACGACTCTAACCAACACGTTCACGACTCTACCTTTGTTGTTTTTCTGCCTTAACTTCTTCTCTTTTTCATTTTATTCCTTTGATTCTAATGTTGCTCATCTCTGCTCCTTTGTCTTCGCTAATGGTCTAATGCTGCTCCTTGCCACTTTGCTGCTTTTCTTACTGCATTATTTATTGATCTACTCCTTTGCCTTAATGATAGTTCTAGTGCTGTTGCGTTGTTTTCCTTTGCCATCAATGATAATCTTTCCAACACATGGTTGTGAGTGTCAATAAGATTCCAGATATTGAGTCATTATACAACATAAGTAGCAGGTCTAGGTGGTGGGGAAATAGTTTGTGAATGAAATGTAATGAGGGTAGAAATGAATTTTGATCACCATCACACCTTATTAGCAACATTTTCCCCTTCTACTAAACTAAAAAGGCACATATATTCTTTTGAAGCTCTTGATAGTCAGGATTTCCCGTTTTTCCCGAAAATAAATGATAGCCATGGAATATTATTTTCAGTATGAAAGACCTGAGAAAATAATCAGTCACCTAGTGAACTGTGAAATACAGGAGTCTAACAGTGGCTCCATATGGGGATGGAAGCTCCTTCAGGAGGTGTCAATAACACCGTAGACTAGTAGCCTGATCCATTGGGTTGATCCCACAACTTGTATCTTGATCTGTCAGGCAACTTAGTGACTAGAAACTAGTTGATTGTTCCTCCTAACTTTGACTGATAAAAATACACCACATGCTTGGCCAGCCAGCTTATTAGCATACTGAAATCTAAACTGAAACTACAATTGAACTTATCCACTACAATCCATCAAGTTGAACATATTGCTACACCTTGAAAACTTGAATGGTGAAGCCAGAACTAAGCTGAAACTAAAGTCTGAAACATACTGATATGAAAATGAAAATCAATCTAAAACTAAAATTTTAAATATGCTCAGAGTACCGAGCTTATTTTCACACCTACCTACCCTAATATAACTTGGATATGATACATACACTAAGTGAACTCCTTTCTCCAATGCAACCAATCAAGTAAATGACTACATGATTGATTCTTGTTCACTTTTTTGAGTAGGCTGAAAAAACAAAAGGGTCGCTCCCATCTTACTTTCCTTTCAACAGCAGTCCTCAAAATTTTCCTTAAAATATGCAACAAACCATTCCTGGCATATCATACTCCTTCTTTAGATGATCCTAAGAAACCAGCAAAAGGATCTTGGAACAATACTTGGCCCTACGGATTTAAATAAAAAACTTCATCTAGGGTTGCTCCTTGTTCCACTTTGTCATGCTCAGGATCCTTCTGAAAGAGAATATCTACACATTCTTCATGGCCATCTAACATGGAATCCTCATTATATACCACTACGTTGTCCTCAAGAAAACTTGATATGTCTTGACTGAGTTGGATGAATTATGTTTGAAGGTCATCATTTTGATGAATAGGAGCACTTTGTGGCAATAGTCTTTCTTGAGAAGGTAGAACAACATCATTATCAATATGTTCTTCTGTTTCTTCATGAGGAAATTATTTAGTACATAAATCAGCAGTAGAACAAATAGAAATAATCTCTTCATTACATAAAAATTTAGAGCCTGGCTGCATGCTTAGAATCTGATTGATTTCCTCTTCAGTTAAAGGAGGAGGGAGTCTTTGTTTTCTTTGGATTGAAAAACAATTTTTTTCTTTCTCTAGTGAAGACTGATTATGAGGTTGAATGTCTTCTTTAGCCTCACACAAAAGAACAGATGAATTATCATTTGTCCCCACAGAGAGATCTTGTGGATCTTCTTTCATTTCCTGCTTGCTTTCATTTTCAACTAACTTCTCTTGGTTGTCATGACAGTTAACTTGAGAATGAAATTCATGAATTGCTTCTAAGAGATCCTCAGGATGCCAATTTCCTAAATATTCATCAATATTTACAAGTTATTGTATGAGATCCTCAGATTGATCACAACAATTTTTAGCTAATGACAAAGATGGAGAATTTTCTTTATAATGCTCATAAAACACCTTATGGAAATCTTTTAAAGAAAACAAACTACCAGGGTTCAAACCTTCATACCATTCCCTTGCTTTCCCTTCTAATGTTACCATGAACATATTCATGATGAAATACTCATGCCATTCGACTTTCAACCTCCATGAGTGTATATGAAATTTAATGAGATGTAACAAAGCATCATCAACCTTCTCATCTTGAAAAATAGGAAGATTTCTATCCCAATTTACCTGAGGCATTTTGTGTGGGAATCCAAGAATGTGATCTCTGTTCATTGGATCATACCTGCATTGTATTCTTGAATCCATCTTGTCAACCAGTCAGAGAGTGGGGTCACTCTATATTCACAACCAATCTAGATTCTTCTACCAGTGGAGTCTTTAGTTCAACTGAAAACTGTGGAGTCACCAGGTGGATGATTTAAAATTTCTTGTGTCTGGTTGTTGTCCACCATCAACAACCAGATACCAATATTGGAACATACTTGAATCATATAATATTTTGACTAGGGTTTCTGAGTTTTGATGAAATATTAAGCTTTTTCAATAACTTAGTCCCCAACAGAGTCACCATTATGTTGTCACTCTATAATTTATAAGATTGGAAAGAACAAACAACAGAGGACAACAAAGAGGATGTTAGTACACCCTCGCCAATCCAAACCCGTGTACGGAAATGACACCATCACAAACATGTGATCATCAACACTGGCTAGTAGCTCCAGTGCATTGCTAGTTATCCTAGATGGATAGCTGGACAGGCCCCTCTTCAGCATCATCTAGCCCCACATCTGCATATGTATATGTAACATCGACCTACGAGGCTTCCGGACAAAAGTAGGCCTCGTCTTCGGAAACCTCTCAAAAAATAAACAAAATAAATCTGAAGAAAAAGGGAAGCTCAACCTACCACGTGCCTGAGAACGACATCTATCTAATGCTATAAAAAACTTCTGTAAAAAAATGGCAGACCATCTCACAAGTCATGGCGTCGGGAATAAAGAATCAACATAAAATAAAATTAGGCAACTGATGCATTTCCCATCACTAGTATAGTGTCAAATGGTTGTCAATAGTAGTGAGAGGTACCTCACCTCCTCTGGACCAAACGAAGCAATGCATAACTAACCATCGGACACCTGAAAATCTGCAGGATAAAGTATATCTTCCCTAATGTATCTCTAGGAGTACGCCAATTGACTCCCTACTGCATAACCGACGGGGACATCTAGGAACTAAGGAAAATCCTTCCCTCTCCTATATAGGCCAGTAATAAAATAAATATCCTCCTCAGTGGGCTCGTACCATTGTTTAGGACCGACTCGGAAAGCCTATCGATGGGCATCCCACCTGTAGATCAATCTTCCCAATAACCCACTATGCCCCTTCAGGGATGTAGCCTCCTCGTAGAACTTAAGGAGGCCTACCTCGTTTAAGATAAACTAGGTGGGTGACGTAATAGGGTGAGGTTACAAATGACTATCCCTCTCCCATGCCTCCCACTATTGAATCATGTTATAACGGTCCTCCATATGCTCTTGTTGTTCCATTTTCTCTCTCCATTGACTTTACTGAATGATTCACATATTAAATACATTTTTTTTATTAAATGAAAAATGTATTTACAAATCTATATATATAATTTTTTTTTTTTTAAACATTCGGTGTACCCAAAAAATAGTCACACACTGCTACTGGCGCGTCCCTGTTTTATCACGCACCGCCCAGGATGCGCATGAAAAAACTTCATGCACCGCACAAATAGAAAATATTTTTTGTGTAGTGCATTGACCAAACTATCCGGCCCAGGGCAGTTAGTTTTGTCAATGCACCACGCGACATCCATACATAATTCCTAGTGCGGTCAGGTAAACGACCTCACCATCGTACAAGCCTACATAGTGTGTTATTTTTTAAAATTTTATATGGTCGGTGCAACTGACAACCGACACACACCACACTATTTTAGTGTTAAAGAAATGAGTGTTTTCTCGGTACCGCACCGAAACCCGGTGTAATTTCCGTTAACATTTTTCACGGTGTGGGCTGTAAATTTACACGCAGCACCGCGAACGGTGCGAGCCAAACAGATCGAATGCACCGCGGAGTTTTTTTTAATTTTTTTCTTAAACTGTAAATTTTAAGTGAATTTGAAAAATTAATCCATTAAAAGGTTAATTTATTCAGAAATAGGTAGATTATCTGAACATTTGCGCGTCAAAGAGGTATCTTTGTAGAGGAATATTGAAAAATGAATTTTCCCATCGTTTTCGAAAATTCAAACTCCACATAGTGAGCAATGGATAGAAGCAATGCAGGCAATGGGAGCACTGATGGCAGGGTGCCTCAAAGAATAAAAACTCACACCCGTGCTTGAGAGTTATAGAGCATTGAAAAATTAAAAATTAAGTTTTTTTATGGCTGGTATTTTTTTTAAATTAACCCTTTTTCGATGCGCTCGGTTATGAGACGCACCGGGAAGTTTTATCAATGGCGCACCACACTTATTTACAGTGCGTTGGATTACTGAGACGCACCGGGCCGGTTTGTACCAGGGAAAATTTTAAGGATGGAAATTTATCTTAAACTTTACAAACCTTGGCGAATCTTACCAGTCCCTAATATGTAGATTGTAAAAGGATTGGTGATATTTTTTTTAAATATATCGAAATTTCTATTGACTTTATATAGTATTTATAAAATTTTGGCGATTTTTAGGATAACAAAATTTTATACTATAAAATTTGGGCGAATCACTTTTAGAAAAAAATGGACATTGGCGAATCTATTTTATGGAAAAACCATGGAAAATTAGCCCACCTACGAATATTAGCCCCTAAAATTTTCCATGGTTTGTACGTGAGCACAGTGTCTCGATGCTCCATTTGATAGTATGCACCAATGCACTAGATTACTGAGAGGCACCGGCCTGGTTTGTACAAAGAGCACAGTGTCTTGGTGTGCCATTTTATAGTACGCACCGGTGTACTTTATATAAAATTCACTGGTGCGTGTTATGGTTAGAAACACACCACAATAAAAACATCCGCTAAAACCTCCACCCACCAACCTCCTCTAGTGACCTCCGCTACAAATGGATATCTGGGCTATTTTTATAATGGCTTCCTAAAAAAAAATCCGCTAGAGGGTATTTTCCTTGTAGTTCTTTGTCTTCTCGTCTGATGATCATCTTATCTCTTAGCTCCATATGTGTCTTAAAGCATGTCCTCCTTCCCTGTCTCCTTCTTCATCATTTCTCTATAGCATGATAGAGTACCTACATCTGCAATCCACTCATGATAAGATGACATCATTCTATCAAAACCCTAGTCCAAGATGGTGCATATTGATCCACTAACTGAGCCAAAACTAAGTGATAAGCTAGGTAAGATGGTCAGTAATTGTGAAATTGCGCAACTTAGGTAGTAAGGGGTGGGGCTTGAGCCTTGAGAGTACGCAATGCACAATTCAGCCTGGACCAAGGAAGAAAATTGTGCAATATGGGAGCTCAGTGTGACAGGATGAGGAGATGGGCAATGGATCAACCTATTGCGCGGCTCTTGAGGTCAGATTATCTTAGGTGATTTCCCAATTGTGCATCTTAGGAGCTCAAGGGTTAGGCTTGAGATTTGAGACTACGCAATGCATATTTCAGGCCTGGCCGAAGGGAATTATTACATAGTTTTAGAGGCGAAGGCCCGGGCTTGAGCACTGAAATTGTGAAATTTGTAGTACGGGAAGGAAAAGAGGTCAGGTGAATGTATAGATATGAAATTCAGGAGCTCAATACTAAGGCTTGAGGACTAATATTGTGCAATGCGCAATGTTGTCTTGGTTGAAGAGAAAGATTGCAAAGGTTCTGGGACTCAGGGGTTGAGCTTGGGCACTGAAGTTGTGAAATGTGTAGTTCTGGTAGGCAGAGATTGCACATTTCATGGTTCCAAGAGACAAAGTCACTACTAGATGGATGAGACTACGCAATGTGCAGTTTAGGAGGGCTGGATGAGGCTAGGTTATCCGGTTGGGAAGCTTTCCAAATTTGACTAAGTGTGGGATCTGTACAATGATATGAACAGTGAAACGACTTGATTGTGATCACACAATTGAAACCATTTGATGACACAATATCATAGTTCACCCAAAACACATTAACAACAGATTTCCCTCAATGGGACAAATTTGCGATGACTTTACGACAAGTGCGAAACTAAAGGTACACTTTGCAACGGCTGTGACGAAACTTGTGCGATAATTCTTAAAACGATGGCAATGAGTGTGACTAATGTCTACATGGTTAGACTGACTCATTTAAAAAAATATAACCCCTTTAAATCACCAGAACAAGCATATATACATTGTGCAACAACTAAGATGCGAAAAGACGACAATTGCTAAAGTATCAATGAATCTTGTGATATGTGAATGATAGTGAGAGTAACACATGCCAGAGAAAGGATAACATGAAAATGAAAATGATTAGAATGAAAGCAAGAGAAAGTGACAAGTGAAAACATGAAAATGAAAATCATCAAAAAAAAGGTGCGTGGAAGAGACAGTTTGAAAAACTCATCGAAATGGAAGAACAAACACTGTTATAATTTGAGAAATTGTCATTATAAGTGTGCACTGACTTTTGACATGGATTGGACATTGCACAAACACAATCTTGATAGAACATGCCATTCTTATCCAAGCTTGCATAAAATAACAGGCGCATGCACTTGTTACAGACTAAACATGTCTAAGCAAGTGACTTCGACACATCCAATCCAAGAAGGGAGCTCAAAAGAATCAACTGACCAAGAAGTAACTATGGAAAAAACTATCGCAAGATCCACAATACACTCCAAAATTCAGGTGAATGTAAAATTTTGGAGGGTGTTTGTCGTAGCAACAAAAATAATATATATCTTTGTTTTTAATTAAAATCCATTTAAAAAATATATTTAATTGTATTTAATTAATATTTATATATATAAATTTACAAATATTTTATACATTTTATTAATATTATTTAATTGAACTTATGAGATGTATACTAATTTCTTTGTGCGGAGTTTATTTTCTACCATCTCATTGGTTCAAATCTCATGGCGAAGGGTTGAGGATGGGAACCACATTTGGGGCAATTAAATTATCCCAAGAGACACCTTCGCACTATCCTAATGATAACATATTAAGCTATCCAAAAAATATCATTCATTTTAATTTCTATTTATTTAAAATATTTTAATATAATCCTGATTATATTATCTTTGTTGGAAATACTGAGAGGGGGGTGAATCAGTATTTCTTTTAAATTGTTAGTTTTACCAGTTAGCTCACTTATAATTAGAACAAAAAATGAAAAATAAGAGTAAATGATTTTATTAATATCTTCTTTACAATAAATCAAGTACAATAATATGTAGGGCTCCAACCCTAGATAAAGACACCAATATTCAATCCTTCCAAGCACCAACCTATACTTTTCGAAGCACCTACTTGGACTTCACGAGGCTCCGACCTCTAGGGCACCAACCCTATATTTCAAGGCTCCAACCTTGTCACTTTGAGGCTCCAACCTCTAGGGATCCAACCCTATCTCTAGTACAGGCACCAACCTAGTATTCTTGAGGACACCTATCCTCTAGGACTCCAACCCATTGCTTCAATTTGTCAAGATAAGTTTGATGATATTCAAGGCTCCCAATGTCTTCTTCAACAATCCCTGACAATCTTCAGCTATCCCCTCACTTATTCTCCATGTCACTTCATCAATGACAACATTGTTCTTATCATGAAGGAGTCACCATTGCTCTTCATGACACCCAAACAAATATCTCCAAAGTCACCTCATGAAGACTTCAACACATCATGGTCTTCAATAACCCTTCCAATATTAGCTTCTATAAGTGTCTTTGGATATATTAAATAATGCCTCAAGGTGTGCTCAAGAATATACCAAGACTAATCCAAATCCTCTTCACGATGTATATCAAAATTTACACCAAGAAGTTAAAATTCTCTTCAAAATTTTCTCCAATGGACTAATACAATCAGTCTCCAAATACACCAGATGTTCTTCAATATTTATTTCATAAAAAGGAATTCAATAGATATTTCAAGGGGTATTAAATAATCAATCTTCAAGATGCCCCAAACAATGCTTCTCTAGTGTTGTTCCAAAAAGATGTCTTCATGAATGATTTTCTTCAATAACTGCACAAGGACAAGTTTTCAATGATAACTCTAAGATTTTCAACAATGCCACAACTCTAAGTCTTTAAGGGTGTCTCCAAAATATGCTTCAACACAGTTATTTCAATAATTCCCAATGGGTCCTCTCTAAATAGTCTTCTATTGTTGTAAGTATGCCTCCAATGGTGTTTCAATTCTACTACTTCAAGGTTTTCCTTAAGGAATACCCATTTAGCAAGTAAGAGGTCAATAGTGCTTCAATTATCCTTCAGCCAAACTTCAATTAAGGTTAAGTATTTGTCCACAGGTTCGAACTGACATAAGATAATCAAATTTTGTGACATGAGTGAAAGTTGTTATCAAACAAGATCTGAAGTCATAGCTCCGCAATTTCTGCAATAGATACACATGTATGAAGTCTGAAAATATGGCCAAGTTGCAGGCCTGATTATGTTATAGATGAGGAGTCGAATTGCAGGTTTACACCTATTCTGAGGAGGCCAAAATTTGCTTTCTTTACAGGCCTATTTTAGGCTTAGATCAAACCAAAAATTGTATTTCCACAGGTCTGAAAAGAGTACCACCACATCTCCAAAAGGTGGTTACCACAAATCTGTTTTTAATCCTTAGTAATTAACCTCGATATATCCAATGCGAAGTGTCATCACAACTTCAAAGATATATGCTATTATAGGTTGGAAATATGTCCCATCATAAGTATTTTGTATTCATAATAATTTACCTTCAAAATTTTTCCACAGGACCGAGAAACAATCTGCACAATATCAGAGCTTCAATAGAATTTTCCCAAAAAAGGCCACACAATGATCTCCTTTTATTCTCCTCGACCTCTTCTGTTTCTGTGTTTCTTATCTATATTTCTCACTGAAATTTTATGCTTGAAATGAAAATTTTAGACATCAATATATAATAGGTTTAAACCTTCAATGAAGAGACATGTCTCTTGGTGGGAGGCCGACACGAGAGACTAAGTATGGCTCGGCTATACTGCAAATATTTTTTTTTTACCTTAAAAATTCAATTTCTCACAAACTATTGGGAGTTTCAGGACAAATAAGGGCTCATTGGCAAGAGGAAAAAATCCTCTTTAAGACGGTCTAGGTCCCATGTGGAAATATTTCCTCTAAGGTTGGAAAAATTATTTTTCTTTGTGACTGCCCTTAATTTTTGTGTCCAGAAAGTGAATAGGACAGCATGCCTTCTCCATTGTTTGGCTTCTTATTTTTTTGTCTTCTCCATTGTTTGGCATATCAATCATAGGTTCATAGTGTCATCATGTAGGACATCCATGTCATCATGATAGTATCCAGCATCTACATCATCATGAATGTATAACATTATGTATTTAATAATAGTGCAGTAATATGTCATAGTGCAGCATCATTAGGAAAGTTTCAAGGTAGTCTTCCAACCATGAAATGAGATCTTTCACATCATCATCTAGTCTTACAACCTTCATCAAGTGTATGAAATAATCATATGTCATCATCAAGTATCATCCAAGTGAATGACATCACCATATGACATCAAGGGTTAAGGTCTAAATCATCAAGTGCATGCAACATTACATCAAGTAATTCTTATGGATTCCTTCGTTAGTGGTTTGACTTCTTCGTGACTTGACATATTTATTGATGGTATCCTAGTCAACCAAGAGTCATGGAATCATCATCTAGAACCAGGCATCTCAAGAATATTAACCATCTCAGCTAATGCCATATTGACATCAATGACAACCTTGATTAACAATCTCCTTCTTTTTCATTGATGGCAATATTCTTGCCCTTCCAAGGTTCTCTCCCCCTTTGACATCAATGGAAAATGGGGTGCCCAAGTACTCCCCATATCAAGCTACTTCTTGGCATGTTGCTTCTTCATGTTTCCTTCGTCACTGATAGTTCTCCATGTAGAAAATATTTCTCCCCTTATCATGATGCTATTATTTAATGTACTTTCTCCCCCTCAGCCTCTGCATGGAAATGGATGAGGTAGATGATCAGCCAACTCCCCTTGCATACATAAACTCCTCTAGCTCTTATTTTTTCTCAAGAATGAAAGATTGCTTCCTGGTTATCAAGTGGAGGACATCTTCATAATTTCATGATTTTCTTCAATGGAGTTACTCCCGAGAGATGATCTGTCAAAAGATGATTGTCCATATGTGACTCATCAAGGATTTCATAGGGATCTTCACAGATCACTTTCTACAAGAATACTCAAGAATCACAAACTCCCCCTAATTGTATGCAAGGTCTCTTTTTGGCAGGGTTTCGTTATCAAATACTTGGAATATCAAGGATGATCTCATCTAGTCAATAACATGTGTTGTTGGATGGAGTGTTCAAGAGACTTATAGATTCAACTTGTTTCCTTCTCCATACTTGTGTAACTTTCTTCTCTGGCATGTTTCTAGCTTATGCAGGGGCCCAAGTCAAGTTATAATCACGTGTCATATGTCCAATGTTATGAAAATTGAAACACTATTGTTCATGAATAATAAATGATGAAATTTTATTGCAAAATTGCTTCTAGGAGATTAACAGGGACCATTATATATGTCTATGTGATATGCCCTACAATATTTTTCCATGTGCCCAAATTTTGTACAAGAATAGCAATATCCAAGAAATATACTTTGGTACCTAGGAGATGAAGAGTTCCTTGAAGTACTTATGAAGTCTTTTTTCCTTGGGATTCTTTGATGCTATTTATTCCCTTTTGTATTCTTGACACCATTTGTAAGTCTCCTTGGAATAGGCTTTATTCTAATGTCATATTGACTCTTGCAGGCTTTGTTGGAACTGGGAGTATCATTTCTTATGGCTTCCTCACATCTTTGTTGTTTGAAGCATTATCATTCTTTCTTGAGGGTTAACCTACATAGCCAAGACCTAATTT
The DNA here is from genome assembly GCA_034641835.2 of Pinus albicaulis. Classification (NCBI taxonomy): domain Eukaryota; kingdom Viridiplantae; phylum Streptophyta; class Pinopsida; order Pinales; family Pinaceae; genus Pinus; species Pinus albicaulis. The sequence goes on from CM076578.1 coordinate 327,233,947, forward strand.
ATTAAGGGGGGATCTTTGATGACTTAGTATGTCATCTAGGGTTTGAGAACTCTTCAAGTTCTTAGCAGCAAGTCAACTTCCTTTTTAAGAGAGACAATTTCTCCTTTCAATTTTTCACAATATTCATCTTTCATGACTAGTTTCTTCTTCATTTCTTCCATCATCCTTGTTGCTTCGGTTTTAAGGGAGATGATATTTGATTTTATTATGAATATTTCTCCATTCTCATTTGCTAGACTACTCTCCATTTCTTCTTTTATTCTTGTAGCTTCACATGTTTTAGACTTGAGAATATTCATGTATGATTTTAGTTTGAAGATTTATTCATCCTTTTCTTCTAGTTGGCATATCATGGTGTTTCTCCCCTTTTCTGCTTCATCAACTTGTCCTTCTATTAATGCCAAAGTTTCCATCACCTTCTCGTCTCCTTGTGCTTGTTTCCTTTCTTCTTCTAGTTGAGATCTAAGAGAGGATACCTCTTCCTTGTATTGACCAATTTCTACTTCAAGATTTTTCAAGCTCTTAAGCCTTTGTTCAAGGTGGATTGACAAATTTTCTTCCCTTTTCTTTTCCTTATCCAATTTATTTTTCATAGATATGAATTCTCCATGATGCTTTCTCTTGTTTTGATGAAATTCCTCCTTAATATTGGCTACCTCCTCATTTCTTTCTTGTACTTGAAGCTTGAAAAGTTCAACTTCCTTCCTTGTCTTGTCTTAGTCATCATCTTGCGCTTTCCTCTTAAGTTCCTCATTTTCCTTTTTCAAACTGTTAATCTCTTCCATGGCATCTATAATCTTAGTCAGGAGATCTTCTTCAAGGTCTTCTTTGCTTTCTTCTTCTTCTAGGTCTTCTTTGGCCTTGATGTCATCATTCTTATTTTCAACTTCCTTAACGAGCTTTGGATTTACTTCTTGTTTTCCATCATTTTCTTGACTAGAGATCATTTTCAATGCTTCTTTTGAGTGAAGATAATGAACTTTATCCCATATACCTTTTGCTAACGAACATTTTTTAAAATTGGCCTTCATAGAATCAGGTAGCCCATTCAATATTTATTTCATTGCTCTTGTATTATACTCCTTAGATTCTCCTTCCATCGTGCTATCAGTAATCATGGATTTCTAAACTTCAACACCTTGAGTCTTTAATAAATTCCTCATCCTTTCCTCCCATATATCAAAGTTTTCATTGAACAATGGAGCATTCACAAATTGATTGACTTCAATTTCGATGGTTGAAGAAGACACATCTTTAGGAGGATTGGAGACTTTCTTCCTTAGCTTCGCCATTTGTGTTCTAATGATCAACCTTCAATCCGTTAGGCTTTAAGTGAAGGTGCTAGTTCTGATTCCAATTTTTGGAAATACTGAGACTCGAGAGGGGGGTGAATCAGTAGTTCTTTTCAATTGTTAGTTTTACCAGCCATATCACTTGAAAAATTGCCTCTAAGGTTGGAAAATTTATTTTTCTTTGTGTATGTCCTTAATTCTTGTGTGCAAAAAGTGAATAGGACAACATGCCTTCTCCATTTCTTGGATTCTTCTTTGTTTGTCTTCTCCATTGTTTTTCTTATCAATCATAGGGTCATAGTTTCATCATGTAGGACATCCATGTCATCATGATAGTATCCAACATCCATATGATCATGAAGGTATAACATCATGTATTCAATAATAGTGCAATAATAAGTCGTAGTGCAACATCATTAGGAAAGTTTCAAGGTATTTTTTCAACCATCAAATGAGATCTTCCACATCATCATCTAGTCTTCCAACCTTCATCAAGTGTATGACATCATCATATGTCATCATCAAGTATCATCCAAGTGAATGGCATCACCATATGACATCAAGGGTTAAGGTCTAGATCATCAAGCACATGCAACATTAGATCAAGTACTTCTTATGGCGTCCTTCATTAGTGGTTTGACTTCTTCGTGACTTGACATATTCATTGATGGTATCCTAGTCAACCAAGAGTCATGGCATCATCATCTGGAACCAGGCATCTCAAGAATATTGACCATCTCAGCTAATGCCATATTGACATCAATGACAACCTTGACTAAAAATCTTAGGCTAATTTGAATTACTATTTATTTGAACTATTTTAATATAAAAGAATACAACTAATTAAAATATTAAATTTTTATTCAAAAACATTATATTTATTATGTGATAAAATAAAGGAAAAATTAAATTGTATAATTAATTTTAGTTAAAACAAACTAAATTATTTGTTATGATGTTTTCATATGGTATATAATATCATTTAAAGAAAATTTATAAATAAATACTTTTGAAAGATTTTCCATACTATTTGTTAATATCCTCAAAGCATGGATTTTGCATTAATATAGTTAGAATAATAATATTTTTAAAGATTTTTTGTTAATAATTTAATATGGTTATTGCATTAATTTAAATTGTAATGAAAATATTTTATACCATTTTTATTTTAAAAATTAAATGACATTGGTGAGACTACTTGCAAATCAATTCCAAACACCTGACATATCTTTTAACTTTTTGTTGAAAAAAGATACTAATTTCTTTGAAAAGATACCAATTTTATATAATTTTTATTAAATATGAATATTAAAAAATAAGTTTACTTTTGTTTTTATAGATTTAGCAGGTTCATTTGCAAGCTTTTGTTTTTACAGATTTAGCAGCTGCATTTTTCAAGCTTTTGTTTTTACATATTTAGCAGGTGCAATTTGCAAGATTTTGTTTTTACAGATTTAGCAGCTGCATTTTCAAAAAAAACTTAGGAATTCATTTATTCCTAATTGTTTGATTTATATTTAGAGTCTAAATCTAAGTTTTCTTATCACCCTTACGCCACAGTGGTGTAGGAAGATATAAGTAATATGAAAGCAAGTCCCATCACCAACTTCGGCCTCCGGAGTTTTGTTGTTTGGAATTGATTTGCAGTAGCCCCACCCATGTTGTATTCTTTCAATCAAAACATAATTTTACTATTAAAAAATGGAGAAAAACATCCTATACACACATAGATATATACTAATTGAGAATATATATATATATATATGAATAATTACGAATAGATCCTCAATTTAATGGCTCATGTAAGATTCATTTGTTGGAGCCTATGAATAAGATGAATGGATATGGAAAATTGAGAATAGATATATGAATAATTGAAAATAGATCCTCAATTTAATGGCTCATGTAATATTTAAAAGTAATATGAAAGGAAATCCCATCACCAACTCTGGGCTCTGGAGTTTTGGTGTTTGGAATCGATTTGCAGTAGTCCCGCCAGTGTTGTATCCTTTCAATCACAACATAACTTTACTATTACAAAATGGAGAAAAATCCATATATACAAAAATATGTATACTAATTGAGAATATATATATATATATATATATATATATATATATATATAACAGATCCTCAATTTAATGGCTCATGTGAGATTCATTTGTTGGAGCCTATGAATAAGATGAATGGATATGGGAGATTGAGAATATATATATATGAATACTTGAAAATAGTTCCTCAATTTAATGGCTCATGTAAGATTTATTTTTTGGGGCCTATGAATAAGATGGATGGATATGGAAAATTGAGGGCATCTCTAAAAGGAGTATGGGGCTAAGGTCATTTGTACCACTTTCCATCAAGGAAATATCAAATTTAAATTTTGAGAACAATTCCTTTAATATTTTGTATGTTAAGTATAAATGTTTGAACTACAACCAGCAAAGATCCATTTTATGAATCTAACATGAGCCGAGAGGGATCAAATTTCTTCATGTGCAAACTTCTTAAGAGTAAAAAGTACAATGTGTTATTTTTCATTGTTTAAATTATATTTTTGAATGCTAAATAGAGTATATATAAGACCAATTAAACGTCTTAACCAAAAAAACTTGATTTTTTATGATATATACATATTTTTTCAAAATGATATTTAATATATACATAATTTACATTAAAATATTTTGTATCACATGTACATTGAGAAATTTATCACGGAAATTAAAATGGTTTTTTATTATTAATGTAATTTTAAGTATATATCAATATTAATTCTTATTAAAATATTTTATTGATAACTTGTTTTCGCTGCAACAAACATCCTCCAAAATTTTGCGTACACTCGAATTTTGGAGCCTACCATGGACCTTGAAATTGGTTGTTCCATAGTCACTTCTTGGTCAGCTGATTCTTTTTGAGCTCCCTCTTGGATTGGAAGTGTTGAAGTCACTTGCACGCACATGCTCAGTCTGCAATAAGTTCATGAGCACATTCTTCTATGCAATCTTGGACAACCATAGTACATTCCATCAGGAATGTACCTATGTGATGTCAAATCCATGTTGAAAGGTAGTGCACACTGATAATGACAGTTTCACATTCTAGCTGCATTGTGCCTCAATTTTGGTGATTTTTGCAAATTGTTGCTTCCACGCACCGATATTTTTGTGAATGTCGTTTTCATGTTTTCAGTTGTCACTTTCGCTTTCCTTTACCGTAAATAGTGTCATTTTCATGTTATCTTTTCTATGTCATGTGTTACTTTCACTATCATCCACATATCGCAAGATTCACTCACACTTTACCAAAATGTCGTCTTTCGGCATGTTGGTTGTCGCAACATGTAAATAATCCTTTTCTGGTGGTTCCAAGAGTCCATCCTTGTGTAAATTAATTTTTATAACCTTGTATGTTCTTGTCGCACTCATTTCCAAAGTTCTGAGCACTGTTGCAATGTGTATCTTTAGTGTCTCACTTGTCATAACTAATTGTAAAGTTGTCGCATAGAGGGAAATGTTTTGTTCGTGTGTTTCAGATGATCTATGTTGTTCGTCAAAATATTATAAGTGTGTGATCACAGTAACATTTTATCACTGTTCAGACTGATCTCACCGCTCCCACACTTAGCCATTTTCAAAAAAAATTCCCGAGCAGGCAACCTAGCTTCACCCCGCCTCCCCTAAGCTATGTACTATGCAGTATTAATCCCTAATTTATGATCTTGCTGCTTGAAACTACACAATGCGCAGTTCCTACCTCCCAGGACTATTTCACTGCATATATTTTGTTCTCAAGCTTCGACCTTGACTTGCATAATTTTGCAATCCTTTCTCCTATTCTCGCCTTAACTACAAATTGCGCAATCACAATCTACAAGCTCATTCCCTAAGATTCTAAATTTCATATTTGTGCAATATCCCAACATCCCTTGTCTCCCATAATTGCATAGTATGTTAACTCAGTTTCCATCCCCTCATCCTTCCTCACTGGCTCCCATAACTGTGTATTTTTCTCCCTAATTTCAGCCCGAATTGTGCACTACACAATCTCAAGGCTCAAGCCTCAGCCCTGAGCTATTGAACTGTGAAATTTTGCAGTCACCTGGACTCATCTTTCATCCAGAACTACACAATAGGATGATCTAGTGCTTGTTCCTTAAACCTGTCATCTTGAGCTCCTAGACTGTGCAATTATCTTCCTCATCCCAGGTTGAAATTCCCATCGCATAGTCTCAAGGCTCAAGCTTCACTCATGGCTTCTTGAGCTGCACAACTGCGCAGTTACTGAGCCTCTTTCCCAACCTGTCACTTGGTTCTGACTCATTCATTGTATCAATGTGCACCATCTTATAATAGGGTTTTATAAGACTGATGTTGTCTTTTCATGAGGGAATTGCACATACAGGTACTCTATCATGCTATGGAAATATGATGAAGAATGGGATGGAGATGGAGGACATGTTAGAAGACACATATGGAGCTGAAGAGATACGATGATCATCTGGTGAGAAGACGAAGGAACATGAAGCTTTAACATAATATGAAGATCAAGATCACATGGAAGTATCCTCATCTTCAAGTAATAAGGAGGAAGAACAAGAACATGTACCATATGTTCAAGGAGACACAAATAAAGAAGCAGCAACAAGGACAACTTGGCATTTTCCCATCATCATGTAGTCCATGTCATCAATTTCATGTCATGTCCTATCACAAGCCATCATATGCCACATCATTATTATGGATCATGTAAATTATATTCGAATGTATTGTAAAATGGAAGTCTAAAGGACACATGTGGAATATGAAGAGTCATGTAAGTTGAGAAGTCATAGGAAGTAAAACAGTCATGAAGGTACTCAAAGAGTCAAAAGGAGGGTGAAGCATCACCCCTTGGTTATATATACACCCTCATTGTATGAGCAAAGGAATTTTTCACCTTGGCTCCTCCGGCAAGGAATTAGAGAGATAAGCTAGTTATTTTGAGGAGCAAGGAGTGACTCCAACGCTCCACAATTGGAGCTAGTGATGTTCATTGTATACATGTGTCTTAGAACTTTTACTTAATGACATAAGCCTTCAAGGTTAGCATGTTCTTCATGCATGGATTATGAATGTTTGTAAGACTATTTTGCAGATGTTTATATTTCATGTTTTCTTTCACATGTACTAAGATATTTGAATTACTTCAGTTGTTTTAGTGCTTATCTTATTGAGAATGTGTTGTAATGGTTTTTATTGTTGCCACAACCTTGTGGGCTATTTCGCAGGATATTAGACATATCCTTTTCATTCATTGGTGGTAATGATTGTCGCATCCGTTGTGGACTATTCCACTGGATGTTAGACAAATATTGTTGTTTGTGTATGTCTCTTCTTGGCTGGTACTCTTACCTCTCTCTTAGAGGCCCACATTTTCCTTTCCCCTGCAGTAGAAGGAATTTGACACACATATTCATCAAACACTCACCAGGAACACCCCCTTGCTTTTCGAAGGCGCATGTGCACTCCTCTCTCTTGCTAACAGTTAGAGTCAAGGAAAATCTATAAGAATACGTGGCAACTGGGTCGTTATTTTGGATGGGGCTCCTACTCCAAATGGTGTGAGGTCTAATTGGGAGTTCACATCGGGGGGGACCCCTTGGTTGACGGATTTCCAGCACCATCAACATAGCCTACATTGAATATTTTTTTATATACAACATTTTTAATTTAACAATTTTTTGAAGTTGATATCTCCATAAATTAGTTAACATATATATTCAAATAGTTTATTTGAATTTCTTGTTGAAATATTTAGTATAAAATTTAAACATCTTACTCATACATTTTTTTACATCTATTCATTTTTTATTATTATAGTCGACATTATTTTTCTATTTAGAACAAAATTTTTGTTTTTTATTTTTTATTTTAAAGGGGGACTCACTAATGGACAAAATTACACATTCATTCATACTAGGTTGTAGAATGAGTCTCTTAGCTCAATAATTGCTTTTCAAACAAAACAAAAAACGTCATTATTAAATGTCATACCATCATTGCTAATCATGTTAAAAGGTGAAAGCATTTCATACAAGTGGAAGAAATATAGATGGCAACAAGAATGAGATTATGTGCATTTCCAAGAATTATAGCATAATTGACAAGAATATTGGGTTTCATTCTTCATTTATATAATGATTCTAAAAATTAGAGAATATAATGGTTCATAATGTGAAATAAGTTTTTGTTACTTCAATGATATTTCCTAAAATTCGATATATTGTTAAAATTTTATATTAAAAGATGTTCCATGTTTTAATACATTGTTCCAAATTATTTCTTTAAAAAAAATTTAAAACACTATATAATTATTTTTTGAAATTAGTTATTTAAAACTTTATAAAAACAAAACAAATCTCAATATTATTTAATTTTTTTCACTTAAAATATATTAATACTCATTTTATTAAAAACTACTTATAAATAAACTATTATAAAAACACTAAATAATCATATCATACAATATTATATTAACCATTATAATATTTATTTATAAGATTTCTTTCAATTTTTCTCTTTATATATTTTTTTTCATATTAAAATTCTTTACTCAACTTGCTTATTGAAATATTTTATTTATAACTTACATTAAACTTTTCCTTGTTATTGATATTTTTAAAATATTATATGTCAACTAGATATTAGAAATAAAATAAATCATACATTCCCTAGTTATATGGAAAGTGAAAATATAAGAAAAAAATAATTTAAGTTATTTTATATGTTTCTATATAAAATAGATACAAATTTATGTTATCTGATATGGACATTGAAATATTTTACATATTTACTTATGATCGACAAAAAAATTATTATTTTTTTATTAATATATTTTTGTTTTAAATATAACATGTAAACTGAATATAAAGTGAATTATACATCATATAATATTAATAATACTATTTCTTGTCATTTTCATATTAACTAATGAAGAAATTACATTATTTATTCCTCATACTAAAAAATGCATACTAAAAGGTAATTTTACTTTAGTTTCTTTATATATATAAAATTATGTAAAATCATGATGCAAATCCAAATATTTTAAGTATAACCAACATTAATTTCTTTTTCTATTATTATTTTGTATTTATTAATTTAAATTATTATTATACAATTTTTAAAACTAGGTTAGAGAGGGCCTGTCGATACAATTACCCATGTACATAAACACTCAACCTTCATAATCCATCAAGATTGTGTAATCTATTCTCCATTGAAATTGAGGAAGTTTTTTTTTAAATAATACTCATTCAATGTGTTTTTGGTGGAATCTACTCTATTCTTATTTACCTTTGAATTTTATAAAAGTGCTTATATAAAATTATATGTAATAATTTCTTAATATAAATATATAAATCTTTTATATATTTATTACTATTAAGCATCCAAATTATTTTATATAAATGAATACAAATAATAACAATAAAAATATTCAAAGATTTTTAGCAGTATTTGCGATGGCAAGATAAAGAAAATATGAATTTCTCCGATTAAGCGAAACCCAAACCCTGGTCTCTTATGACATTCCCATTCTTTATATAGCTTCCATGGTTCTTGGCCTGGTTTATATCGTAAGTAACCGTGAAAGTTCATATATAAAAATTTCCTTGACAGTAACATATGTCCAAGGCTTTTCCATATCACTTCGTTAAATCCTCAAAGCGCGGCTTTTGCATTAATCATAATTGGAATGGTCAGATTTTTTTGATCTCTCTCTGATATGTTTGGCCAAAACACTAAGTGATATATTTGTAATATTTTGTAGAAAAAAAGCTACTAATAATGGCGATGATATGTTTGGCCAAAACACTAAGTGATATATTTGTAATATTTTGTAGAAAAAAAGCTACTAATAATGGCGATGGATGAGATAACACTCTGCTTTACAAATATGCTAATAGCTGTTTTTTCGTTTTTTGATAGACTTAGTAGCTTTATTTCGCAAAAGCTTCAAGGAAAAAATATCTTGATTTCTATTTAAAAGCTCAATCTCATTCTTTTGATCTGATAAACCTAGCTGCTCTCAATCACAAGAATATTTTACTAGTACAGTATGGAAGACAACATTTTAGATTTGATTCGAAGTTACATGCCTGAAGCAAAGATTGAGCATTCCCCTCATTTCAGTGGCTCATACAAGATTCGATTTCCAGGATCTGTGAATCAGATGACTGGATATGAAGAACTAAGAAAAGCATTGAAAGAGTCTGGATTCAAGCCTATGTGCACTACTTGTCATCAGAGGCATACCAAGTTCAGATACTTTGATAACAATGCTTCCTCAGTTTTGCAAGCCAGGTATAAATGTCTGCACTGCAATAACTACTTTACTTTGGGTGGAAAACAGTATTCCAAAGATCAAAACATCATTGCTAGAGATCACAGTAGCATTGCAGATCGAACTAGAAGATTAAGACATTTCAGGGAAATAGCTGAATCAGAGATAGGGAATGTTGAGGCAGAAAGAGTGAGACCATGGGCAAAGCGTTTAATGGAAGTTAGTGAATCAGAGATTCAGAATAATGAAGCAAAACGAATGAGACCATGGCAAATGCCCACAAGGAGGACAGGTAGCATGATTGGTAGTAACATTGGAATTCAGGATCCTAGTTTTCTTGCATTTTCTGGTGCTCGTCAATCAGCAGTTCCTCCTCCATACACCAGACATCATATTTTACAACAGAAACTACAAGAGCAACTGAGTCAGTTCCAGCAACAGCTTGCATATGGAACTCAATATTTTCAGTCCATTCTTCCTCCCAAAACTGAGATGCAGATTCCTTCTTCTAGTGCAATCACTGTTTTCAACACAACTCATGGTTACCCTACTGGTGCATTACCTCTTCTCAAAAATATCGAGTTGAGCCCACATCTACTGGCCGAACAATCAAAGGAAGCTTCAACTGGAGAGACACCCTCGTGTAACAGTGATGAGTGGTACGAGAAGCGTGTTCAGTGGATAAAATCACAGGAACCATTGGAATCTCTGACCGAGCCATATATGCCCCCAGCAAGAATTGGTAACGTTCCATCTGATAATAGTACTAGCATTTCTGGGTTGTCTAACATTGATAAAGATACCAATGAAGGGGATAATGACAACTTGAAGGCTCTGCTTGAAAGTCCTAGGATAGATTGTTACACAAATATCCCTGAACTGTTCACCGAAAAGAAGACAGAATAGTTAGCATACTGTGTAAGTTTTTTTTGCTATGTGCATATCCATATTATGTAAGTTTGTTTGCCATATATTTCTCTGTTACAAGTCTTTTGAGATAATCGCAATACACCCACTCATTTGTTTGTGACATGTTTGGTTTATGAGATAATGTCATACAATCACTCATTTCTCAGTGATATTTTTGGTTAGTTAGTATGATGACATAGTAATTGGTTCGAAATGTTCACTATAATTTTGTTTTTGGTTAGTTAGTATGATAATTGTCATGAATCAAAGTAGTTAGTTTGAAATCTAAAAAGACAAATTATAAAATTAATCTGAAAAACAATTTCAAAAATAAAAATCAAAAAATGAGAAAGAAATGACAAGCCTCCTCATGTTTTAAAGTCAGTTGTTCAGTTATAATTAGTTAAAAAAATGTTTGGAATGGTAAATATTAATTTGGATAATCAATTCATAGTAAATTTGAATTTGGATAGTTAGTTCATATCAGTTGTTTTATTGAAGTTGGTTGTTTTGATTGAAAAATATTTTGATAGTAAATTTTATATATATATATATATAACCTTCATATAATGGATATGTATTTCAAAATGCAGTTTCAATAGTGATGAACAATATCTTTTCATGTTGTTTGAATGCAGTTTCAATGGTGATGAACAATAAATGGATTTTCATTCTCCACTGAGCAATTGATGTGCTCGATATTTGTTATCTGCATGTATCCATCCATGTGCATATATATTAGCCCCAATATATTAGGGCACCATGTATGGTAATATAATGTAGTTAGTTATGATCCATGTGAAAAGTGATAATGTGCGATATTAGCCCTATGCATCCAATTTTTGTTTTAGAAATTACAGCTCTTTTTTATGGCGGCGTTTCTGCCTGATGATGTTGAGGGGTAACTCTATCTTCCTGATGATGATAATAATAATGAGGAATTTTTGGTCTTTTTGCTTCCTGATGATGATAATAATAATGAGGAATTTTTGGTCTTTTTGCTTCATAACGATTATAAGGGTGAGGGGTATGAGGATACAATATTGTTAATTCAGTTTTTAGCTGAAATATTAGTTTTTGGTACTAGAGAAAATATTATTGTATGAAATAGTAGTAATATGAGGAGATTTGACTCTTAAGTTTATGAAAACATACATATTTTATTTTTTGATTCTAATCTTATAACTTTCTAAAAAAAACACAAGCTCTTAACCATTAAATTCACAAACTATATTATTAAACGAGTACTAAACTAATAATTCAATAACTTAATACACAATACTTAACATTATATAAAACAGAACTTGATAAAAAAAATACAGAAACTTGAATTCTAAAACTTCTATGTGCTGATTTAGACATTAATGTTGTCTGTAATTGATATCGTGATGGATTTGCATACTAACAAAGGAATCGTTTGTTGATGTGTATGCAGAGCTTGGCAAAACAATACACAACTTTCCATAGAAAAATAATACTTTACATCGTACTGGTTGATGAGATCGTGCCCCCTGGCCCTTTCCCTTGCCCTAGGTGGAAACTGTCTGTCTCTCCATATACTCAGATGAAACTGATTTCCCTCCGCAGCAAGGCCATTTTCTTTGGCATTAATCATCTCTTATAATATTTTTGTAAAAACAAGTCGGCTCTGAAACTTATTTTTTCTCAGCCACTTTGTTGCTATTTATATCTCAGTTCAAAACCAAAACTCAGAAGATAATATGAATACTTATATCCTTATATTCATGTCAATGGATTATCCCGTGAATGTGTGAATTTATCGGCCACTTTCTTGCTATTTATATCTCAACTCAAAACCAAAACTCACATGATAATGATAATATGAATACTTATTTCACATGATAATTTGAATACTTATGATGATCATTTTATTTTATGGTCAAATCATTTTATAATTTGAATACTTATTTTATACTTGGTTATATTGTAATCATTTTATTTTTAAATCATTTTATAATATGAATATTTATTTTTATACGGGGTTATATTTATGAAAAATAGTAAACATATCAAACCTCAATATTTATGAAAAAATTTCTTATTTATAAAAATTGAAAAAATATATATATGCTACCAAGTGCTATAATAACACATATATCAAATTTTAAAATTTATGAAAAATAGTACACATCAAATGTCAATATTTATGAAAACTTTATTATTTATAAAAATTTCATTTTTAAGTGTATCAAACTAGTATTTGATTTTCAATTAATGATTAACTTTTAAAAACAATTTACAAAATTTGCTTTTTTGAAAAAAATTAACAATCACATTTTATTTATTTTATTACATTCTCTTTATATATATATATATATATATATATATATATATATATATATATATATATATATATATATATATATATATATATATATATATATATATATATATATATATATATATATATATATATATATATATAATAGATTCACTTTTATATATAATATTAACAGATATAATCTATTTAATATAAAAAAATCATCTAAAATTATTATGTCACTACTTAAATAAAATATTCCTAAGTTATAATGAAAAATATTTAACAAAATCTCTTTTAAATCTGACTATTAAGGCTCCAATACTATTTCAACAACTACAAAGAAAAATCTAACAAACACATTTGTGATTTTCAGTCACTTCCTTTATCAATATAAATATATTTTTGAAAATGCAATCTAAGATCTTCCTCCAAACTCTTGTTGCATTTAAGTGGTTTCCTATATTAATACAACTTCTTTAGATACATGATCAATATTTGAGTTGAATCAATTTTACATTTATTTCTTATCTAATCAATTAATAATTTTCTATTTATTTTTTCATAAAAATATAAAATGCCTAAAACTTAACTATTCCTTTACTGACAACATATTTCAACGTAATATAATGCATTGGTAAGAAAAACAATGTCCCCTACATCCCCTAAGTCAACATGCCTTTTCACAATTAATTATGTGTTCATTTAATATTATGTAATGTTTTTGTTTCAAACATTTTTACCTACCTTTATATCTAGCTTGATTTTATGGGCAACTTGTGTATGAGTCATATAGGGCCTTGAAATATCAAATTGTCAAATAATGCAAGGTAAAGACTTATAAGAATTTGTAGATGCATTAGTTATTTAAGAATATAGACAACTAACTAAAGTCAATTGATGTCATTTGTTATAAATAGTTTTAATGCAAAAGAGAAATTTCATTGTTTTAACACTTACTGAATCTTAACTTTTGTGAATTCAATTATAAAACTCTCCCTACTTAAAAAATTTAACAAATTAATTTATTTTAATATTTTAAAATAAAAACCTAAATTGAAAAATTGAAAAAAATATAAACTATTATAATATTACATACAGAATAAAACCTTGCAAATCATAAGTTTTAATAATTAAAAATTTTTAAAATCTTTATAAATAAGCATAAAGGAAATTAGTATACTTCTACCATCAATTATATTTTTCCATAAAATATAGGTACTAAAGAGCAATGTTTCATATTAGACTTGTCTTATATTCATGTTAATAAATGATGGGGGTGAATGTTTCATATTAGACTTGTCTTATATTCATGTTCATGAATGAATGAATGATGGGGTGAATGTTGGCCAATTGGCCCATCGTCATTGAATTGTTTCCACTTTTATATTTTGACTTAAGGAAACCCACTTGATATAAAAATCCCATAAGGGTCATGCCATAGATACGTACATCTCATAAAGCTCATGACATGAATACCCATAATTCATAAATAATAACCAACTTTCATTTCTAAAATGAGTTTTGGAGCCATAAAATGATATGCTTTTAAATATTAAAATATTAAAATAATTAATATCAAAATTCAACACTATTAACAATAAACAACAAAGTTAAAAATAATTATAACAAACATATGTTTTTCAATTGACATATTATTTGTGAGAAATAAATCAATCGCTCTAAAATCTCAATTTACAATTTTTTTATTTTTTTAGGTATATAAATAAACATCTTCTATTGCATTACTAAAACATAGTTACATGGTTACATAGAGAAACATGAGCATAGCTTAGTCTTCCTTGTAAACTGAAATACCCATGAAAATTCTAGTGTTTAGCTATCTAGAAACCGAAAGTTGGAGCCATTACAAAATTATATGACCATCCACAGATGAAACAAACTATAAAATAACATAAAACCAGGACAATAACCATGCATTCACTAGCAACCGATGAGACAAAGCATGAACAATGACCATCAACCTTTATTGTGAAAAATTGAACATTAAACACATCAACCAAGGATACATGAACTAGAGACTGTTACTCCCTATGCATTAGTATTCCTAAAAGAAACCTAAGAAAGAAGCCCGGCACACATTGTCATTACACTAGGAGAGATTCAACCATACATCAACTAATATGACATAGGAACAGAGGGTTCCAAAGAGCTAGTGAAAGGTGTTGCAATGGGATCTCCTGGAGGGTTCGTAAGGTCCCCAAAATTAGAATACAATAGCAAAGCTCTCTCTACATGAGATGGACGACCATCCAAGTCATTTACCTTAAACCTGATATTTTTTAGAATCCTTAATGTCCTCTATGTTAATAAATAGATTGCAGTTGGTTACCTGGTTATTTTTCATAACGAAAAAAACAAAGCATCCATATGTAATCATACAACCAAGGAATGCAAAAAACTAGCCTCTTTTTATGAATCTTACCAGGGTTTGGAAACCATTTTAAATTTTCTTTGAGGATCTCTTAATCCGAGTAATAGGAGCATTCTATGAATTCCATAAGGGTTTGGAAACCATTTTAAATTTTCTTTGAGGATCTCTTAATCCGAGTAATAGGAACATTCTATGGATTCCATAACTTCGAGGAATAAAATATCCTCGCACACCTTGAGTGGAATTGCATTAAAGAAGGAAGAAAATGAGACACTTGTAGAATGACTCCCTTGTTCCCCAACAAAATTATTACCATCCCGACAACTCATGACTTCAAACACCAACATAGCCAACGAGAAATAAGTAGAAAAATGATACTTTAAGATAGTGACCCAAGACTCCTTGAACAAATCACGACTAATAAAGGAAATAGTATCATCCCCAACAAACCAGAGAAGAGGATTGTAAAAAAAATCCAACCATAGGTACAAAAATTTAGGTATGTACGAAACCTAGATGACAGTTGAAGGGTTCCAAGGAAAATCTACTACCCAATGAACCCAAATAAAATACTAGTGTTCTAACAAACCATTATTAGGATATGACCAGAAGACAAGAACAAGGTGAAAATTCAACCAGGATAAGTAATTGAGAAAGTTTATCCTTAATGCTCAATGGAAAAATAGAGTAACGGGGGAAAAAAATACAAGCAGGCATTACAGAGAACCCAAATTATATAATGTAATTGCACCCATTTCATAAATAAAGACCAAGCTTCATAACTAGATGGAGAAATGACCAGAATACCAAAAATCGTAAGCCAACACTGAGCACTAGTAATAAATACTTGATAATTCAAACTCCATGAGAGTCAAACTCGAAAATGCGACCACCAGTTCAAAAACCATCCCCTATTCCATTGAGTGCAAGAAAAGCACAAAATACATTGATATCCCTCACAATTATTATTATTATTATTATTTCCGAGGAAAATTTGTAGCCTTTTATTAATATATAATAAACTACATAAGTACATGCATAAGCATTATGTCATCCTTCCAGTATAAACAAAATATATATATATAATATCATTGTCCATGAGATCCCATGAACAAAAAACTGATATGTAAATACTGATAAAAACATATTATGTTTCCATGAAAAATGGATGCTAATATGTTTATATTGTTCCATTTATGTGTTTTTTGATCTTCCATGTGCTTAGAACCGATCTAGCACCCTCCTTTGATAGAAATTTTTCATCTATGTTCCACTCCCTGTAAATATGTGAACATGATATAAAACCAAAAGAAAGTTTTAATTGTTGAAATTCTTCTAATATAGGTATTAGAAAATTATTTTGACACCAATGAACAACATTGAACCAATATATAACATTCACTGAGTCCCCAAAGACTTGAATAGAGTGGCATCCCAATTCTAGTGCCCAACCTAAAAGAAGTTTAGTAAAATCGTTTGTTCCTTTTCCTAGCCTAATTTTTTTATTTCAAAAAATGATGTTTATTATTAAATAAGATCAGACCTCCATCACATGCCCCTAGTTGGTCAGACACATCATCAAGGTAGGCCCATGGAATTTGTTGGTTGATTTCTTCCACATGCACCACTCGTGGACCTGCGAGGGAGTATTTTTGGGGAAGAAGAGCATAAATGGTTTCGATTTCAGATGAAATAAGAGTGGGAGTTGAAGCAGCTTGGTCTCTAAAGATCACTTTTTTCTTGGATATCTGATTCTTACCCAATCCACCATTCTCAATACCCATTTTTTTAGTCCTAGCCATATTGCATGACACATAGAGAATACTATGTCCACCCTCACTCCCTCTCAAACAAAGAGGAATGATCATAAGAATAACCTCGTCTAAAAAATACTTATCAATTCATCAAATACTTGTTCTTATGTCGATATTTGTTGTAACTTCTCTACTCCTATTGACATCATATTTTTGAATCATAAAACATCTCAACTTTTCCTAGTTTTATGACAATATTCTAACATGTCATCAAGTAGTTCATCAAACATGCCTTATGGAGCTAAACCTTTTCATAGTTGATTACACAATCATTCACATCTTCTTCCTTTAGAACTTATTTTTCATGCTTTTTTAGGTCCCTATATCACTAGTGTAGTCCCTTATTGTTGTTAGTGTAGCCCCCTTATTGTGATTTTTGTAACCCTATAACCCCCATATTGTTATTATTGTGCCCTTACATTATTATTGTTATGTCGGCTAGGATTATATTGTGACCCCATGGACTCCTATATATAGAAAGGACGTTTTTTCATTTGTATCATCCAATAATTGTTCATTTAAGTACTTTAAAGGAGGTTTCCCCCTCAAAGTGGCTGATTTCTAAGGCGTTGATCTCTCTTTTCTTCCATTTTTGGAGCTGGTTTCATAACATTTGGTATCATAGCTTTGGATTCTAGGGTTTCGTTGCTTCAAACAGGCCATCGTGGAATTTTCTCTATAACTATTTTTCTACGAGGGTTAAGACACAAAAAAAGAAACCCATTTCAAAAAAATCATGAGGATCTTCGTGTAAAAGTTTCAAATCTTGGTTCACAATATTTTCGGAGATATGCTCTGTGGAATTTAGGGTTTTTGCAAGCTCCTGAATTTAATCTAAAAGAGGCGACCTTGGGAAAATCATCATAACTCTCTCTCTGAGAATTGAATTAGAATTCTGTCAAAAATGGCTGAAAGTACACGGATTGTAGTTTCATGTTTATAAATTTCATAGCCGAAGGAGGAAACATTAACACATGGCACGTCGTACAAGTTCGCTCTACTGAACTAGTCCATAATTAGGTCATTGTGGGAGATTGGGAATAACTTTTCCTTGAAGAATCCAAATCAGGTTAGACCTATGGCATTCGAAAGAATATTCAAAGGGCTACTACAAGACCGAATTTCAGATATTGAAGATCAGAAAACACAGAGATAATTTAGTTTCAATATTAAGCTCCTCAAAAGCAAGAAAAAGGTGTGTATTATTTTTTCAAATTGCATAAGTCTTGTTTGAAAAATCAGTTTGAAGTAATTCCAAGGGTAAATTGAAGCATATATAGTAGTATTGGGTTCTAAAATCCCCCCTAAAAATAATTCAACACCCATTAAGCCCTCAAAATACTCTACTATAACTCATGAAGAGGAAGAAGTGCAACATGATATATCAAAATTACAAGAGCAAATCCACTAAATTTTGCTCAGACTCGCAAAGAGAAACAAAAAATGAAATGAAAGTTTCGAAGAAAGGTGTGGAAGCTAAGATGGATGGTTTGAAGAAAGGCATGGAAGATAAGATGGATGGTTTGAAGAATGGCATGGAAGAAAAATGGAAGACATGAAGAATGATATAAAAGAATACATAGAATGTTTGACAAAGTTGATACAAGAAATTATTCCTAATGGCGAAAAGATAGTAGAGGAAACTCATGATGAGAACAAAATAAATGTTAAACGTGATTTCATAAACTCTAATTTTGGATTGAAGACCCACCATATTCCAAAGATCGATATGAGGAAGTTTGATGGCAAGGATCCCGTAACATGGATACTAGAAATGGTGCAATATTTTGATCTCAAGAATGTGAAAAACACACAAAAGGTATGCCTTGAAACTTTACATTTAGAACAAAATACATTTGTATGGTATTGATGGATTTGCTCCCATAAAAAAATTATTACTTAGTCAGTTTTTACAAAGGAAATGATAGCACATTATGAGGATACAAAGAGCAACACCTTCTTTAGCCAATTAATAAATCTCAAACAAAAGGTTTCAGTGGTGGAGCACATTAAGGACTTCCAAAAATTGAATATAAGGGTAGTTGATATTCCAAAGGAAAGCATGATTGATTTCTTCATAGGGACTTTAAAGGATAACATCCAACATGAGGTTTTCCTTTGGGAAGTTGATTCATTGGAGAAGGCATTCGGGTTGGCAAGAAAAATTTAATGTAAAATTATGGAGACAAGGAAGCCTACCACTCACATCTATAAAGATGGAAGTGTTTCTACTCCTAGACTTCCACAACCTACAAGGTTCACATCACAACAACTGAAAGAAAAAAGAGAAAAAGGGCTTTGCTACAGTTGTGATAGAAAATACACTAAATGTCATAATGTGTTGAGAAGAAATTATTTTACATAGATTGTGAAGAGGAGGAAGAAAATGAACAAGAAACTTCAAAAGAAGAGGATATACACCAGGAAACAACCCTAGAGAAAGAAGAAATGAGTCCGACCATATCCTGTAATGCATTAGCAGGAATTACCACTCCTCAAACTCTCAAGATAGAAGGACATATCAAGAAGAAAAAGGTAACAGTTTTGATTTACTCGAGTAGTACCCATAATTTTATTTATTGTAAGGTAGCCAAGGAATTGAATTGCTTCTTATACCCAGCTCCAGAATTTCAAGTGATGGTTGCAAATGGAGGAACTATAAATTTCTCTGGAAAATGCCAAGCTAACCATAGGGGAATATGTATTGAATATTCCAATGATTTCCATTCCAATGGGAGGTGTTGATGTTGTACTAGGAGTACAATGGTTACAATCTTTGGGGATGGTAGCTTTTAATTTTCAATAACTTTTCTTGAATTTTTTTTTAGAAGGAAAGGAAGTTGAATTACGAGGTATCACAGAGAAGCCACAAAAGATAATAATCTCTAATGTCATGACAAAGCTTCTGAAGAAAGAACAACGAGGCGTAATTGCACAATTATGCTCACTAGAAGTTCCAACATCAAAATCATATATTTCTCTAGATCTCCAAAAAGTCTTGGAAAATCATTCCAAAGTGTTTGAAATCCCAAAGGACTCCCACCTATTTGTGATCATGATCATGTTATTAATTTGATTCCAGGAATTTTTTATCCAAACATCAAGCCTTACAGATATCCTCATGTCCAAAAGAGAAAAATTGAACGTATGATTGCAGAAATGTTAGAGGTTGGTATAATTAAACCGAGTCAAAGTTCTTTCTTTGCTCCAGTAGTAGTGGTGCACAAGAAGGATGGATCATGGCACATGTGTCCAGATTATACGGAGCTCAATAAGATCACTATTAAAGATAAATTTCCCATTCCTGTGATTGATGAATTATTGGATGAATTATATGGAGAAATTTATTTTACCAAGTTGGATCTTCGTTCAGGATATCATCAAATTAGAATGAAGACTAAAGATATTCTGAAAACAACATTTCGACCTCATGAGGGTCTTTATGAATTTTTGGTCATGCCTTTTGGCCTTACCAATGCACCTTCTACATTTCAAGGGTCTTGGAAGGAACATGTTCAACATGTTGACAGGGTGCTCAAACTATTGGAGGAGAAACAATTATATGCAAAAACCTCCAAATGTTTCTTTGGAGTACAAGAGGTGGAATATATGGGTCATATTGTATCTCACAAGGGTGTTAAGGTAGACCCTAAAAAAATTAAATCCATTAAGTAATGGAAATTCCCCACAACCATAAAGAAGTTACGAGGATTTCTCGAGTTAACAGGGTATTATCGCAATTTTGTTAAGAATTATGGGAGAATAGCAGCACCTCTAACAACACTATTGAAGAAATATGCATTTTCATGGACTCGTGAAGGAACTGAGGCCTTTGAAAATCTTAAAGAGGCAATGTGCCTAGCATCAATCTTAGCTATGCCAGACTTCAAAAAAGCCTTTATTATGGAATGTGATGCCTCAGGAAATGGAATTGGTGTTGTTTTAGTGCAAGAAGGAAGAACTATTGCTTTTGAAAGTCTTCCAATCAAAGGAAAGTATTTACAGAAATCTATTTATGAGAAGGTGGCAATACTACATGCACTAAAGAAATGGCGACCTTACCAAATGGGAAGACATTTCAAGGTAAAAATTGATCATGATAGTCTTAAATACTTTTTGGAACAAAGGAACAAAGACTATCTTCAGAAGAGCAGCAAAAATGGGTCATAAAGATGTTATGTTTTGACTTTGAAATCATCTAAAAAAAGAGAAGCTAAATGTTGTTGCAGATGCACTCTCAAGAAAAGATCAAGAGGTGGAAGCATTTCTTTGTACCATTTCTATTATCCAACCAGATTGGATAACCGAAGCAAGGGATGAATGGAAAAAGAATGAAGAAGTGTGGACACTCATTCAAAATTTGCAGCAAGATCCTAGTACATCTGATATATTTTGTTGGAAAAAAGGTTCCTTATGGTACAAAGATCGCTTATATCTTTGTAAGAATTCCCAACTAAAACAAAATAATATTTTGGAATTTCCCACTTCTCCCTTAGGAGGAGACTTAGGATTTTTAAAAACTTACCATAGGGTGAAGAAAGAATTTTTTGGGATTGCCTTAAATATGATATTCAAAATTTTGTGGCAGAATGTTTGGTTTTCCAGCAAAATAAAGTTGAGACAATTAATACGTCGGGTATTCTACATCCTTTATCCATTCCAAGTCAACATTGGGAGGATATTTCAATGAATTTTATCACAGCTTTACCTAAGTCCGAAGGAAAGAGTGTCATCATGGTGGTAGTTGACAGACTTACCAAGTAAGCACACTTTTGTGCATTATCTCATCCATTTAAAGCAAGTACATTTTCTATTGCATTTATGGAAACAATTCAAAAGCTACATGGAAAATATTGTAAGCGACAGAGATCCCCTTTTTACTGGAAATTTTTGGACGAAATTATTTTCTTCTTTGGGTACTCAACTAGCTCATAGCTCATATTTTCATCCTAAATACAATTGGCAAACTGATATAGTGAAAAATTGTTTGGAAGGATACCTTAGTTGTTTTGTATCTGAAAAACAAACACAATGGGTCAAGTGGTTACCTCTGGCTGAATGGTGGTATAACACTTCCTTCCATATTGCAGAAAAAATGACCCCATTAATGGCACTTTATGGATATCGTCCATTGTCCATCACATCATTTTTAAGAGAAAATTCAAAGGTTCAAGCAGTGGAAGATCACATCGAGCATCAACAACAAGTTATCCAACTCTTAAAGGATAACCTAAATTTGGCACAAAATCGAATGAAACAACAAGCAGATCAACATCGCAGCAAGAGAAGTTTTGATGTAGGAGACTGGGTATTTTTACGGCTACAACCATACAAACAAATGTCCCTCGGGCAAGCTAATAAGGATAATAAATTATCACCAAAGTACTATGGTCCTTACAAAGCGGAAAATATTGGTACTATGGAATACAAATTGGAACTTCCTGCTTCTTCTCGAGTGCGTCCAGTTTTCCATGTTTCATGCTTAAATAAGGTTATAGGTGACAAACTTCCAGTTCAAACAATATTTCCAGAACTTGATGAGGAAGGAAAAATCATATTGGAACCTGAAGCAGTCACGGAAATAAGAACTCGACCGCTACAAAATCGATCAATTTCAGAGTATCTCATCAAGTGGAAGAACTTACCCACTGAATATTCTACATGGGAGGACGAGAATTTTATACGGAAGCATCCAGAGCTACTCAAGCGTTGAGGACAAAACTTTTTTGAAGGAGAGGGGCATGTTAGGTCTTTGTATTACTAGTGTAGTCCCTTATTGTTGTTAGTGTAGCCCCCTTATTGTTATTGTTGTACCCTTGTAACCCCCATATTGTTATTATTGTGCCCTTACATTATTATTGTTAGGTCGGTTAGGATTATATTGTGACCCCATGGACTCTTATATATAGAAAGGAGGTTTTTTCATTTGTATCATCCAATAATTGTTAATTTATGTAATATAAATGAGGTTTCCCCCTCGAAGTGGCTGATTTATAAGGCGTTGATCTCTCTTTTCTTCCATTTTTGGAGTTGGTTTCATAACACGCTCCCCCAAGAAATCATATCAACTCTCAACCATCAGTAGTATCTCTATCATCAATGGTACATGTAAAAATAATAAAGGTTGAATCAATTGTAGCTCCCTGTTTCTCATTGAGGTGAGTGAACTTCCCTTAGTTCAATATCAACTCCGACATATTTTCTAGTGCTGAAAAAAATTGTCTCGTGACTTCTTATATCAATTTGTTGCTTTTTATTGCTTCTATAGTGTACACACTTCTTCTATGTATTCTTCCTAGAAGTTATACCATATCACAAACAATATTTATGTCATTCTTCATTATCATAGTTCCTAAGAGTAATCAATATATATCATTGAGTCAAGTTGTAGGATTATTTATGTCAAATGTTGTTGTTAGCTCCCTCCGAGTGTGAAATTGTAGAAAAAAAGGCTTTGTTAGACTTGTGCCTTAGTCAAATGGAGAAATTAAAATTTCCACTTCTGTAGGATGAGCTGGAAGGAAGTTAACAAGAGTGACGTGGAAAAATCACTCAGTTAAGTCAGTCTATTTGAGTTGGAGGGATAGATGTAGAGTTTTGTGCAAGTTGGTGACTAAGATATAGTTATCTAGTGGAATTATCTTTAGTGAAAGTTAGTTATCTGATCTCTAGTCTAGAATAGAGTCATTATGAGTTTAATTGAGTCATGTAGGAGGATATTAGAAGAAACATTAGAGATGGTGTCACATCAAGAACTTATGAGGAAGAAATTTTTTCTTTAATAGGAAAAGGAAAGAAAGCCAAAGGCAAGAAGGCCCAAGAGAAGACAAAATATATCAATAACCATGGTAAAAATAAATACCTCGATAAAATTAAATGATTTCACTTCCATGAGTATGGTCATTATGCAACTGAGTGTCCACATAAGAAATATAGTAAGAATCCTAAAACAGGAATAGAAGCAGGAGGATATTCTATCACATCACAATTCGAGGTAGATTTCACCCTTATTTCTTGTATGGAAAGAACTATGAGAGGCAGTGTGTGGTACTTAGAATATGTTGCTTCATTTCATATGACAATAAATAAGGAGTTCTTTAGCAACTTAGAGGAGAAGGACCTACAATTACACATAGATCTTGGATATGGTGGAAGGTATAGTGCGAAAGGGACTGGAACTGTCACCTTTAAGAGGGAGTGAGGCTCCCATATTCATCTATATAATGTAATGTATGTGCATAGTCTGAAGAAAAATATAGATTCTTTAGTTGTACCTAAAGAAAGAGGATATGATGTTGTGTTCAGTATAGGGAAGGCTTATCTAAAGCATCTTTCTACTGGACAAGTAAAACAAATTGGTGTTCGGGTTAAAAATATATGCAAGCTAGAGGTGGAGGCATGCACATGTTTGAGTATCAAGGCTAAACATGTTTAGAGCCAAGATGTTGAAGATATCTAGCATAGTCGCATGGGACACCTATACCATGGAGCTTTGAAAATAATGCAGCAGATCACCACTAGACTTCCAAAATGCATCCTTGAGCAGCATGATGTTTGCAGGGAATGCACCCTTGGAATATATGTTAAATCCTTCCTCCGGGCCTAGATAACATATTTGGAACCATATTGTAGTGAGTTCACTCGGATGTGTGTGGACCATTTTCCATAGTCTCAACTGTAAAGCACAAGTATTATGTAATATTCATAAATGAATTTTCCCGAAAATGTTGGATCTATTTTATGAAGAAGAAGAATGAATTTTATTCATTTTTTTTAATTTAAAGTCTTATCTAAAAATGAGATTGGACATAAAATAAAATCCATGAGAAGTGATAATGGAGGAGAATACATTTCTAATGCCTTCAATGAATTATGTGTAAAGGAGGGTATTAGAAGGGAGTTTATTTCACTTCACAACCCACAAAAAAATGGGGTCACAAAGAGGAAAAATAGAAGCATTGTAGGATTTTCAAGAACAATGTTGCATGATCAGGGATTGCACTATCCTTGTGGGCAGAAGCTTGCAATACTATTATTTATTTGAAAAACAAGATCCCTCACAAAATTCTTGGAATGATAATACTTGAAGAGGATTTATTTGGGAGAAAGCTAAATATCTCCCACTTTTTCATATTTAGATCCATAGTTTATTGTCATGTCTCCAAAAATAATAGGAAAAACTTTGGAGCCCACTATAGAGAGGGATATTTGTAGGCTACATAAAGACACCTCATATTTAATGAGTGTACATGCCATCATTAAGGATGATTATGATGAGGAGATATGTTATATTTTATGAGGAGAAATACATGAGGATCTCTCTAGTCGGGATCTGAGCATACCACTAGAGGAGGAGATTCTAGCTCCAAAGGAGGAGCCTCAGTTATATACATGGAGTGAGATCTTACTCAAAGGAAAGAGCACATTCGATGAGTATGATGTGGAGTAGCCACATGTGAAGGAGCAAAGATAAGTTCAAGTGTAGGTATCCACTCACAGAAAACCTTCCAGAGAAGGAAGGAAGAGGACTAAGATGGTTGAAAGGTTGGTGGAGGAAGCTCAAGAGAAGGTTGTATCTCCTAACTCCTTGTGCAGGAAGAGGATATCACCAGAACGATATATAGGATATATGGAAATCATGAAGAATTGATTTATTTTGAGCCATTTTCCTTTGAAGAGGTTTTTTCCCATCAGGTAATGGTAGACGCCATGGTGACGGAGAATAAATCCATCATGAAGAATGATTTTTGGGAGGTGGTTCCCAAACCTGAGAATAAGTAAATTGTTGGTTACATGTGGTTATATAAGGTAAAACATGTATTTGATGGCAAAGTTTATAATCACAAGGATATATTTTTGGCCAAATGATTCTCATAGGTGAAGGGATTTTATTATAAGGAAACATTTTCCCTTGTGGCAAGATACCCTTCAATTAGAACCATTCTAGCATTAGAAACACATTTGGGGTGGAGGATCCACCAAATGAATGTTAAGACTTCCTTACTTAATTTATTGGTCGAAGAAGAGATTTACATAGAGAAACCTAAGGGGTTTGAGACATTTAGTAGGGATACACATGTTTGTAGGCTTGATAGAGCCCTCTATGGCATCAAGTACGCACCTCGTGATTGGTATACTCGCATAGATTCCTATCTCAGTGTATTACGACTCACTAAGAGTGAAGTATATGCCAGTATCTACTACATTATGGTAGATGGAATTATGCTCATATTAGTCTTGGATGTGGATGATTTGATACTTAAACGAGATACTAGATTGATCCAGTCTTGCATGGAGGAACTTCCAAGACAGTTCAAGATGAAGGACATGGGTTTGATGCACTACTTCCTTAGATTGAAGGTGTGGTAGGGAGATCGAGATATATTTTTTGGAAAGAGGAAGTACACCTCTGAAATCCTTAAGAGATTCCATGTGCAGGATTACAAAGCCATGGATACTCCTCTAGCTACTAACTGAAGGAAAGAGGATGATTCAACATTAGAGGTAGTAGATGGCACTGTCTGCAAAAAATTGGTGGCGTCATTTATGTACTTGGTGAACACAAGGTTTGATATTTATTCTGTAATTAATAACCTTATTCAATTTATGGTGGAGCATACTGATCCATAATTATTAGCTACCATAATTAAACAAGATATTTTACTTTTGTGATGTTAGCAAAATTTCATATGAAAGAGTGTGAAAAACCGCATGTTCATACGTTAAAGAAGAGGATACATAAATGCAGCCATCAAATCAATAACACACACATGTTGATAATGAAGTTCACCCAGTGTGGGTTATATCTCCAATCTTGGTGTTAAGAGTGGGGAGGACACTTCATTAGTTGTTGCAAGATGATGATGAGTATATGATGATTTTTTTGTCAAATACAAGGAAGAACTCCCTTAACTAGAGTGGCATGTCTCTCCATATGACATTCTTCTATAATAAATGTCACTCATAAAATATCTCCTTTAACAAGACAAGATAACAATCTCTCACATAAAGTAACATACAAGGATCCTCTCACAAAGTGACATACATGGATCTCAAGATCAAATCTTCATCTCAACAAAAATCAAATGAAAACATGGCAGCAATGCATCGCATACCTCCACTTTCGGGGATGGCTTGAAAATTCACACCTCTGCTGAAGAAATGGGATGCATAGTTGAATTCTTGAAGAAAAAACGGTTCAAATGAGTATAAAATTGACCCCTTTCTAGCTCGGTCAAATATGTACCCTCGAGAATCTCAAAGCTTCCACCAAATATTCATTCCCACTGGTTGACTAGAATTAAGTTTCCCATATGAAAAATATGATCACACCATCGTGTTCCTTACAAAAAACTTAGAAAAATGAGTATAAATTCGACCTGGATCTGAAATTGACATTTTCAGGCCTCTAGGGAATCTGAAAGATTCCTCAAGATTCCTTGTTGCGGGTTGAATGAAATTCTACTAATCATATGAAGAAAATGATTACACCATTTAACTCCTTAAGAAAAAAATATTCATTTGAGTATAAACTTGGCATGATTCTGCCACTGTAAAAAAACAGCGTCCAAAGGAATCTAATGATTCCTCAAGCATCAAGGAATATTCCCCTCAAAATTCATGCCAGGGAGGGTTACACCACTCAACCTCCTCATTCACTCTTATTCCTATCTCCTCCACCTCCATTGTTGTTCCGCTACCCCGTCCAATTCAAAAATGACAGCGTTAATACTAAGGCATCAACAATATTTTCAAAGCCTTCTAGGTTGGCATAATGGCTGGCCTAATTTAAAATTACGCATTGGTTTTGGGAAATTCATGGGTTCTGACCCGTACTGACCTTTTAGATATATGTGAAAACATATGTGGTTATACATAACCATTGATGCAAAAATATTTAACAGTTCCACTGTTTTTTAAAGCCATGTGACATAACTTTGTTAGAAATGTTGACCACCTGTCCATATTAACAATGTGGTTGTGTGCTTATAATAATGTATGGTTTGTTACAATATCAAACTCCTTAACAAATTTTCATAATCATATTCACCAACCATTACAAATCGTTGTTTTAGTATTTTTTTTATATGATTTAATATAACCATAATCCGTTAGTTCAATATTTTCATTGCTTTTAATATGGTTCAAGCATATAAATTCTCACTAAAATATAATGAAGCATTCAATGATTTTCTGGCATCGAAATTTGGTTTGTTTTTTTTTCAAATATGAACCATAACCATATTAACATATGGTTTTTAAATATTTTGTTTTTATATGATTTTTTTAAAGTGTATTTTCTTGCTTAATAAAATAACCATAATTTGTTTGACTCTTGATATATGTTTGTTAGAATATTTTTTTTATATGGTTTCAAACCCATATGATTTTAATATTAATTTATTTTATCTAATATTTTTGTTTTGTCTCTTTTTGTGGAGGGCTAGGATTCCAATGATGGAGTCCTATGGGTCAATGCTTGATGAGCTGCCACGTATGCTATGGGTCCCACATGTTGATTGGCATGCCACGTGGTACACCGTGGGGCCCACTTTTTCCCTATCTTGTCAAACTTTAAACTGCAATAGGTTGACCATAAAGACTCAAATTTGAGTTCCTTCTATGCCATTGGAATCGTATCGATGAGCACTACAACTTGGCATTATTTTCTTTTCATTTTGAATATTTTGATTTGTGATGTGTTCCCATCATCCTCTTTCCTTGATGATTTGGAAAATGGCTTGGATTCTTTGTCGGAAGAACTCCTTGCTTCTTCTACCTTTGAGCATTCTCCTTTAATGTATCCCAATCCTGAAATGGGTACCTCAAGGCTTCCAACAAAAATAACATCATGTGAAAGATGAAACTAAAGAACTACCAACATTGTTTACCTCAGTTGTTGATTCTGAAGCAGGTGGTGATGGTTTTTCTAAGCCTTTGTTGCACTTCAACTTTTCCAAGGCCTCTTTCGTGGCTTGTACTTGACGTTGAAATATTTTCTTCTGCTCTTTTTATTCTTGTAGAAGTCTCTTAAATTCAACATTTTCTACTTAAAGGCTCTCATTGATCTCTTCATTTGAATAATGAGAAGAAGATTAAGAGGAATAAAATTCTCCTGAAAATGGAGGTGGATCATCATCCTTTGCTCTCTCTTTCTCATGTTCCTCTTTTTCCATTTTCTCCTCATAACCCACATACATAATATCTACCATGCTTTCCATCTTGTAGAAGTCCTTGTATAGATATGTGTCATCCTCCTTTTTTTTCTTGTTGCATGTTCAATTTATGGTTATTATTCACACTCGCAATTTGCATTAGGAAGAAGACTGCTCTTATAACAAACTTGATCCGCATTTTCTCAGCTACCAAAATTAACAAAGATCGTTTACTTCTATGATGTTATCATAATTGGGTGTGAAAGAGTATGAAACCACACATGCATATGTTAATGAAGAGGAAACATAAATTCAACCATCAAATCAAGAACACACACAAGTTGATAATAGATTTCACCCTGTGTGGGTTATGTCTCTGGGCCCAATTTCAAGAGTAGGGAGGTTTCTTCATTAGTTGTTGCAATATTATGATGAGTAAATGATGCATTTTTTGTCAAATACAAGGAATAACTCCCTTAATTAGAGTGACATGTCTCTCCACAAGACATTCTTCTATAATAACTTTCACTCATAAAATCTCTCCTTTGGCATGACAATATAACAATCTCTAACATAAAGTAGCATATAAGGATCCTCTCACAAAGTGGCATACATGGATCTCAAAATCAAATCATCATCTCAACAAAAATCAAATGAACACTGGAAAAAATGCATCATAAACCTCCACTTTTGGGGATGGTATGAAAATATACAACAATGGTGATGAAATGGGATGCATGGTTGAATTTCTAGTGCAAACCTGGTTCAAATGTTTATAAAATTTACCCACTTCTGGCTCGGTCAAATTTGGACCCTCAAGAATCTCAAAGATTCCCCTAAATTCCTTACCACTGATTGACTGGAATTTGACTTCCTAGATGAAAAATCTAATCACGCCATCGTGTTCCTTGTGAAAAACTGAGAAAAATGAGTATAAAGTCGACCTAGTTCTGAAACTGACATTTTCGAGCATCTAGGGAATCTCAAAGATTCATCAAAATTCCATAAATATTCTTTGTTGCAGTTTGACTGAAATTATATTGCTCAGATGAAGAAACTGATTGCACCATTAGGCTCCTTACAGAAAAATGATTCATTGAGTATAAACTTGGTATGATTCTGACATTGCAAAAAATCATCCTCCAAAAGAATCTAAAGAGTCCTCAAGCATCAAGGAATATACCCCTTGAAACCCATGCCAGGCATGGTTCCCTGTGTTCTTGGTTTCATCACTCAACCTCCCTCATTCACTTTTTTGCTTATCTCCTTGGCCTCCGGTGTGGTTCCTCTACCTCGTCCAATATAAAAAATGGTGGCTTTAATACTAAAGTGTCGACGATATTTTCAAAGCCATGCTAGTGTGGAACAATGGCTCGAAGAATTTAAAATTAGGCATTTATTTTTGGGAGGGTCGGAGGTTCCAACCCCTGCCAACCTTTTATATATATGTGAAAACATATGTGGTTATACATAACCATTGATGCCAAAATATTTAACTGTTTCACCGTTTTTTAGAGTCATATGGCATCACTTTGTTACAAATGTTGACCACCCGTCCACGTTAACAATGTGGTTTTGTGTTTATAATAATTTATGGTTGGTTACAATAACAAACCCCTTAACAAAATTTCATAACCATATTCACCAACCATTAAAAATCATTGTTTTGGTATTTGTGTATATGGTTTAATATAACCATAATCCGTTAGTTTAATATTTCCATTGCTTTTAATATGGTTCAATCATATAAATTCTCACCACAATATAATGAACCATTCAACGATTTATTGGAATCAAAATTTAGCTGGTGTTTTTTTTTTTTTAATATGAACCATAACCATATTAACATACGGTTTTTATATATTTTGTTTTTATATGAATTGTTTAAACCATATTTTCTTATTTAATAAAATAAGAATATTTTGTCTGACTTTTCATATATAGTTGTTCAAATATTGTTTTATATGGTTTCAAACCCATATTTAATATGATTTTAATATTAATTTATTTTATTTAATATTTGTGTTTTGTAATTTTTTGTGCAGGGCTATGAGGCCAATGATGGAATGTTAAGTGTCAATTCTTGATGAGCTTCCATGTATGCTATGGGTCCCACCTGCTGATTGGGATGCCATGTGGCATACTGTGGGCCCCTCTTTTTCCTTTTCTTGTCAAACTTTAAAATACAATAAGTTGATCATACAGAGTCGGATATGAGTGTCTTTTGTGCCACTATAATCGTATCGACGAGCACTACAACTTGTTCTCGTTTTATCTTCATTTTGAATACTTTTATTTTTTAGCCTTTTTCCAAGCCCTCTTTCATCTATGAGTGTTTCTAGAGCCACCGGGATCATTCACCTAAGGTACATGAAAAAAGGTGGAGTGAATCCTAGAGGCATCACAAATGAAAATTAGGCAGGGAGACCATCAGATAGGAAGAGCACCTTAGGAGCTATCCTTAGTGTTGGGTCAACAACAATTTCCTAGTACAGCATGAAACAAATATATGTAGAACTCAAGTCAGCATAGGCTGAGTATACGGATGCTATTCAAGTAGCATGTGGGGATATTTGGATGAGGAAGTTCTTGGATGGGATCTTCAGTCCGGGGATGAAGCCTACATTGATCTAGCGTGATAATCATAGTTGTATAAAATTCTCTGAAAATCCAGTTTCATGATATTTCCAAGCACTTGACATTAGGTTCCATCACTTGAGAGATTGTGTGCAGAGGAGGATTGTCATGTTACAATACATTCCTACACAGGAGTAGGATGCATACATCTTGACAAATACTTTGTCAAGAGGTAAGTTCAAGTTCAATAGGAGTAGGATTAGGGTTGTGAAAAACCATTTTATTGCTAAGAGGGTGTGTTAAATTATAGAAAAAAAGTCTTCATTTGACTTGTGCCTTA
The DNA here is from genome assembly GCA_034641835.2 of Pinus albicaulis. Classification (NCBI taxonomy): domain Eukaryota; kingdom Viridiplantae; phylum Streptophyta; class Pinopsida; order Pinales; family Pinaceae; genus Pinus; species Pinus albicaulis. Next base: position 327,266,035 of record CM076578.1, read on the forward strand.
TTCAAAAGGAGAAATTTGAATTTCCACTTCAGCAAGATGAGCAGATAGGAATTTAGCAGGAATGACATGGCCAAATCACTCAGTTAAGTTAGTTAATTAGAGTTGGAGGGCTAGAAGTATAGTTTTGTTCAATTTGGTGGCTAATATATAGCGATATAGTGATGTTATCTTTAATTAAAGTCATTTATCTAAGATATAGTCTAAAATATATTCAATATGAGTTCAATTGAGTATTTGCAACTGTTTTTAACTCATTAATCTCTCATTTAACTAGTCAATTTACTAAAAATATCCCTAGTCATGCATAAAATTCTAATTGCCTAGTTGAGTGGAGGAAAAAGGCATATTGTAATAATTATTGTATACTAGTGAGCATACAATGTTTGCATGTATTAGGTGTTCCATTTTCCTCAAGAATTACACAAGGGAATATGAGCTTCGCTATTATTTAGAACCAGGAATTGGGCAAGGAAATAGGAGGAAGTAGGAGGCATATTTTGGCTAAGTGTTGATCAGAATAGGTTGAGGAGGAGATAAATATTGCAGTGCAAATTGGGCTTCAAGTATTGAAGAAGTCATTATAATTGATCAGTGTCCTCATCTGATATAGTACAAACATAGGAGGGGTTTTTCCTAGTTGGGTTCCCTAGTGAAAATTTTGTTCTTGTGATTGAATGATTGAATGTCTTTCTATTGTTTGTGTTCCCTTCCGCAAATTTAGTAGAAGAAATTTATGTCTATTTATTTCAATTTGAATTCATTAGTAGCTACAAATTTCGAGTTATTTCTACACTGAGGTCTTCCTTCACATTCCATATCTTTACAACCAATATAATTTCTATTAGTAATCTATTATGTTGCCATATGTCAAACAACCATTTACAAGAGTCTTAATGACTTAGCCTTTCTTTCAACTATTTTATCAAGATATATTATGATTTTTCCATTTGCATCCCAGGTATGTTTCTGATGAATCGTGATCTCCATTTCACTCCCTATTAATATATGTGTTCTCTATTGAGATAATTTATTGCAAGATGTTTATGAAAACTTCCTCTATGGAAAGTGTACTTCCTTTCAAGTTTCCATCAAAATGCTTCTTTTCAAGATGATGTCTATGAAACATATAATGATGATATTTCTCCCTTGTGATAAGAGTAACTTAGTTTAATATTCCATGTTGCTTTTAGACTATACTTTAATGCATATTAATAATATACTTATTCTTTTTTTTTTAATAGAATTATACTCTGTTTCTATGAATATTCCATTCAAGTGTTAGACTTGTTATATTGTTGCTTGAAACAAAATACCATGCTAGAGAAACTTCTATAATGTTGCATAATGACCTTGACATTTATCTTGTATTTTTTTCTTGCTACATGGATGCTTCATGATGAAACTAATTTATTTGCTGAATGTAGAATACTTGTGACTCTGGAATGATGTGTAAAAAATTTTGATGATCCAAAATTTTCTATTCTTTCTTGATGGATAATAAGATGACCACTTCCAGTTCTTTGTGATAAGATGCAACTAAATGTTCCTTCCTGAATTCCATGTAAACTCTATTTAGTTCAATGATATATACCTTTTTATTTTAACAACTCTATAATTTTGTGAACCCCAAGAATCTTCTATACTTCAAATGTCACAACAGTTGCTACTCTAACTGCAATAAGAAACAATTTCTTGCAAACCTAGTAATAGTAAATTTATTTAATAGTAGAGGACCCTAATGTCTTCAATATTTGGTTTATTTTTAGATTATTTATCTTCTGTGATGTGATCTTCACTTCTCTCTTTCCTCTTTCTCTTATTCTTGTTTTTAGGATCCTTGGGACAATATCTTTTATAATTTCCATATTCATTGCAACCAAAGGATTCCACTTTAAACATGTCTCGATTTCCATGTGGTTGATTGTTGTCATTGATGTTATTGAAACTACGATGAGGTTCAAATCTTCCAAATATCCAAAAATTCTTCCTTGATATTGTAGAAAATGTTTGAGCATTTTCATTATTGGGTTTGGTGTCATCCTTGGCATTCAACCTTGATTCTTTTAGAACACATTATGCCCAAAGTTCTTCAAATGTTGGAGTCTCTTTTTTTTTGTAGATGCTACTAAAAAAACCACTACAATATGGAGGTAGAGAATTAAGTATGAAAGTGATTACTTAGGATCAGATATGAATTCTCAAAGTCCTTTAATTTGATCATTCAATTTTTTGATTTTCATGAGGTATGAGGCCACATCTTCAACATTTTATAACCTTGTTCTATAATTTAATTCCTTTGTGATATTTGCGACCTATAATATTGACAGAATATTGTATCAGTATTTTTTCATAAAATTCTTTGGATGTGGACAAATATGAGGCAAAGGATATGAGTTTATCATTAATAGACTCAAAGAGGATTCTTTGTGTCGTAATTTATCCCTTATTGTATTTGGCCACTTCTTGAGTCTTACTTTGGTTAGGTGTTGGAACCTTGCCTTCAAGAAAATACATGACTTCATTTTCTTTAAGAGCTAAATCAATTATTTTCTTTTAAGTCTTCAAATTAGAGGCTCCATCAAGCTTGTTTCCTTCCTTACAGATAGATCCCATTTGAATTTTCAAAGGAGAGTAGGCTATTATAAGCTCCAAGAATTTTTATGATGCTTTCAAGAGTTACCAAAGATGTTCTTGAATAGTGATGTCTTCAAGGATGTCTTATACGATAATGTCTTTAAGTTGTTATATTGATGACTTCTCCAATGGTGGATGAGTAAGAACTTGACAATGTTTCCAAAATACATCAATAAAGTCAAAAGAGAGAGATTTCTATTATAATTATCTTCTTTGAAAGTGAGTGATGACTACTACAAAAATGATGTGCTTTGGCTCTGCTTCTTTTTTCCCGTAAGAATATCTTCAAGTATAGTTGTTGTAAATGGAAATATCCAATGTAGATGATGTATGCATATATTAATAGTGAGATGACTTGTACAAGTGTCTTCAAATGTGCCAACAAAATGTGATCTTCAAGCTACCTTCTATTCACCTTAGCTCTAACAACATGTTGAGAAATCAAGATGCTTATAGATTAGAGTTGATTTCTCATACTTTATAATTAATTGTGAATATTTGTTGGCTTCTTATTTATTTCATTCATCAAGAAATTACGAAAATATACAAAACATGAAGATCACGCGACACAAAGAACACAAATATGTAGGCTCCAACCTAGGGAAAAAACCCCATGAGGGGGAAAACCAAAGAAAATCCTCTTTGTATAGAATCATATCAAAGTGAGATATCCAAGATCTAATATAAAGATCCCAAATCAGCCCTCCTCCAAGTTTTCTTCCAACAAGTCAAATTCAACAAAGTCAATTCTAGTCAAAACTCTGTAATTTTGGTCAATGTACAAAAAATTCAGACCTGCAGTAGAAGGCCAAAATTTGACCTTGTAACAACCTTAAAAAGTGAAAAAATTATCACTTGTGTGAGTTGAAATTAGGGAAGAAAACTGATATTTCTCTCTCCTTTGACTGCGCTCTCTCTCCTTTAAATTTCACTAATTTTCTTCTTCTTTCTTGCATTGAAATCAATGTGATGCATTCGTGAGTGAATAAGGTTGAACTTGTCTTATTTATATACTAGTTTTTGTAGCATCGGATGTGTTCTAGCCATGATATTTAGCAAAGAGGCTAGAATACATGTATTCTCCAATACCCAAAAATTGTTTATGGAAATTCCACCTAGAGACGATTTAATTAAATTAATTAGTCAATTTTTAATATTTCCTAAGTCTAAACTTAGGAAATGTGATTAATCAAAAGGAATTAATTCATTCATGGCAAGAATGTTCTAGAAAAGTGCATGGATTGATTTCTAGTTAATCCTAGCCATCGATTAAGATTTAATCATGGTCATTGAAGTCTCAATGAAGTATTATAAGAATAACTTGATGGGGCTTGGAGAAGAGACACCAAATTAGTTGAGCATTTGATTTTGCTGGGAAATCGACCTCCAAAGTAGCAGCATTCAGTTGTTGGAGGTGACTCCGTAAGGTCGAAGCAATGAGAGAGGGTCAGAGATAGTGAGGCTAGAGGAATATTTTCCAGCTCCAACGAGTACATTGCAGAGATGCAGTGATTGCCATAGAGAGGCAGTGTAGAGCCCTCTAGAGGTGATTTCCTATTTGTTGGGGAGAAGGTGAGATTCTAATCCAAAAGTTGGGCAGAGGGTTCGAAGGCAAAGAGTATCAGCTTCCTAGACAGCAGCTGACGAGATAGTGAGAGGAGACATAGTTTCGATCTCATGGGACACAATAACTACGTAGGTTGATGTAGTGAATACACAGAGGGATCAAGGAGAAGCTCAAAATCTAAGGTCAGTGTTGGATCGCTTATGGAGTGAGAAATTCTTCTCACTAGTTATTATTTTCCAGTTTATCTCTGTTTGGATTTCCAATTTCGACATCCATAGTTTTGTACTCATATTTTACTACTGCTTAATATCAAAACCCTCAATTGTTGCACCGTTTTTATCAAGTTGTGTTTTTCTACGAAATTAATCCAAAAATAATGATGTCATATTGTGTGTGCATCTATTTCTTCCAGCGATTTTATCTCTTCCACATTATTTGTTTTGTGAAGGTTTCAGTGTATCTGTTTCGATATTTTCCATAGCACAAATCAAATTATTTGTTTAATTAAATTAACAAATAGAAGAAATAACATCAATTGTTGCAATAGGATTCGATTTAGCTGAATTTTCACATGGTACCAAAGTGAAAATTGTAAGCTGGAGAGATTAGTAGCAGAAGGAAAGAGTAATTTCGTAGTTATGCATAAGAAACAGTTTCAAAACCTCAGAGACAGTGCAGTCCTTTGGCCAGGAGGGTCAATTTATTGAGGAAAAATTAATTTCTCTTAGAGAGCGACGGATAAATCGGATTTCTCAAGTTCGAGGATTACCAGAGGTAGAGGGAGTAGCCAGTATTTTCCTTGCAGAGCAGATCTCTAGTTGGATGTAGTACTTTGCAACAGTTGCTAGTGCAAAATAGCGTAAGGAGGAAGAAAGAGCACACACTAAGGGAATTTTTCCTCAGGGGACTTCTAACTTCGGAATTTCATTTTTATCTTGTAGATAAACATCCATTATGAGTATATTTACTCACTCTAGTAGGGAGTGTGTAGATCTTAGCAGCAGCTGAGAAAAAGAGAAGAGGGGGATTTTAGCATTTTTTTTTGAGATGGCATCAACCGAGCTACAAGATCAGGATTGGTTGGATGGACCATCCAACTATGTGATCTGGAAGGCAAGGATTTCCTTCCTTCTAGAAGAATACAATCTCAAAGTATACATCAATAATGTGGTTCCTGTCCACACGGATCCATATCAGTTAAATAAATACAAGAAGGACATGGTGAAGGCGAAGAGATTCATTCTCAATGGGGTTCGAGATCATGTGGCTTCTCACATAGTAGGGCTAGGAACGGCCAAGGGGATGTGGCACTCCCTTTCCATGCTATACCAAAGATCTTCCAAGCAGTGGAAGATTTACTTAGAATAAAAGTTGAGATGTACCCCTATGCAGAAGTGGGAGTGATGCATATACCCATTCCTCACCAGGATTCAAGACATCTGATATTTGTTGGCAGTTGTAGGGTTAGCGCCCTAGCCTATAGAAATGGTGTGAATAGCTCTCAACTTTGTTTCCGAGGAGTGGAAAGTGTTTTTACAAATTATTTTGGGTATAGAAACATTTCCAAGATGGGACAAGATGTGGGAATATTTGCAATAGGAAGAGTTGAGGCAATATTTGTTGAAGAGAACCATCAGTGGAAAAAACAACAACAGTGGATTGAAGGAGGTGAAAAAAGAGGATGATTCAACCCTCACATCAAAGGGGCAGGGGGAACAACACATAAAGAATAAGGACTCGTCGAAGGTTAAGTGATTTAGGTGTGGTGAGTTAGGACACTACAACACTTAGTGTCCTCTCAGGAAGAAGGACAAGGAGAAGCAAGACCAATAGGAAGCTTCTGTCAAGAATAGTAGGTTGTCCTCCGGGTTGGAGGAATATTTTTCGATGTTTGTAGACATCCCTCCAGGAGTGAGGTGGGGTGACTTGGTTTTGTAGCCCCAGAATGCTGCAAGTTGGGTAGGATTGTTAAGGAGGTACACCTTTTGAATAAGTACCTAGTTATGGGAGCCCAAAATATGAATTAGTAGGATGGACCATTGTCATTTGATGCATTCTGATGTGAGAGTGACAGATGTAGTAGCTACTAGTGGTCGTATGTTGGGAAGTGCAATGCAGATTTGGCAGCAGGGTAGTTGGTACAGTGCACAATCAGTAGCAACATAGAGGCTCTAGTGACAATGCAAAGACTAGTAGCATTCAAAACTTGGGTGATAGATATGTTAGACTAAAGACATATAGTTCAATATTTTTGGATAGTTCTCAGCTGTAGATGTTGTAGTTGCAATAGCATCATATGAGAGGGAGTTGCATATTTTGCAGTAGCAACAACAATAGAGTTGTAGTGCAGATGCAGTGTTGGAAGTAGTTCAGCAGGTTCAACAACAATGCAAATGAATTGCATACCAAATTTGCGCAGTATTTTGTGGGAAACAATAGCCAGATATCAGCAACGTGATATAATATGGTGTAGAGACAGTGTATTTTAGAAACAATTGCAGTACTAGAACACTTTCCTCAGTAAGAGGGAGTGTTATTTTTTATAGCATTGGATGTGTTTTAGCCACAAGATTTGGCAGAGAGGCTAGGATACATGTATTCTCCAATACCCATAAAAAATTTCTATAAATTCCACCTAGAGACGACTTAATTAAATTAATTAGTTAGTTTTTAATTTCCTAAGTCTAAACTTAGGAAATGTGATTTATTAAAAGGAATTAATTAATTCTTGGTGAGAATGTTCTAGAAAGTGCATGGATCGATTTCTAGTTAATCCTAGCCATGGATTAAGATTTAATCATGGTCATTTAAGTCTGAACGAAGGATTATAATAATAATTCAACAAAGCTTGGAGAAGAGACGACAAATCAGTTGAGGATTTGATTTTGTTGGGAAATCGATTTCCAGAGTAGGAACATTTAGTTACCAGAGGTGATTAAGTAAGGTTGAAGCAGTGAGAGAGAAGCAGAGATAATGAGGCTAGAGGAATATTTTCCAGCTGCGATGAGTACATTGCATAGAGGAGGTGATTTCCATAGAGAGGCAACATAGATCCTTCTAGAGGTGATTTCTATTTTGTTGGGGAGAAGGTGATATTTTGAGCCAGAAGTTGGGTATAGGGTTGAGAGGAAAAGAGTATCAGTTTATTAGATAGCACTTGACGCGAAAGTGAGAGGTGACACAATTTCGAGCTTATGGGATGCAGTAACTATGTAGGCTGACACAATGACTGTGCAGAGGGAGAAAGGAGCAGCTCAATTCAAGCTAAGGTCAGTCTTGGATTGCATGTGGAGTGAGAAATTCTTCTCACTAGTTATTTTTTTCTAGTTTATCTCTGTTTGGATTTCAATTTTAGGTATCCATAGCTTTGTACTCAAATTTCACTATTGTATAATATCACAACCCTCAGCTACTGCACAGGTTTTCCCGGGTTGGGCTTTTCTGGGGATTTAGTCCAAAAAAATAGTGTCATATTGTGTGTGTGAATCTATTTCTTCCAGAATTTTTATTTCTTCCGCAATATTTATTTTCTGAAGGTTACAGTGTATTTGTTTCAATATTTTCCGTAGCACACAAATAATTTGTTTAATTAAATTAGCAAATGGAAGAAATAACATCAGTTGTTGCAATAGGATTTGGATTTAGCTGAATTTTCACATTATACACATCCAAGAGGGTCGAATTGCTACCTCTAGGATTGAATTGTCCAAGGAGAGTTTCGTTGGTCTTGAGGGTGACATTTTGATTCTTTTGACTCAAATAAAAATAATTTTCCTTACAAAAAATCTAAATGGGACTTTCACTCAATTTAATTTCTTTGACTCATAATTAATTTTCTTTTTTGACTCAAATTACCCTATACGCATGAATAACATGTTTTGACTAGAACTAAAATCATAGTAATGAATATGATAAATGAATATAATAAATAAATCAATAGTACATTTGAATTTCATTATGAAGACTGACACTAGTTATATTTTCAACATGTATAGTGTTCGTAGTGGTATCCTATTAATTTTCACCCATAGTAATTTGTAATTATTTTTAGAAATTGATAAAATATATTATAAAATAAATTTGACTCGGTCCTATTTCATTATGTGGAGCTTTCATTTTGTAGAGGAAGCTTCCTCTACATAATGAAATCTTTCAATGTTCCACACCTCAGCACTTCCCCAAATCATTACAAATCACATGCAAGGGGAAGTAATCTTAATGCATTGAGTTGGAGGAATTCATTAGTTGTATTAATTTATACAATGCAGCCATGTCATTGTCTAAAACAGGTTTGATATCTAGTCAATGTAACTAGATATTTATAGAATATTCACTTATTTTATCTCTCAATATTATTGATATCCAAAGAATGAGTAATTTTTCCCTAGCATATATGGTTGATTTTTTGTATTTTACTTGGATACCAAGCATAGGGCATGGGATCTTATCCTTCTTCACCTCTAGTTCCTACAAGAAATATCTACATTTGTAGCCTAATTAATAAATGGAAAATAATCTATAGAATTTTCTAAGATAGTGATTACTTGTGTTATTATATGACATAACCATAATGCTAAGAGATATTGACAAGAGTTGGGAAAGTTATTCACAACAATTTATTTAAAGAATTTTTTTGTGAGTAGCCATGAGTCATGATTACTCCTACCATACAATATCTAAACAGGTCAAATTTTCATGCAAAATAGTTTCCACAAATGATATAGAACACTTTTAGAGTTTACAAATATGATAATTAAACGTAACTTTGAATCACCATTGAACCATATCAAGAGCTAACATAAAAACTCATGATATCCACTCAATCATCTATAATATGTGTTCCATTTATATTCAGAGAGAGTGTGTAGGATAATTTTTTGAAAAAGGGTTTCCCTTCTTCGGTTGTCAAAGGAGAGCGGAAATTGAAAAAAAAAAATGAATTACAAACCTAGATAATTCACTTATTATCTCCAACTCAAGATTTCAATATTTTCAACTCATTAATATCATGCATAAACCCCTCATCTCCCCAACATCATCTATATCCTCCACATGTAATTTTGACATAAAAATTGTGTCATCCATCTGTACCATTTTGTTTCCAACACTGATCTTTTCATTAAAATCATTAGTGACCATGTTTCTATTACCAAAACACTGTCACAAGTAACCCAAATTGGTGAGGATTTTGGTGAGGCTCATAGATTGTGAAGTCAACCTATGAATATTCTAATGATCTTTAAACATCATGGAATCCATCTCCATAGGAAAAAGTAGCAAATGCAATTTATGCATGGGAATAAGGAAATAAAAAAGGCCCAATTCCATTTTTTCATCCATTGAAAGAGTTGAGTTTCACCACTTCGTTTCTAAGGAAGTGGAATGGTATATTAAATGTTCAAGATTGTCGGGTATTATCTCTATAGATTTTATTGGCCTCTTGAATTATTGGACGCTTACATACAGAGCTATGACCTATTAACTTCACTACATTGGAAAAAGTAATAATCCCCTTTCTAGATTGCTTGTTAATGTTGGTGTGATATTGATATGGATCATATTGTATATGGAAACATAAATACTGGAAACCAATATATATGCATGGCCTGCTATTAGACTACAACAAATGAGAGGAACATGTGCAAAAATAACAATGCTCCTTTGGCTAACATCATTGTAGTATTAAGTCAATCATCATATTCTTAGGGTAAATATTAAAGGAAATGGAATTGACATCAATGTGGGGATTGATGGAAAGAGTAAATGAAAGGTTTCCAAGATTAATTAGTCTCACCATAAATGTGATTTAAAGATGCATAAATCAAGAGTTAATGATTTTAATTAATCTAATTGAGTGATGCATAAGTCTAAGATTTTAATCATAGGTTCTCACCTTCTGACCACCATAAGGGATTTACAGGCAGTGTTCCATAAATTCCACACAATGGTGATGGTAAAATCTCATGGTAAAAATTGGGCATGTTGACGACATCCAATGGTTTTTATTTTAGTGACAAAGAGCTCTGACTGATGATAAGGAAGGTTTATTTTGATGATGATGGTTTCATGTACTTCTCATATTTTGTGGTGATGAACACCTTCATTTTCTATGGAGTACTCAACCTCAATGACATGGAGAGTCATTTTAACATTCTCAATTTCAAAGGGAATGTACTCATCTCCATCAATGAACTACTAATGGTATTCGATGTCCTCCGACACTTCCACACTCTACACTACCCACACTCTGCACACCCCGTATAGGGTATTGCATAGGCTTCAAATATGCATGTTTCTTTACTAGGAACAGTTAATGATGTGAAAACTCTGAATCAATTTCATTCTCACATGTTCATAAATAGGCTGAACTAAACTTGCTATGTTGTAAACAAACTTATGGACATGTATTGCGTATGTTGAAATATGGAGATTGCATGCCTAGTATTTGATAGCACACCCGATCAAAATGGTTTTTCATGTAACATTATGATAAAATCAAATTCCATTAATTCACCTCATGATTAATCCCTTATTGTTTGCTTCGAAATGCAAGAGGAGGGCTTATAACTAGACAATAATATGTTTCCCTTCTTGCTCAGCGTGTCTACTATTTTAATTTCTCTGCGAGAGGGCAAGAAAACTCATAATTGTCGTTTGCATCGAGAGTCTTAACATTGCCTAACCAGTGGTGTAATTAAAAAAATAAAAAAATAAATTACCTAACCAATTACATAATTCAAATTAAAACATGTGTTAGTTTTGACTTGGCTCAACAATGGCTAACCAATTATCATTAGACTATATTCTATTATATTCCTTTGATAATCAAAGTAGAATGTCCATTAGTACAATAATTTGGGTGCATCAACTTCTAACGAGCTTACAAAATTAATCCAAACATAAATAATGAAATAATTTTTAATTTCTTAATCAATTTTGTGCCAACAAAGGAATGTAATTTAAATTTGTCTAGACACTAGTAGGATGTATAGCGAGTTTACCTGACCTTGATGAGACTGCATATATAAAATTGTAATGCAATGAATAGAATATTGTGGAATAAGTGAAAGGTGAAATAACTATGCACATTAATATATTGATATATACGTGACTAATAGCAATAATTTAAGGATATTAGATATCATTTTTGGAATTCAACTGCGCTAAGTAAGTCATTCATCTATGACCATTTCCATGAGAGGTAGTCATAAACTGACTAATTTCTCGTGAATTTTGAATAATCCACTTAGCACTATTCAAAAGTAAATAATAAGAAATAAGTGTAAATAATGTTTATCTTCTTATTTATGAATATTTCCACACAAACTTGTGTGGAAATGGACAAGAAGTAGCTATGCATGTATTTGGCTAGCCATTGACATTGGAAGTTTTTATTGATTGATGAATATGTTTTCATTAAAGACTTTTATTTTTAATATTTTAGTAAGCGATTAAATTATACGAAATTGTTGGTAATATTTTAATTGTAAATAATACTTATCTTCTTGTTTTCAAATATTTCAAATATTTTTTTGTTTAGGCTATTATGAAAAAGTGCTTTTTGTGCTAATCTCTTCACTTTGCACTAAACATTTTTATTTCTAATATTATTGGTAATATTCAGTTATAAATTATGCATATCAATAGTCAACTGAGAAAAATTTGAGTGGAGTGCACAAAAATTTGTGTATAATACTACATTTCATTGAGAAAAATCTTTGTTTATAGAACGTCTAGATGTGCGGAGAATGTTCAATGTGTGGAAGAAGCTTCCATTTTTTCATTGTGTTGATAATAACATCATTTATTCTTATATTGTTCATAAAATTTAATTGTAAATAATGTATACTGCTATTATTTAAGTGATTATGTACAAAACCGCATTTCATTCAGCATAAGCTCTATTTATGGGATGTACGGAAGTGCAGTAAGGTTCATTGTGCATAGGAAGATTTCAAACTTTCATTGTGAGGATATTCACATTTCGTATTGAAGGATTTGATTTCTAATATTTTAGTATCAAGGCATATTCCCTATTTTCTATTCGCAATAAAATTGACTATGCTTAATTACTCATAATATTTTTGTTGTAAATAATGCATACTATTGCTATTTAATTGGTTCATTTTATGAAGGAAGCTTTGAATCCTTCATTTATATTAGTATTAAAAATTCTTACTTTATGCTTATGTTATTGATAATATTTCAATTGTAAATATTGCATATGTTTGTATTTCCAACTATGTTTCAAATTAAGCATATGTGCAGAAGTGTGGAGGAAGTCCATTGTGCGGAGAAAGATTTCATTGTGCGGATCACTACACTTGGCAGTAAAGGATTTTATTGCTAATATTTTAATATTAAAAAATGCATATTTGTTGTTTTCAATAACACTAAAGAAATAATTGGAATTATATGATATTTTTGCTAATATTTTAGTCATAAATAATGCATGTTTCCTTGTCTCTACATATAATTAGGTGGGGTCCGCATTTCACCCACATTTCTATCTCAACCCATAATTTCTTTGTAGATAACAGTTTATGTAAAGCAATAGAAGCTTGGAAAATACTCCAAGATCCTAAACGCAATTTGCAAAAAGAAAATGTAACATGCCCCACTTTTTAAAAAACAGCATTTCATTCGCTAGAAGCTTTTTTATGGGATATGTGGAAGTGCGGAAAAGATTCATTGTGTGTAGAAAAATTTCAAACTTTAATTGTGCAGATCTTCACATCATTGAAAGCTTTCATTTCCAATATTTTATTATCAAAACATATTCCATATTTCCTATTTGCAATAACATTGTCTATGCTTATATTATTGATAATATTTTAGTTTTAAATAATGCATAATATTTCTATTTAATTGATTCATTGTATGAAGGAACCTCAAAAGCCTTCATTGTGTGGATCTCCACATTTTGCATTGAAGGCTTAATGCATGTGTTTGTATTTCCAAACTTTGTTTCAAATTAGCCACATGTGTGGAAGTGCAGATGAAATCTATTGTGTAGAGGAAGCTTTCAATGTGCAGATCACTACACTTGGCAGTAAAGGCATTTATTACTAATATTTTAGTATTAAAAATGCATACTTTGTGTTTATATTATTGATAATATTTTAATTTTAAATAATGCATATGTTCATATTTCTGAATATGTTTCAAATTAGACATACGTGTAGAAGTGAAGGGGAAATCCATTGTGTGGAGGAAGCTTTCAATGTACGAATCACCACACTTAACATTAAAGGATTTTATTGCTAATATTTTAGTATTAAAAAATGCACATATGTTGTTTGCAATAACACTAAAGAAAGCAATGGACTTATAGGATATTGTTGCTAATATGCTAGTAATGAATAATGTGTATCTTCATGTCTCTACAACTAATTAAGTGGGGTCCACATTTCACCCACATTTATGTCTCAGCCCATGCTTTCTCCACACTACTTCCTCTGCACACGCTATATATGGAAATGCTTCCCCCACATATGCTTTGGGGTAGACACAACTAGAGTGAGTAGATATTTTAGTAAGAAAGTGATTTATACAAAAATGTTGGTAATATTTTAAGTGCTAATAATGCTTATCTTCATATTTATGAATATTTCAAAAATATTTTTGTTTATGCAAGCTTGTGAAAAATTTATCTTTGCATTGATATCCGCACATTGCACTAAACACTTTAACTACTAATATTATTGGTAATATTTTAGCTATAAATAATGCATATCAGTACTCAATTGAGTAAAATTTATGCATAGTGCACATGAAGTTGTGTACACAACCACATTAGATTGAGCCTAAGGTTTGTTTATAGGACATGCCAAAGTGAAAATAATGTTCATTGTGCAAAAGAAGCTTTCGAGTTTTCATTTTGGATAATAACATTGTTTATGCTTATATTATTTATAATATTTTAATTGTAAATAATGTATACTACTGCTAATTAAGTGATTCTGTAGAAAATCACATTTCATTAAACAAAAGTTTTGTCTATGGGATGTGCATGTTAATTTTGGTATATAAGGTACAAATTCCAACCATGGGACTAGATTCCCCTTTTCGAGAGGACCAATTTTGACTATTGAAGTACTCAAATCGGATAAGGGAAAGTGAATTTATGAAGAAAATCCCACATATGCATTTATGATCAAGTCGAACCTAATAAGAAATTGGTCAGCCTTTGAAGCCTATAAATACATGTGACCTCAAGCTCATTTGGACATCACCAATAATTGTATTCTTCTCTTCTTCATTGATTAGTTCACACAGGTCTTATGCTGGGATGACAAAAGAAGTTTACAAAGGTCTAAAATTATAGGGTCTGAGGCTCACATCTATTTTAAGGATTTGGGTTACAGTGGCTAGGTTTCCATAGGAAAATTTCGACCACGGTCGCATGCATCACATGCTCAAGGGAGGGACTGGAAGTGTTTAGTCGCATGCACAACTCCTCATCCATGCAACCGAGAATTTTGACTAAGTTTTGAAAATTGACCGCAGTTAACAGCAGTTATCTGCATATATTAAATGTTTTCTCTGATATAACTTGATGTTGGAAACATATTTCTGAAAGTTATTAGGTTATTGGATGATATTGTATTAGGATCATTTTACTCTTTGCTAAACATTTTATGACAATCTAATAGAAGAATATTTTTCAAAGGGTTTCCCCCTAGTGGGTTTTTTCCCTAGTATTTAACTAATTATCTAGTGTCTCTTGTTGATTTTTTTATTGTCTCCTTTTTCATTACATTTATTGTTTTATCTTAAATTACTATTGATGATTGGAAATATTAATTGAAAATATTGCTAATTAAAAGTATTAAATTGGGCTAAAGTAATTGATTCATCATAGAATAATATGAAAAGAAACATTGAATCATATACAAGGTGAATTACACGCCCAAAAGGAGACACACATTGAAGCAATCATCTTGGGAAAAGTTGAAGAAGCTAACCTAGTCAAGTCAAGATGTCTTCCTTCTTCAAGGAAAATGAAAATTTCGGTGACTCATCTAATTTTGATGCATGGAAAGTCAGATTGGAGGTCATAGTTGATAACAATGATGTTTTGGATTACATTCAAGGAAAGGTTCCTAAGCCTCCAGAGAGTGCTTCTGGGGCTATCAAGAACAAGCACAAGAAATATGAGTTAAAATCAAAGAAAATTATAACTGATGGTTTACAAGATAATATACTTGTGTATGTTGGAAATCTGTAGAGGTATGAATATATGTATGATAAAATAGATGACATGTATGAAGTCAAAAATTTGAATGAAATTATCTCCTTGAAATATTAACTCAAAGACACAAAGATGAAAAAGGGATATTATGTGCAATCCTACATCATGAGTATATATCACTTTAGAGATCAATTTCAAAGAGTTGGAGAATTTTTCCTAACAAGGAATTGGTGATCGCGATTCTAAGAGTCTCCCTCCTTTTTGGGAAACCTTCATCACTACCATAAGCAAGAAAAATGTTATACTGTCATTTGATTAAATTTTTGGAAATCTCACTCGAGAATAATCAATGATGATATCGAGAGGAAGGATTCAAAAGCATGAAGAGGGAGAGCCTACTACATTATTCACAAAAAACAAGAAGAAGAAAGGAAAAATAGGTCCATCAAATTCAAGAAATCCTCCACCATGAGATACAAAGAGAAGGAACGATAGAAAATTATCTCGCATTGAATTCTACAATTGTCGCAATAAGGGTCATTATGCTTGATATTTCCCCGAGAAGAAAAATGGTACTTCCTACAACACAAGAAGCAAGAACAAGAAATTTGATGATCAAAGAAGAATATATGACCAATGAAATGATAAAAATATAAGAGATGAAAGAAGAAGAAGGGATGCTCCAAGTGACCATGAAAAAGATCATTGTCCCCCAAAGAAGTCAAGATACTCTAGGTATGGATGTAATGTTGGAAAACACAATGAATACATTATTATTTATGCTCTTACTAGTTCCTCTCCTTCGTATTCGTGGGATAGTTGGTTGGTTGATAATGGGGCCAATCATCATTTCTCTATGTATAAATAATTTCTCTCTAATTTTTTAGAGAGGGAATCAAATTTGAAAATTATTTAGAGAAGAATGATGTGAATTATCCACAACGTTACAATAAATTTGTCGATGTTTCGAATCCCAATGAGGATCCATCTTTGGGACAGTTTCAAGACAACTCCACTCATCCTATGAAAGGATTTGGGTCCATCAAATTTCATTTGGAGTCCAAGGAATCATATGTGCCCCATGATGTGATGTATGTGCCAGGATTGAAGAATAATTTGGAATAAATATTTTCTTTGGAAGGCAAAGGGATGAGGGTTAGCTTCATCAAGGGAAAGTTTCTAACTTGGCCTATTGGATCACCCATGAGAGATGCATTTACATTGGGATAAAGATTTGAAGGACTCCATAGGGTTACTTTAAGACATCTCCTAGCATTGGTCCATGATTCAAATCTCCTAAGCGAACTATGGCCCCGAATATTGACCTACTTACATTATGATGCTCTTCAAAAATTGAATAAATTAGTCTCTAGTATTGCGGATGCTCAAGCCCAACATGATGGAGTATGTCCAGGATGTGCCAGTGGAAATAGTACAAGGGGACCATTCCCCTATAGCAAAATCAAGACAAATGACATCCTCCATCTCATTCATTCCGACTTGGGTGTTCTAATTCTCGTACATTTCCTTGGTGTACATCTCTATTACATCACCTTCAATGATTAATTTTATAGAAAGACGTGGATATTGTATTTGAAACATAAGGATGAAGCCTTGGAAATGTTCAAGGAATTTAAATATTTGATTGAAAATCAAACAGGGAATAAATTCAATATATTCAAGTCTGACAAGGGTGGAGTGTACACTTCGAAAGACTTCATTCGATTTTGCAAGAAGGAAGGTATCAATAAGGATGCAATTTTTCCCTATACTCTCGAAAAAAATGGAGTATCTGAAAGGAAGAATATGTTTATTATAGAATCTTCTCATGCCATGCTCCATGATCAAAATTTATGGAAGTTCCTTTGGGGAGAAGCAACAAATGATGTCTTATATGTTCAAAATATGGTGCTTCATCAAGCATTGGACAACAAGAATCCTGAAGAAGTGTTCACAGGTTTCAAGCATGATGTTATCGATATTCGTATCTTTGGCTTCCCCATATACTTTCATTTACCAAAGGAAAAAAGAAACAAGTTGGAATCCATGGGAATAAAAAGTACATTTTCTGGATAATGTGAAAATTATAAGTCATTTAGAATATATCATGGACAAAGGAAGGTTGAAATTAGTAGGGATGTAACATTCGATGAAGAAGCTACCCTTGGAAATGCAAGGGACCTTCCTCCACCTCCTCTACCTCATAAGAACAATGATGATATGGATATTTTAGATGGTCCTTCCATGCCTAAATATGATATATATATTGTTGATGATCCCATGGATCCCATGGATCCCATGGATCCCATGGATCCCTTAGATCCTACTCCATGTGATCCTCCCACCAGAAAGAGTCCATTTTGGCTTTGAGTCACTAAGCTCCCATTCGAACATCATTTAGAGAGAAGAAGAATCCATGTAGGTATCAGGGATATGTTGTAGCCATGAGCATTATGATTCAAGCTAAACCTATCACATTCAAAGACCCCATAAAATAATAAGTTTGGAAGGATTCTATGGCCGAAGAATATGAATCGATCATGAAGAATGACATATGGGATTTCGTGCTGAGACTAAAGGGGAAATTTGAGGTGACTTCAAGATATCTATTCAAGATTAAGCATGGATTTTATTGTGGCATTGAAAAATATAAATCAAGGTTCATGGCCCGAGGATTCTCCCAAAAATAGGGATAATATTATGACAATATATTCGCACTTGTGTCAAGATATAGAACCATATGTTCGGTAGTTTCCCTTGTCACAAGTTAAGGATGGACTATTCATCAGATGGAAATGAATACAACATTCCTTCATTGTATGTTATAGGAATAAGTGTACATTGAGAAACCATAGGGATTTGAATTAAAGGACCAAAAAACACATGTTTTTATATTGAAGAAGGCATTGTATGGTTTAAAGCAATCCCCAGAGCATGGTACACACATATAGACAGTTATTTGATGAAGTTGGGATTCACAAGAAGTAATTTTGATCCCAATCTCTAATTCAAGTTAGTCCAAGGTATGCCATTTATTTAGGTTTCATATGTCGATGACCTACTTTCTAGGCCTTGAAGTGTGGCAAAGGCCCAATGAAATTCTCCTTTCATAAGGAAAATATATCATGAAGTTGTTGGAGATATTTGGAATGACAAAATTTAAGTCATTTCCTACACAAATGGAAAATAACTTCAAGAAGTTATGTGGAGAAGTTGCAGGACCCGATTTGGTGAATCCATCCGATTATAGATGGTTGATTGGGGCTTTGATGTTCCTGGTGAAAACTCGTCTAGACATATGATATGAAGTGAATACATTGATCCAATTCATGAATATCTAGCCTCTCCATACACATTTTGTCATTGGAAAACACATTCTAAGATATTTTCATGAAACAATCACCCTTGGTTTTAGATACACTACTGAAGATATTTGACTTCATGGATATACTGATGCAAATTGGGTAGGAAATATTATCAATAGGAAAAAAAAAATTGGATGTTGGTTTATTCTTGCATCTGCCATGATAGCTTGGATGATCAGGAATAAGAAGACCATAACATTAAGTGTCGTCCAGGAAGAGTATATTTCCACTAGCATGGGTAGTTGCGACGCGGTTTGGTTGAGGAAGCTCTTTGGATATATATTTGAGCAGGTCCTAGATAGTACAGTGATATATTGTGATAAAAAGAGTGGGATCCGTATGTTGGAGAATCGTGTATTTCATGACAATTCCAAGCACATTGAGATTTGATATCATTACATCCAAGACATGGTGCATAGAGGAGCCACTAGACTCCATCATATATCGATAGATGAGTATATTGAAGATATTCCTACTAATTATTTACTGAAATGGAAGTTCTTGGTCTTTAGAGAGCATCTTGGACTGATGAATGTGACCCCTCCTAACAAGGGGAATCACTGATCGAGAACCCTAAGCTAGCTCTTCCCCCCTTGTATAAACTCTCAGGGTGAGGAATTAAGATAAAGGGCTCCTAGGGTTGAGGTATATTTGGATAATAGGTTCGTAGATGTTGCTCCCTTATCTGTTACCCATAGGGTTGGAGATGTTTCTCCCCTATCTTGGTCTTTGCATAGTATACCCCAATTGGCATCATACCCACAATCTAGGCTTGTTGGGATTACCAATCTTCATCTAGCCAATGGGTTGAGAGTGTACTTGGTGTTCTACAACCCAAGCTAATTATGATGTAGGTTTTCTACCACATGAATCTTGAGTGTCATCATTGGGAAGATGAGTGGGAAATATGATGGGTTTTAATGTGCTCCCCTATATCGCCTGTTGCTTTATATGAGGTTGTATATTTTTATCTCCCCCATGAGATTCCAAGTTTAGATGTGCTCCCTGATGTAGATTTAGGTTGATATGCGCTCCCTGATATTTTTTTTGGATTGATATGTGCTCTTCAACTTTATATAGGGTGGAAGCTAATGCTTCCCGATTCTTCTTCTTTAGATTCGAGAATGTTTCATCAGATAGAGTTGAGCAGAGATGGGACATGATATACATGGCAAGATATAGATGGAATTTATCCCTAGCTAAGAGGGAGTGTTATTTTTGGTAGCCCATTGAAACATTCTAACCATGGTGCTAGCTTTCTCTTTTTGAGAGAACCAATTTTATTATTGAATCACTCAAATCGAATAAGGGAAAGTGAATTTATGAAGAAAATCCCACATATACACATATGATCAGGTCCACCCTAACAAGAAATTGGTCACCCTTGGAAACCTATAAATAAAAGTGACCTCAAGCTCATTTGAAAATCACTAATAATTTTCTTCTTCTCTTCTTCATTGATTGGTTCACACAGGACTGAGGCTGGGATGGAAAAATAATTTTGCAAAGGTTTGAAATTATAGAGTCTAATGCTTGCATC
Organism: Pinus albicaulis; assembly: GCA_034641835.2. Taxonomy (NCBI): domain Eukaryota; kingdom Viridiplantae; phylum Streptophyta; class Pinopsida; order Pinales; family Pinaceae; genus Pinus; species Pinus albicaulis. The sequence continues at coordinate 327,286,335 of CM076578.1, forward strand.
TATTTTAGGGTTTTGGGTTGTAGTCGTTGGCTTACCATAGGAAAAATTTGACCACAACAACATGAATCATAGGCTAAAGGGAGCAATTGGAAGTCTCCAGTTGCACGCACAACTCCTCATCAATGAGGTTGAGAAGTTTGACTGATTTTTAACCATTGACCGCAGTTGACCGCAGATAGGAAAAGTTGTCTCTAATATACCTTGATGTTGTAAATAGATTTCTGAACGTTATTGAGTTATTGGATGATATTGTATTGGGCTCATTGTACTCTCTACTAAAAATTTTATGACATTCTAATAGAAAAATATTTTTCAAAGGGTTTTTCCCTTAGTAGGTTTTTTCCCTGGTCTTTAACCAAATCTGGTGTCTCTTGTTGATGTGTTGATTGTCTCCTTTTTCATTGCATTTATTGTTCTATCTTCAATTACCATTGATGATTGGAAATATTAATTGGAATTTTTCTAACTGAAAGTATTGAATTGGTCTAAAGAAATTGATTTAGCGTAGAATAATATGAAAATTAATAGTGCAAAATTGTAGAAAAGGTTCATTGTGCGGAGGAAGATTTCAATATTTCATTGTGTGAATATTTGCATTTTGCATTGAAGCCTTTCATTACTAATATTTTAGTATCAAAACATAATCCATAGTTTCTATTCAAAATAACATTATCAATAGATATATTATTGATAATATTTTAGTTGTAAATAATACATACTATTTCTATTTAATTGATTCATTATACAAAGGAAGCTTTAAAGCCTTGATCGTGTGGGTGTCCGCACTTTGCATTGAATTCTTTCATTCCTAATATTTTAATATTAAAAATTCATACTTTATGCTTATAATATTGACAATATATTAATTGTCAACAATGCATATGTTCATATTTGTGAATATGTTTCAAAATAGGAATATGTGCGGAAGTGCTAAGGAAGTCAATTTCGCAGACAAATATTTCAATGTGTGGATCACCGCAATTAGCCCTAAAGTATTTTGTTGCTAATATTTTAGTATTAAATAATTCATATTTGCTTCTTGCAATAACACTGAAATAAGTTGGACTTATATGATATTGTTGCTAATATTTTAGTCATAAATAATGTGTATCTTTGTGTCTCTACACCTAATTATGTGTGGTCTTCATTTCACCCACATTTCTATCTCAGTTCATGCTTTCTCCACATTTCCTAATCTTCAAAATGGTGTATGCACAACTTCCTTCACACACACTATCTCTAGATACACTTCCTCCACACACGCTCTAGGCTAGACTCCACTAGAAAAAGCAATTTCCCACCCTATTCGCATGTGAATTGGCATTGTTCTGATATGCTAAAACATGGGTACTCTTATCGTAAGTATTGAGATTGTAACTATTATAAAAGAAAAGCTTAATGCTTCAAAATCCAATTCAGTTTAACCATATTAATTAATAACTTAGTGTTTTTTCTTATAACTAACACTTAGCTACACAAAGCATATTCTATTAATATTATAGAGTTAATTAATTTGATTGCATTAAAATAAGAGTTTAACCATGGCCTAGATTATGCTTATAAATTCCCTCGATCCATTTATTTTGCCAAATGGATAGTCTATTGATACTATAATATAATAATATACTTAATATATTTAACATATTTAATATAGTTAATCTAGTTAATAATCATTGCAAGAATTAGGATTGTACTCCCATTTATGCACTTGTAATTATATAATAGAAAAAAATGAGATATTTGGAACATTATAAAAATTGAATCATTGTATGGAAGATTGATGTGTGGAGGTTGACACAATTAAGATGAACTTCGGCACGAGGTTCATTGTGTGGAACTTCAGCTCGTGTGCGGACCACCACACAATGAAATTCCACAAAATGGCAATGCAGATGCCAAGGACTGTGCTTTGTAGAGACTACCAATTGTAAGTCAACTTGGAAATATTGAGTTGAATTCAAGCTCCTGAATATTTAAATATTTCAAGCTTGGAGAGCTCCCAAACAAATGATTTTGTTTTGGATCCACTTGACGATATTAATGGCAATGTTTTAATTATAAATAATTCTTTTATCACTAGTATTTTATTATTGAATAATCCATATTTTTTTTTCATGATATTTTAGTTATAAATAATGCAAATTTCTATTTTTTTGAATATCACTTTTCAATTGAGTAAACGTTGAATTGTTCTGGAATACAAAGAACGTGTAATTGCATGAATGTTTAGATCATTGCACACACACGTTTTTTATGGCTATCTTGCTAAAATAAGGTGCATGTGTGGAAGTGCAGATGAAGCTCTTAATATTTCATTATGTGGATCTGTGCACTTCATATTAAAGACTTTTGTATATTTTTTTCTCGAGGGACCTTGGAAGATTTCATTGTGCATATCTCCGAACTTGCCATTGAAGGGTTTTAATGCTAATATTTTACTATTAATTAATTCATATTTGTTGTTCACAATAACACCAAGGACAAAAATGGACTCATATAATATTATTGCTAATAGTTTAATTATAAATAATTTTTTTATTGCTAATATTTTCGTATTAAATAATCTGTATTTGATCTTGAAATATTTTAATTATAAATAATATGCATCTCTGCATTTTTTTAATATCGGTAGTCAATTGAGTAAAGGTTAAATGCAATCTGAAGACAATTGAGTCACTAAGCACACAATTTTTTATGGTTATGTTTCTGAAATGAAATAGATGTGCAGAAGTACAAAGGTAGTCCATTGTGTAGAGAAATGTTTCAACCTTTAATTCTATGAACCCTCGCATTCTGCACTAAAGCCTTTTGTTGATTTTTTCTTGGAACTGATGTGTGAGTGTTGAGTTTGGACATGGAAAATTTCAAAGATAACACTTAGTGTTAATTTTCATTTATAAAATTTATTTTCGCATATTATAGTAATTATTTATGTAGTATAAAATTGGTGTTTATAAAATATTTTATTACGTACTTATTGTACATTCTCTCTGGTTAGTTGCAAGCAGTAGTGGGAGATTAATGAGACACAATCCTCGAAATTCTATGCCCACCTACATAATTTTCTTATTTCAATGAATAAATTTCATTTAATATTTGGATAAATGTGAAAAAAGAAAAAAGGAATTCAAGTGGAAAATTGACATCTAGGATTTGAAATTACTTTTTCAAAGTAAAAGCTCGTCGATAGTAGGGCATGTCTACATAGTAAATCTATTAGATACATGTTATTTTAGTGAATAATTATGTAAAATACTTTTATTTATTGGCAAAATAGCTTTACTTAATGAAAATAGAATGTAGTTTACGATGTTAATAAAATAGTATCTCGATACCGATTTCTAAAGCATGTAAGACCAATTAATCATGAAACGTAATCATGTCAGTTCCACTAAGTCAAATTGGAATTTAAGTAAAACATATAATTTAATGTAACATATTTTATAACAATATTTTATGATTAAGGATCATAAATATCAGTACTCTCCACATTGATAATAATTACTAGTTAGTGGATACCATTAAAATCAATAGTAGTTAAATGTTGTTTTAGAAATTAAATGTCAATTCATGATTTAGATGACTTATTTTATCTTACACATTATATATATTATTGTTTCCTATAAAATTTATTTTCCAATGTTCATTTTATTCTAGACCGGTTAGTAGGTTATAGTGAAAAGACTTTTTTGTTATTCTGAAAATGTTAAATGTTTAAAGGTTTTTCTTCACAGATTTTTTTTTTCTTTTTTCATTTGTTACTACTAGAAAATAAATGTCCTAAAGAAACAATGGAAGGGGCACAAAGGAAGAGGTACATGCAGGAACCGAAGATATATTAATGCTCAACCAAGTAATTCTTAGCAAAGATATTTTAATGCTAATGGATAAAATAATAGAACTCCAACAAATGCTTAAGCATCTCGAAGATGAATTACATACTATAAGAACGTTAACAGAATAGATATTGCAAAACATGAGCATATGAATCTATTCTCGATTCTGGTAGCATAATTAGTAGAAGCATTAATGTCCATAAACAATGATTAATTAGTAAAGAAATCACTACCAAATTTTCTATTTTTTGAACCAATTTTGAAATTTAGTAAATGCTAAAGGCTATGTATTGTAATATTCTCGATAGAGTTAAAGCAAAAGAACATATTATACTATTCTATATTATATATCTATGTATAAATGAAAAAAGTTTTATAAGTTATGTCGTAATCTTGGTTATTAGATTTAAAAACTTGTTTCAGATTTATATAACAATGACTTATTTAGATATTTGTTTAAATCTTGTATGGAATAGTTGTTTAAATAGAAAAATATACTAGATTTGTCTACACTACAAACAATGAAAATTGTGATTGTAAAGTAATGTCACTAAAAATGTCAACCTAGCCAACTTGTAATGTTGCTTGAGTAGTTATAGAACTTGCAAATTTGATAAATCAAGAAAACAAAGTCAGAAATGAGACTGTAATAAATCAAAAAAAGACATAACATAGTACAAAACATAGAGTTGGAACAAAAATAGTTCATTCGATTATGTATATGTACAATGTCATATTATTATTTGTATTGGTATAAAAAAATGTTTTGTTTGCTCTCATGATAACATTGCTAATCTTGTTCCTGTGAGTATAATATATTGATTGATAATATGAAATCAGATGGAAATTATAGAGTAAACTAAAAGATCTATTAGGATGCTTGGAAATGAAATGAACGAGTATTGTGTCATTATCAGATATTTTAAAAATGTAAACAAATAAACCTATCATTGTATATGTATAACTATGTTTTGATGGCATATTGTAATGTGCCATGGGTCTTGAAGTTCGACAAGATTTCTATAAAATCTATTTTTTCTGCATAATATTGGTCATAGGAAATTTATCATAGTGCATGTAATACTCTTTCCAGTTAAATTCCCTCCATAATACACTATTTTTCAGTCCCGTCACTTTCATTTATGATGCAATTTAAGTGATGAAAATAAAGAAAGTTAGAGTCTTGCTTGCAAGTGCTACAAAAAACTGTAGTCTTGTTAATAGTTCTAGTAGTTATACTTTGAGTACTACATCTTGCACATAAAATCTTGAATGTGTTCATATATACTCTAGTCTCTCTCAAGTATCCTTAGAAATGTTGTAAAATTTATATACAAAAAAAACACTTAGTAACATGAAATCAAATGTCTTTCTTATTTTTTTTCTTTATCCATGTCTATTTGAATAATATGATATATATTACTATTCATATTCCACTTGCCGAGGAAAATAGGTTTCCTAGACTATCAACTTTCTTTCCTGTGCTCTATGCGCATATGAACGTTGATTGTGAAGTACGAAAAACTCTTTCTTTTCTCTTACTATATTTTTTAGCAAAATTTGTTGTTGTTGTAAATCCCTTTGAATTGAAACACATGTTGGAACAAATTTATCATGTACTTGAACATATTACATATGTAACAATTGTAAAATAATACATGAAATTTGTACAATAAATGAAGAATATTCCCCCCCTGAATATTGGGATATATAGGCCTAAGTATATGTAACTTGTTTTTTATTTCAATGAAAATTGGGTTTTCTGGTTGGGGAATATAAATCAAATAGATGGAAAATAAAATTGTAACAATAAAACTTTCAAATAAAACAAAGCCTACCGCAGCCCTGTCCTACTCTCCATTGTCGTCTTTGATTTCTAGAACATATTGCATTGTTGTTTGCATTACTGAAATTTCAATAGTTGTGATTGTTCCTACTAGAAATGTATTTTCATTGCATGAATATTTTGCAATTTTCATGTTTGGAAAATATCAGTAATCAACACAAACAAGAAAAATATTTTCTATGTTGCTAAAACTGTTTAGAAAAATCATTTTCTCACAATCACCACTATCATATTCATGTTTTGGAATAATTTCAAAATCTTTAATAGAAACACTGACATTTTCAATAAGCTTTGACTCATGTTGTTCGATTAGTGATGTTGGCACAAGCAATGTTATTGTCATTTCTTCATTCTTATATGTTAAGTCTGCATGAAATATTGCTTTTGACTTATTTTATTTTTCCGAAAAATGTTCGATATGTAACCAATACAATGCCATGAAAAATATTCCTAGTTATATTGTTACTAATATCTTCAATCAACAATGGTCTATAATTTACCATGTTTTCCCTAGTCATGGGAATTGAATGGAAATGAAATTTCTGTTTTTTTTAGAGAAAAGAGAAAGAATAGAAAGACGAAGAGGGAGGAAAAAGAGAAAAAAAAAGGTATAAATCTAATATAAGGTTAATTGAATGTGCATAGAAGTACCTATTTGTGCTTATTTCTTCACCAAATTCTGTTGCTTTTGTTTTGTCTATTGCAATATATGTTTATATGGTACTACTCATTGCTATCTCTACATTGTCTTCAATGTCTATTGTGACATGATTCAAATTTGATAAATTTTTCTTGTTCACAAATATTACACTAAAATCACTACTAAAAAGCACATTATAATTGAAACTAAGTAAGAACTATTTAATGAAAAAATAATAATATAAATCAAACTCATTAGTAGTGTATAAAAATTACAGATAGATTTTAGTTTTAGCAAATAAAAAAATTTATATAAATGTTAAAAGTAATGTTTTTCTTGTAATTGTTGTCCTAAATCTGAATCTCTAAGTGTGGTATGTTTCCTAGAAATTTAAAAAATATTTTATATTAGTTAATGTACATTAAAAGATATGGCACAAAAGCAATGGGAGCCAAAAAAAACACACACACACACACACAATTGCATTGTGTAATGCAAATATAATCAAAGTACAATAAATAAAATAGAAACACACCTCTTATAGGAATTATCATTGTCCTTAATGGTATTTTTCTGCTTTTATTCTTTTCCGTTGCTATGACAATATGAGTTAGATCAAATATAAATAAATAAGAAAAATAGAAGTTTCTAATTCCATAGCATGAAAGTACTCTAGAAATAATAACTATATGAGAGTAAGGTATTTTGTCCAAACATGTTTGGTATCATCACATTATATAGTACTTGAGCTTTATACATCATTCCCCAGAGGATCATACCATATATTGTATAAACATTGTTAGTACTAGCATATAGAACAAATAATGCATTGTTAACCTATCAATAATGTTACATGTTTTGTAGTTTCGTTGTAAATGATAATCCCTCACGATGTGAAACTACTAGAAAAATACCATACAACCCATATGAAGATTATATTTGTGGCAAGCTCCTCTGAAACCTAGTTTGAAATACTTTTGTAATGTGTATGCTAAAAATATTTCATGATGAACAACTAGAAAATGATTTTACGGAAAAGAAAACCAAAATTAGTAAATAGTATTGTGATGTTAGCATATAAATATTAAACATGTATATTAGACACTTAACATAGTTTCACTGGTAGATACCAGAAATTGTAATAATAATAATAATAACAATCAAAATTCAACATATTTTGATTATGAATGTTTACTTTTAATCCATTGTTGTTAAAAAAAAAAACAATGAACGCCATGTGTTCCTAGTGCTCACTTTTTTTACATGCTTTGAAATAAATGATATCGAGGATATGTAGTATTTTGCATAGCTATTAGTTATTTTATTTTTTCATTATTAGAGAAAATAAGTTTGAAATAGCTTCTATAGCCCAATTGTGAATAGTTTCAATCCTTTTTCAAATTTTTGAATATTAGAACATGAAATTTTGGCTAAATTCAATTCTAATAAGTAATTTCCATGCATTGCATTTATCTAAATTGTTATATATAATTTGTTGCATATACTCTACATCAAAGTAAATCGTTACTGATTTTCCTTTTTGGCTAACGTAAGTATTTATTCGAAAAATCGATATACATGCCTCATATTTTTCACAATCAAAGCTTTCCACGATGAAAAATAATAACAATAACAAATTAACATTAATAGTTTAACATTGATTTTCCTATACACCCAATGTTATCTCGAAAATACTTTGTCCTAATTTCATTTCTCCCAAATAAATTTTCCAACATAAATTCTCACCATAGTAAAATTTCCACATAATCAAATGTCATGCATATACCATATTCAGAGCAATAAAATACTATGAGAGCACTCATGAAACCCCATATTGTCCCACACATAACTTGTTTTCTAGATTTTTTATCGTAAATAGAAATCACATATGCTTCCAATATAACACAAATGCATATGTTCCACATTTCACATCAAATACATTCTATGCAAAAAAACTCATAGATTAACACTAATATTTTAACAATAATTTCCCTATGCATCACTTGTTCACTGGCAAAACCCGACAATAAAAACCACACACAACGCATACCCCATTCTCCACAAAGAATCATAGCTCTAAAATTAAATCTCTACGCAAACTCTCTCCTGCACATAGTTCATACTCCACACAATAAATGTTCCGCACAAAAAAAAACATAATAATATTTCATGTTCCCCCGCACATACCCCGCCCTATATAAACATTCATATGATATACAATACAATCTAGAAATTTGTAAAAATATATCTGCACAATGAAATATTAAGTGGAGATTTGTTTGGTAAATCGACAAACATACCCCATCTTCTGCATAGTGAAAGCTCTGCATAATGAAACATGATGATTATAACATATTAACATTAACAATTTAACATTAATTTCCCTATGTATCCCTTTTTCTCTCGAAAACACCTTGTCCTAATTTTGTCCCTGCCGAATAAAGTTTCCAATATAAAAGCTCTGCATAATGAAATCTCCCACACATACCCCATGCTCCGAAAACATTCAATTCTAACACCATTTCTCATAGAAATAACACACCATCGAATCATTCATGAAAATCACTATTCTTCCATACATACCTCATTTTCCAAAAAAAATATTTTCAATAAAAAACAAATATGCTTCCAATATAACACAAATGCATATATTCTACACTTCACAACAAATCCACTGTTCAAAAAAACCTAAAATATTAACATTAATAGTTTAAAAATACCTTATTCACCAACTCACACAATGGAAATTAATAATATTAATCATTATGTTCTCTCGCACATACCCAGACTCCTACAAATATATTCACACAATTGCTTGTTTATACCCCGTGCATTTGTTCTTTGCATAGCCTCCACACACGCACAACCACCTTCACACGTTTACTTTCATACTCAATAATTCCATTTGATTTATAATTGACATTTGAAACTATCATTATTAATCATTATGTTCTCTCACACTTACCCAATCTCCCACAAAGATCTATGCACAACTACTTTTGTAGCCCTGTCATGCATTTATTCTCTGCATGGCCTCGTCACACGCATAAACACCTTTGTAAAATTACTTTCATACTCACTAACACCCTTCGATTAATAATTTACATTTGAAATTGTTATTAATTTAATTAATAGACCTTCCATAACTACACATTGTCTTCATTAAGTTCTTAGGATGGATGTACATACTGCTACATTTGTACTTCCATAGATGCATTTGTTTCTTAGGTGTGATTTCTCTCTTATGCTACTTATACAACTAGAATTTATTATAATTAAGTTAGTTTCAGACATAGTAGACTATGATTATAAAAAATTACTTAAATAGCGATAGCTCCCAAATAAGAATTAAAAAAGAGTTTTGTACATTTATTATTTTAATAAATTTTCCCGACGCTTTGTGAATAATGAAAGCTTTGCACACATGAATTTTTTCTACGCACATTCTTTATTTGAACAACTAGATCTGAAAAAAAATAAAAAAATAAAAAAATAAAAATTGTATATTTATTATTTTAATAAACCTTATGCAAATCTTTGCTTAAGTGGAAATTTTACTCTACAGGTAGCTCTACACACTGCCTGTTCACACAAGAAATGCTCCGTAAACTACTTATTCCTCTTGATAAAATTTGATAATTACCATAAAGGTACTTAACTCTTATTTTTTTATTTTGAAATTAGCAATTTCATTTACATTGTGATCAAATATCATGTGTTATGCTCAAAATTGAAAGTGCTTGAAAAAGGTCCAAACCTGAGCGACCGGAAAGGTCTCGTCGTTGTGATTTCGGCACCATGAACGGTTCGAAAAATCGATATCGTATGAGGAAGATATTGCGTTCTGTTTGTTTTCCCAAACAGCAAAATTTTGTGACTGGATGTCCAGTCAACAAGCAGGTACAGTCAGCAGGCAGATTCCTGGAATATTCCATTTTTCCATAGCCAACGAGATGGCGCCACATGGCTCAATATGTGTCATTGACTGAAGGTTGTATGGAGGATTTTATGACCGTTTTATGGGTTTTTGTTTGACCAACAGATGAGTGACATGTGGCAATCTCAAAGGTTGCCACATGTCCTCAGGATATAGTGTCAAAAATTTTATGGAGACGGGGGGGGGAGGGGAGGGGGGGGGGTGGTCGACCCCACGACCTCCTGCTCGCAGCAAATACCTTTTACCATCTCGCCTACACGTTAGTTCTTAACAATGTATGGACACCATTTAAACTTATGGTTTGTATGTTTTCGGATTGGGGGCTTGGGAGGCTAGCCCCAAAGGGCCAGCCCACCCTCCATGCGCCCAAGCGCTAGAAACATGGCCTAAAACCAATGGTTAAACCTTAAACTCTGGTGGATTTTTGGCACCTGTCACATGGGCGGTTTAAATGGCAACTAATGTCGTGGTCAGCAGAACGCTGCACTCTAGGTTCCAAGTTGTATCCAGAGTTTATCCAACAGTTAATGCGGAGTTATGGCGGGGAGTCACATGGGCGCAGTTTCAAAAAATTTTAATACAACGGTTATTGGAACCGTAAACTCCCGGTTCCCACTTCATATGCGGAGTTATTTCAAACTCAAATCGTGTGGGTTACGGCAAAGGATCGGCTTGTGACCACTACACCTAACCATTTCATTTTAATTTAAATGGTTTTGACTGGTGGAGTTGGTAGCAGCGCCCTATTTTAGGAGTTTTTATCAAATGTAACTGCATTTAAGTGCTTGTCTCCACAATTAGTGGAGCTTTTCTAGCTGTCATTGGGAAAAATGCATTGGGAGGTCAATTTTCGACCAATTTTGGTGAAACAAGAGTCTACCTAGACTAATTTGAGCATTCTGGAGCCATTGGTGCAGAGAAAATAGCCATTAGAGGCATATAAACATATGTAATTTACAATTTTGAGCATAATGAAAAAGAGGGATATGCCATTGGCAGCTGGACCAGCATATGTAGCTGAGGAGGGGTGAACTGCTTCATCATGTTGTTTGGTCAATTTAGTGTGTCCTAAATTGCTACATTAATTTGTCAATCCGGGATTCGTAAGCTAACGAAGTGTGGCACACTATATGTGCAAGATAACCTATCTCTTACTTTTTGTCGTTTTTGGTTTTTTTATTTATCTTGGGGGTTTTTATCTTGGTTGGTTTCCTAATGTGAGATGGAAATTCTAAAAGACAAGTATGGATATAAATGTTCAAGGCAATGATGTCCTTTATAATGATTTCCCAAACTTCAAACTTCAAAAGGGTTTTTAAAACATGCAATGACAAAATTAATTCCTAAAAGAAAATGAAAATGTGCCACTATACTAGTCAAACAAACAGTGAACTATTGATCATGAAACCCATTACCCTTGCTGCTGTCTAAATACAAAAGAAACTGTGCTCAAAGAAATCCAAGAATTGCAAGCAAAGTAAAGCTAAAATCAAATTACATCAACTCATATTTTGACCCCTCACCATTAGTCTCGCTATGGCTTTTGGAGGTAATCATAAACAACTTGAGCGATCTGATATCTAATTTGCAGAAAAATAAACTAATATCAAATTACACACTCATACTTCAATCCCTCACCATTAGTCTCGCTATGGCTTTCGGAGGTAACTGATAATGACATGAGCAATTTAATATCTAACTTTCAGAAAAATAAACTAATATCAAACTACACACTCATACTTCAATCCCTCACCATTAGTCTCGCTATGGCTTTCGGAGGTAACTGATAATGACATGAGTAATTTAATATCTAATCTAACTAATAAAGCAAATGTATAAAACTGAAATAAATAAAACAGTGCTGGAATTAAAAGCTAAGAAAAATAAATCAGCAGAAGGACAAGACTGATTCCATGTCATTAGTCATTGTAAAACTATGTGCAAATGCCCAGGCTGCCTACTGTAATTTGGAACAAAGACACTGATCAGTTAACAGCAGTATAAAGCATGAAAAATTATGGACAGAAATAAAACGTTAATACCATAAGAGATGTAATATATACACGTGAATAACTATGGCATAATGAACGTAAGGAAATAAAGCATGAAAGTATACAGCAATAAACAAAACCTTGGCGTGTGCAGGGGCCCTCTGCACAATCCTCGGGCAACAGCTATCAACCACGAATTATGCTTATGAATAGAGTCTTCTCATGTATTCAAAACGCAGTCATAACAAGGAAATAATGTCACGGCACAGTGGGCTTTCTTTACAGCAAAATTACATTACAAAAGCTAGCTACTATGCGTATGAGAACGCATTATTTATAACAGAGGATGACATAACTACTTTCCTACAATCTGCGCTGATAAAAGACATGTGAACAACCACGTCCAGAAATTTAGCATTATGGCTGCCGTGAAGATTAAATCTATGGAGGGTGGTCGTTGGATTCGACTTATGGAGCAGTTCACAAGTGTTGATATGTCCCCTGAGATTTAGGAATGGCTACGCAAGTCTTCACGTGGTGAAAAATGGAGTTCTGTCACCGTAGGACTCTTAGGTTGACCACCGCTTGACTACCTTTGACCACGGCCTTCTTTGCTGAATTCGATTGAGCCAATAGGACTCGGTCCATATCCATGTCATTTCCAACTTGCCCATGTGGCTTGATTTGCCTGAAGACACCTGCAATATAGACTTTAACAAAATGGCTACGGAAAGTTGAAGCAGCTGCGGAAAGTGACAAGATTCTGCAGCTCAATGAGAAAAAATCTAATTCAAACAGCAGACACAAAACATAGTTAAAAACCACTTTAAATGCTCTTTTATGATTAATATGCAATGATTTTGATGACTTAGGAGGTCCAGGTAAATGGAAAAAGTATAGAAAGGTGTATAGGAAAGATGCAAGTTCGGGACTCAACATACCCCCACTGTGAAGGTGTTGCATGTCCCCATGCAACCAAAATTTTGATCATCCTCCTTCAATTCATATGTCCTGATACCTCTGCCAGTACATCCAGTCCTCTTCTCCTCTTTCTTGGTGCTGCTAACATCCTGGGCTTCTTCATCAAGCATCTGAATTTGAGATTAATCAGTGCTCTACTTATCTTCTTGCATTTCTTCTTCAATTTCCTGTTCTTTTTGTGCCACAGTCCCAGATGTAGCATAGTGTTGTCATGAATGATCTTGTCCAATCTTCTTTGCTCCTTTAATGCTTCATTTGCATTTTTAATATGTCTATTTAAAACCTCCAACTCAAAGACTTCTTGTTTCAACGATTGGACTAGAGCTTCTTGTGCTGTGTGAAGCTGAGTGGATGAAGTGCTGGGACCCGTGGCTGTTCTTTCTAAGGATTCTATGTAATCATACACCTCTTGCTACTTTGGATCTATCTCGGGTGTCGTTTTCCTTGGGCTGTCCCCAAAATGTTGTGGAGGAGAATTGACTTCAAAATCTGGCCGAAAAGGACTCATGTCAACATCTTGAGGACTAGTTTCAACGTTTGGCTGAGAATGAGGTGGACTACGGCCAGCTGGAGTTTGTTCAGGTGTTTCTCCTCCCAAATCAATAAAATGGGGTCCTTTTGTTTGTGCTTTCCTCCACTTTCCTTTAAGCCTGGTGCTTCTTCTTACATGCTGTGGACTACTGTCTTTTTCCTTCTGTTTTTCTTTTCCTTTCTTTTTGGCCATAGCTGACTGTTCCTGAAGGTGAACTAGTCTCTCAGACAATACTTGATGGTCTTCTTATGAGGAAGGGGTTTGATGCACAGCCTCAATGCTTCTTTTCTCTTTTGATTTTGTTGGCTTTTTACCCTTAGTCTTTTCCTTCCTCCTTTTAGACAGTCTTTCTTCTCTACTAGTTCTTTCAATTGTGTTAGTAGGAGTGCTTTGAGTTTTATCACCTGTTCTCTTTCTTCTACTTCTTTTTGATGTACTGCCTTCAGGGGTTTCTTGGGGTTCTTCAAAGAAATTTCTAATTAAAAACTGCTCTCAGGTGTCCTTTTTCTCTTTTAATTGTTTTTCTATCAAGATTTTCACGAGACCATGGTGATACAAATGTGGTTCTACGTCCCCCAGATGATTTTGGACGATTATAGACATCTTTTTCAAACTGTTTAGTAAAAAAATTATGGCATATTGAGGGTCTGGTTGTCTAGGAAATTCATCAACAGTTGGGTATGATACATGTACATTGATCCAAAACGTCCCTCACAGGTGATAAACTTTTGAATAACCAACAGTAAACTGGCCCACTCTTCTTTTAAAGCATGGACAGGAATTCCCTTTTTGAAAATGGTGACATCCATACCTGGGTTACTTAGGATCACTCTCCAGGCTTCCTAGCCAATGCTCTTGTTCTTGAACCAGCGTTCACCTTCTTGAGGGAGTTCTGTAGCAGCTGCTATGGATGCCTCAGTCACTGTAAATTTGAGGTCCCCAATTTCCACCTCCAGACCATTGAAAGACCTCACAAAAGCTTGTGTTACCTCCTTATTGTAGCCTTTAAACTTTTGAATAAACCAAAGCCATTTTGCCTTTTTCAATATGTCTTTGACTTGCGGGTATCCTTCCATAAATTTGGGTCCCTCTGGTTCTGCCCTCAACAACCGACCCATCCTTCCTTCTGTTCTTTAAAACTCGTCTGTGTGAGGAGGGTTTAGCGGAGGTAAGACGGCTGAATTAGCGGAAATGAACAAGGTTTATGAAGGATACCAGTGACTGTGAGCGGATATTAGAGAATAGGTACACGGAATGAAGCAGAACAGAGAACAAAATGGGGTGAAGGCTTATGTGAACATGGTGGAAATGCAGCCGTGAGTTCAATAGAATAGTAGGGGGAGTAAAGTGCATCCGGCGGTATTTAAAATTGGGTGGCTGCAGAGTAGACACAAGCACGTTTATGAAACGGCTACGGATTTTGTGCGTTTGAGAGAAGCCGTAGTCAAATCAACCACGTTCCATAATTACAGGTGGAGTATCAAAGTATAGCCGAACACGAGTGAAGACCGGAGGCTTGATTATGAGGCCATTTAAAAATGAATGCAAGGATTGTGGGGGAATCGTATAGAGATCGTGGAATGGTTATGGAGTTATCAACGCAATCATTGCATATAATGGAGCTATGGTTTATAACTATGTAAAAATGTGCTTGAATGCCATTTGAAATAAATTTCTACTCATACCTTGGAATTCTTGCAATTTTTCATTAGTCTTCAATCAGTTGCTCCTCGTTGATGCTTTTGAATGCCTCATGTCTTCATAATATGTCCTCATACCTGTATTTGATTTCATGATTGTTGAACTAACATTTGACTGTAAATTTTTGAAAAACAGAGTGGTGGCTGCAGAAACTGCTTCTGGCTGCGGAAACTGGTGTCAGCTGCGGAAACTAACACGGCAATTATTTGGGTGAATGGAGATGGATAGATGATAACTGACTGAATGAAAATGGTCATGAAAGAAAATTTTTATTGGTGAAATGAAATGAAATAGATGAAATGGAGTGAAATGAAATGAAGTGGAGTGGAATGAAGTGGAATGAAATGGAGTGGGTTGTCATAAAACTTGTGAAATGAGAGAGAGAGAGAGAATTTTTTTGGAAAATATAGGGTATCAGGTGTTCCTGATTTTCACCCTACATTTTCTGTATAAGACTGCCAAGCAGTGATTGGTTTTCAGGCTTATACAATTTTTTTTATTTTTTATTTTTTTTGAAACTGAAAAGAACAAAGGCTAGGCTGGTGGAGAAGAAGGATTCTTCTTCACCAGCCTTATTGCAGAATTATCTTGAAAAATTTTGACAAATTCCTCTTTTGAAAGTGGCTTATGATAGATCTTTAATCTGTGGCCATTCACAATAAGAGGAGTTTAAGATTCATCAATGGTCTTGATTCTTACCGCTCCATTGCTAAAGATCTTGTCAATCTCATATGGCCCAAGCCAATGAGTCTGAAATTTTCCTTTAAAATATTTAAACTTGGAATCAAATAGCAATGCCCAATCTCCTTCTTGAAACTTATTCTCTTTGATGTATTTGTCATGCCATTTAGCTCTTTGATATTGAACTAGATCAGTTCTTAGAATTTCCTCTTGTCTGATCTCATCTAGCTCATTCAACTGCTCCATTCTCTGCTTTTGGGCTTCTGATAAGTCCATCCCCAACTGAACTGCTATCTTGAAGGTCTTGACTTGGAACTCAATGGGGAGCAAGACTTCTTTCCCATAAACAAGTTCATAGGGAGAATGTCCTATTGTATTTCTCCATGTAGTTTTGTAGGCCCGCAAGGCTCCAGGAAGCCTTTCTGCCCAATCTCTTCTATGTAGATGAACAGTTTTGGTGATGATACTTTCAAGAACTTTGTTTGTAGACTCCACTTGACCATTTTCTTGCGGATGGTAAGGAGTAAATCTTCTGTGCTTGATTTTGTATTCTTCCATCAACTTCTCCACCAAGTTGGATGTGAATTGGCTTCCCTGATCTGTCACAATTTCTCTTGGAACACCAAAGCGAGTAAAAATATCCTCATAAAGAAAATGAACAACTAAATTTTTAGTAGCAGATACTAATGCTTTGGCTTCTACCCATTTAGTAACATAATCAGTACAAACCAATATATACTTCTTTTGCTTAGATGGTGGATTAATAGGTCCAGTGAAATCTAAAGCCCATTTTTCAAAGGGTTCAATGAGTACCTGTGGTTGCAATGGCATTTCATTTGAAAGGGTAGGTTTCCCTACTCTTTGGCAGCTGTCACACCTTTTGACATATTGTTTTGCATCTTTGAAGAGGGAAGGCCAACAATATCCTAAAGAGAGGATTTTATAGGTTGTCCTTTTGTTAGCAAAGTGTCCGCCGCATGGTTCATCATGACATGCCTTGAGGATATCAGGTATTTCATCCTCCCTGACACATCTTCTGATCACAAGATCTGGCCCTGTTTTAAAAAATTCGTTAGAAATCCATGAACATTTTGAACTTTCCTGAGTAATCTTTCTTCTTTCACTTGGAAATAAATGTGGAGGCAGTTTCCCTGTAACCAAATAGTTAGCAATATCTGCATACCAAGGTGTCTTAGTAGTTACTGCAAGCAAGTATTCATCAGGAAACTTATCCTCTACAGGAGAATCTTCTTTAGTATTCTGAATCCTAGACAAGAAATCAGCTACTGTATTTTGTTTCCCTGGTCTATCCAACACAGTAATATTGAATTCCTGCAAAAGTAAGAGCCATCTTGTCACTCTGCCATTAGTAATAGGTTTGTTCATTAGATATCTAATTGCAGAATGGTCAGTATGAATAAAAGTTTCATAGCCTGTTATGTAATGTCTAAACTTATTAATTGCATGAACAACAGCTAAGAACTCTTTTTCAGTCACAGTATAATTCAACTCTGTGGAAGTCAAATTTTTACTGGTGTAATAAATGGCATAAGGAATTAAATCTTTTTGACCCAACACAGCTCCAAGAGCTGTATCTGAAGCATCTGTAGAAATATGGAAAGGAAGTTTCCAATTTGGTCCTCTCAAGATAGGTGCTTCGGATATTCTTGTTTTCAAAGTTTCAAAAGCGGATTGACAATCAGGATCCCATTTAAATTCACAGTCTTTTGTAAGCAACTTGAAGAGTGGAGATGCTATTTTAGTGAAGTTTTCTATAAATCTGCTATAGTAACCAGTAAATCCTAGAAAACTTCTAACATCTCTTTGACAATTTGGAATAGGTAACTTGGAGATGACTTCAACTTTTGATCTATCAACCTTAATCCCATCTCCTGAAATATGATGCCCCAAAACAATCCCTTCATTAAACATCATAAAGCATTTTTCATGGCTTAATGAAAGGTTTGTTTCTTTACATCTTATAAGGACTTTTTCCAAATTTTCTAATGCCTCTTCAAATGAATTTCCATAAACTGTAAAATCATCCATATAAACCTCTACACAATCATGGATTAGATTAGAAAAAATTCCTAGTACTGCTCTTTGGAATGTTGCGAGTGCATTACATAACCCAAAAGGAAGCACTCGATAGGAAAAATTCCCCCATGGACAGGTAAATGTGGTCTTATCTTGATCTTCAGGTGCTACCTGAATTTGATTATAGCCACTAAAACCATCCAAAAATGAAAAGTACTTTTTGCATGCTAATGTATCTAATACCTGATCGATAAAGGGCAAAGGAAAGTGATCCTTCAAAGTTGCTTTGTTCAATTCCCTGTAATCAATGCATACCCTCCATTTACCATTCTTTTTAGGTACTATAACCAAAGGAGAAACCCATCGGCTATCTGAAATTGGATAAATGAAGTTTACATTGAGTAGTTTTGGAGCTCTTCTTTCACTATCTCCCTAAGGTTTGGATTCATCCTTCTTTGAGGTTGTCTGATTGGTCTACTGTTTTCCTCAATATAGATATGATGGATGCAAGTCTTAGGATCAATACCTTTCATATCAGTATACTCCCATGCAAATGCAGTAGAATTTTTTTGCAAGATTTTGGTTAGTTCTTCCTATTGTGACTTTTCCAAGTTTTTGTTGATATTCAATGTTTTTCCTAGAAAAATCTCAATGGTAGAACTACCGAACTCTTCCATAGAGTAAAGAGACATTTGTCTTGATGATAAATATTCAATGTCAGATTCCAACTGAAATTGTGTGGGGTCATATTCTGAAGATGTCTCAAAATTTTCTAATGTGTTCAGAATTTGACTATCCTCACTGATTTCAAAAATGGTAAAGAAAGGTTGTATAGTGTCCTCATCATCGACCCATTCATTGTCTCCTACTTCTGTAATTGCTTTTGCTGGAGGATACAAATTGAATTTCTTTGTCGAATTTCCATTAGAAATGTACATATCCCCAGATCTACAACTAATGAAAGCATCAGCTATGGCTAGCCAAGGTCTTCTTAAGATAAGTGGGTGCCCTCCTAGATTACTCTTGGGAGTCAAAATCATAAAATCTACTGGATATTCCCAAGAATCTAAGGAGACTGAAATATCTTCTAATACACCATCTGGTTTGATAATTGATCGATATGCAAGTTGCAGTAAAGTAGGTGTAAAAAGAATATTAGGAAGTTTTAGCTGTTCCATAGTCTGTCTACTCATAATGTTGATAGCAGCCCCTAAGTCAATCAATGTGTTTGGAATTTCTATCCCATTTATATGTGTCTTGACAATTGGACTACCTGGATCTACATACTTATGCATGGTAATTTTTCCCATCATGATATCTGCAATTTTTCCTACCAGGTGGATTCTTCTTGTATCTCTTAGTTTCCTTCCTGGTCTTTTGAGACTCAACTCCTTTATTGTTTTTGCTAGAATAGGAGTCTCTCTAATGGCTTGTAGCAAGGGAATCTTGATACAAACATTCTTTAATTCATCTAGAAAATCATAGTTAGGCAACAAGATTTGTTTTTCCACCCCTTTATCAATTTGTAATCTTTCAGGGAAAGGAGGTGTGGATGAAGATGCAGGTTGCTCAACTATAGGAGTTGTGGGGGTTAACTTTTCTTTCTCTCTTTGAATGTTTGAGTTTTGAAGAGATGCTTCCTCAGAACCCTTATTGACTTTAAGAGAGTCCTCCTTAGAGGTATCTTGCTCTTGGACATCTATAGAAGGTTTTTATAAAACTCTACCAGACCTGAGTTGTACATCATTGAGAGGAACAATCATATAGGTAGGAAATTGTTGTCCTTCTATCATGTAAGTATTATGAGGATTTTTATTGTTAGGATTTGGCAATGGTTGAGCTGGAAGTTGATTTGTCTTTTGTTGGAATGGAAGCATGACTTGAGGATTTGGATTTTGCTGAGAAGGTTGTTGTTGTGGAAATGGAAATGGAAGTTGTAGATTTGGGTTTGGAAGTTGTGGAGCTTGTTGATTTTGAAAAGATGGAGGATATTGATAAAATTGAGCAAATCTCCCATAAGGATTTTGCATACCTTGTACCCATGACTGATATGAATTTTGAGTTTGGGGCCAAGGTTGTTGCCAAGGATTCCAATTTGGTGGGGGTTGAAAATTCATAGGGTTGTTAAACCCTTGAGTTTGTTGCCCCTGCCAAGGTCTTCTTGCAACAAAACAGAGAGATTCTACTGAATTTGGATCTTCTTGAAAGACAGCTTTGAGTCCAGGAATTGAAGGACAATCCTTGGTCTCATGATTCTCTAAGAAATTCATACATGTTTCTACAACTTTTGCATCCAAGGGACATTCCCTTAAAGCATGTTTCTTCCTACATTTCGGAAAAAAGATGGCTAGAGCATCAGTTTCTACTTTTTGCTTGTTTTGATTTTTAAGGGTGTCTAGTTGTTCACTAAGGCTCCCTAAGATATCAGTTTTGAATTCATCAAGCATATTGCCAATCTCTACCCTACTTACTGATCCAGTTGCAGATTTGTTTTCCCTGATAAGAGAAGGATCTCTAGGCCCTTTTCCCGTTTTAGATTTTCCCCTTGAGAGATGGACACATAGTTCTGTTATGTCACGAAGTGGAAGTTGAGAAATGTCTCCTTTCCCCATCATTTTTAAAATATCTATACATTCATCTCTGATGGCTTTTAATAGAAGGGCTTTCAAAGTTTACTCATCTAAGTTTCTCATCTTTTCTCTTTTTAAGTTGTATTGAAATCTTTCAAGTAAATCCTCCAAATTTTCATCTTCTTTTTGCACCATTTTGAATACCTCATCCTTGTGATTGGTGGGTATGCAATAGTCCAGGTATCTATCCAAAAATGTTTGTTTCATATCATTCCAAGTCCTAATAGATTGGGTGACTAATCCCATGAACCATTTCAAAGTGGCTCCCTTCAATGTTGAAGGAAACAGTTTGAGTTTTTGAGAGTCTTCCATATAGTCATAGGTTCGGCACACGACTTCAAACTCAAATAGAAATGTTTCAGGATCCTCACTTCGCAATCCATAAAAGTTGGGGAGGACATATGGTGAGATTTTTTTCATCGTTTTATGAGTTTCCTCATCAACTATAGGGAATACAAACAAGTTGTCTCCTTCCCTATTTCTTCCATTATTACCTCCACCTCCACCATTGTTGCCTCCATTATTTCCTCCTCCTCTACCTCTACCTCTACCTCCGAATCCATCTACTACTTCCTCTGTCATGATAGTTTCTTCAGAGTCCTCAGAGTCCTCTGGTTCTTCTATCAAGGGAGGATGAGAGGGAGTTTCTTCCTTTTCTTCTTCAGGTGATTCTACTTCTTTAATTACAATATGCTCTCCTATAGAAGTAAAGAAAGGGTCTTCTTCTAAATGAGATTTGGTAGATGGTGTAGGAGAATCCTATGATTCAGCTGCTCCTTGAATTCCAGGAATCTTAAGGCTAGGGGTAGATGGTGGTGAATCTTGTCTATGCCTTGAAGAAGATGGAGTTGTGAAAATCGAACTCTTGGCTCTAGCTATAAACCTTCCCCTAGAATCTCTTTCTCTATGCATGTCATTTTTTTTTATTTTTAAGTTGGGCTAATAATTCTCATTCTGATCTTCCAGGTCACACTAGGTGCAAGAAGAGAGCATACTTAAGAAATTATTGAACCAATAACTCTCTTTTCTGATCCTCCATATCACACTAGGTGCAAGAGGAGAGCATACTTCAAGAAGTTATCAATTTTTCCCTTCTTTTTATTGTTTTTTTTTTTAAGAAATTGGCTACCTAGTTACACTTCCCCGGCAACGGCGCCAAAATGTTTGGTCAATTTAGTGTGTCCTAAATTGCTACATTAATTTTTCAATCCGGGATTCGTAAGCTGACGAAGTGTGGTGCACTATATGTGCAAGATAACCTATCTCTTACTTTTTGTCGTTTTTGGTTTTTTTATTTATCTTGGGGGTTTTATCTTGGTTGGTTTCCTAATGTGAGATGGAAATTCTAAAAGACAAGTATGGATATAAATGTTCAAGGCAATGATGTACTTTATAATGATTTCCCAAACTTCAAACTTCAACAGGGTTTTAAAACATGTAATGACAAAATTAATTCCTAAAAGAAAATGAAAATGTGCCACTATACTAGTCAAACAAACAATGAACTATTGATCATGAAACCCATTACCCTTGCTGTTGTCTAAATACAAAAGAAACTGTGCTCAAAGAAATCCAAGAATTGCAAGCAAAGTAAAGCTAAAATCAAATTACATCAACTCATATTCTCACCCCTCACCATTAGTCTCGCTATGGCTTTCGGAGGTAATCATAAACAACTTGAGCAATCTAATATCTAATTTGCAGAAAAATAAACTAATATCAAATTACACACTCATACTTCAATCCCTCACCATTAGTCTCGCTATGGCTTTTGGAGGTAACTGATAATGACATGAGAAATTTAATATCTAACTTGCAGAAAAATAAACTAATATCAAACTACACACTCATACTTC
This sequence comes from Pinus albicaulis, assembly GCA_034641835.2. NCBI lineage: Eukaryota > Viridiplantae > Streptophyta > Pinopsida > Pinales > Pinaceae > Pinus > Pinus albicaulis. The sequence continues at coordinate 327,309,003 of CM076578.1, forward strand.
AATCCCTCACCATTAGTCTCGCTATGGCTTTCGGAGGTAACTGATAATGACATGAGTAATTTAATATCTAATCTAACTAGTAAAGCAAATGTACAAAACTGAAATGAATAAAACAGTGCTGAATTAAAAGCTAAGAAAAATAAATCAGCAGAAGAACAACATTGATTCCATGTCATTAGTCATTGCAAAACTATGTGAAAATGCCCGGGCTGCCTACTATAATCTGAAACAAAGACACTGATCAGTTAACAACAATATAAAGCATGAAAAAATTATGGACAGAAATAAAACGTTAATACCATAAGAGATATAATATATACACGTGAATAACTATGGCATAATGAACGCAAGGAAATAAAGCATGAAACTATACAGCAATAAACAAAACCTTGGCATGTACAGGGGCCCTCTGCAAAATCCTCAGGGAACAACTATCAATCACGAATTATACTTATGAACAGAGTCTTCTCATATATTCAAAACGCAGTCATAACAAGGAAATAATGTCATGGCACAGTGGACTTTCTTTACAGCAAAATTACATTACAAAAGCTAGCTACTATGTGTATGAGAATGCATTATTTATAAGAGAGGATGACATAACTACTTTCCTAAAATCTATGCTGATAAAAGATACGTGAACAAACACGTCCAGAAATTTAGCGTTATGGCTATCGTGAAGATTAAATCTATGGAGAGTGGCCGTTGGATTCAGCTTATGGAGCAGTTCACAGGTGTTGATATGTCCCCTGAGATTTAGGAATGGCCACGCAAGTCTTCACGTGGTGAAAAACGGAGTTCTGTCACCGTAGGACTCTTAGGTTGACCACCGCTTGAATACCTTTGACCACGGCCTTCTTTGGTGAATTCGACTGAGCCAATAGGACTCGGTCCATATCCAAGTCATTTCCAACTTGCCCATGTGGCTTGATTTGCCTGAAGACACCTGCAATATAGACTTTAACAAAATGGCTGCGGAAAGTTGAAGCAACTGCGGAAAGTGACAAGATTTCGCAGCTCAATGAGAAAAAATCTAATTCAAATAGCAGACACAAAACATAGTTAAAAACCACTTTAAATTCTCTTTTATGATTAATATGCAATGATGTTGATGACTTAGGAGGTCCAGGTAAATGGAAAAAGTCTAGAAAGGTGTATAGGAAAGATGCAAGTTTGGGACTCAACACATGCCTACTGTGTAAAACTTATGTGTGAATGTTTTTCTATGTTATGCATTTTTGTTCAGTCTTTTTAGGGCTTATTTACATGCTTAAAGTTCACTAATTCATCTAATTTTCATGGTTAAACTCTCATTCCTTAAGCAAACATATGGAGACAAATTGTACATGTTTATATTACTGAAAGGACACTTAGCATAGTAGAACTAATACACTCCTTTCATATCAAGTTGGTACAAGTTTAATCTCTGGTGTTTTTATGTGCTAGGATTTGTTAACTGTTTGCAAGGGTTTTCATGCTTCCTAAGCTCAAGCTTAAGAGAGGAGAAGGCAAATTGGTGGAAGCAAGAGGTTCTCAAAGTGAGCCATAGCAAAGGAGGGCAAGATTTCCACATTCTCCACCACCTAGTTCACCTCCAAGAGAAGTAGAAGCAGCATTAAGCATGCCTCCAGGAGAAGAAGAAATCCATGAAGAGATGGATCCCAAAGAGGAAGAAAGAGTGTAAAAAAAAGCATTTCTTAACTTAACTGAAATGGTGAGAGTCCTTTATCAAGAAAGGAATGATAAACTAGAAGAGGAAAGGTCCAAACTTCACAATGAATGACAAGGATCATCAGGAGGCCACAATGATAAAGATAAATCAAAGAAAGCCAATGGAGGAAATGGAGACAGTGGAAAGTCACCATCATCACCCTCATCTTCATCCTCATCATCCTCTACTTCATCTTCAGTACATCAGCCATACAATTCAAAGAACATGGGTAAAATTCATTTTCTAAAACTTGATGTTAAGTTTGAATTTTCAATGTTTAATGGTGAAGTTAATGCATAAAAGCTAGATAATTGGAGTAGGAAATTGGAGGTCTATTTGAGAATCCAAAATTTTCAAGATGATGATACCAAAATCCAACTAGCTTCATTGAGGATGGAAGGTGCAGCACTTTTTTGGTGGGAATCCAAGACAAAGGAGGAGATCAAGAAATATGGTAATATTATCTTATCATGGATTGATTTCATTTATGCAATAAAACAATAGTTTTATCCATTATCTCACATGCAAAATGCCATAATGGACTGGAAAAATTTTAAACAATTGAAAGGACAAAATGTACAAGTGTATACTCAAGAATTTAGGAGAAGAGCTTAGGATTAGATTTTCATATCCAAGACACTTTGCTCAAGTATATAAGTGGCTTACATACCTACCTAAGACATACTATCCTCATTTTTAACCCTACAAGCCTAGATGAAGTTTGTGTTCAAGCCACACATTTAGAGGCAAGGGGAAAACAAAACTTAGATGAGAATGGGGGAAATGAGTTTAAAGGTAAATGGAAGAAAAAGAGAAATGAAAATGTCAGAAAAGAGAAGGGAAAATTCTTTTTCAAACATTGTTCTAAACCTATCCATGATGAAGACCATTGTTTGAAACTTCATCCAGAGTTGAAACCAGAAAGTTTGAAGGCCAAAAAGAAAGACAAGGAGAAAGGAAAAACTATTGCAATAGTTGAACAAGACCTAGGGTCAGATTCAGGAGATTAAACAAAAATAATAGCTATGGGAATAAAGAACATTAAGGGGAAAGAGATTGAAAATAAACTCAGTTCTAGTATATCTAACTGTCACATACAAGCTCCAAGTGAAGAAAAGAGAATTGAATTGTTGCATGTGAGGGTCATTTCCAAACATACCAAGGTTGACACATTGTTTGATAGTGGGTCACAAGTGAATTTAATCTCTGAATACTTGGTCAAGAAACTTAATCTTGAGACCATTCCACATCCAAAAACATATCCACTTGGTTGGATTTGTAAGGATGCAAATTTACCGGTTTCAAAGAAGTGCATGTTGCGCTTTGCAATAACTACACAAGTCATTGACACAGTTGAATTAGATGTTATTTCGCTTGATATAACAGGTTTGGTGTTTGGAAGTCCTTACTTGTATGACATGAAAGATATCTTCCATCATCATGAGAAAAAATACCATTTATTCAAAGATGGCAAGGAGTATATTGTGAGACCTCATCGTAAAAAAACTAGACACTTATTTAGTTAATGCAGGGCAGATGAAGAAGCTCGTCAATGCAAGCCAACACTTGACATTGATGATGATTAAACAAAGAGAAGTTTTACATAATCCTTTTCAAACAAATTCTGATGTATGTAATGTTTAGATTGCAACAAGATGATGAGCTTAGTGAAAAGAGTCGCCTTCATTAAGTGGGCCCGCGGGGTATTTTTGGCGCAAAGTATATTTTTAGACTATGTCTATTTTTAGACATATGGATCATGTTCTATGAGTTGCAGGATGCTATTTGTGGATGGTTGGTCAAGTCGGGAAAATAGATGGACTTCTATTTTTAGACATACTGGGTGGAATCTATTTTTAGATTGCCAGTCTAAAAATAGATATGTCGAATATTATTAGCTCTTAATAATATTTGGACTCTAAACATTATCTTATCCTCTTGGAGCACTTCAGTTAAGTGCACAGATGTGGCACATGCAGCTGAAAGAAGGAATTACGCTATTCCTAGGGTTTAGTGGAGCTATTGCATGTTGACTTCAGTTAGAACTCATGTGACAGAGTTTGGTGGAGTTGATTGAGGAAGTTAGTGGAGTTGTATTCAGTTTAACTGAGTTAAACATAGTTGATCTAGTTGTATCTAGTCTAACTGATTGATACACTAGTGAGAGTGGTGTGAATTAATTATTAATTAATTCACTAATTATTAACTATAAAATCAACTAAATAATACATTAGTCAACTTTAGTGCATGGACAGTTTCAGTGGAGACCAGTGAAGACATAGGTGAAAGAGCAGTGTGACTATCAGTTGTGACTATACTGGTGCATGATATTTGCACACACATTGATGGAGATGCCAATGAGGATTGCGTAGTACATACCAGAGGGATTTGAACTTAGGATGTGAAATTATTCATCTTGGATTGCGTAGTAGAGGCAGGCTAACAGGTGGAGCAGATTGGAGCATGTGTTTTGTATGATCTGAGCTTGTGTAGTGTGTAACAATTGGAGATTGTAATGAGATCTTGTGAGGATTTTTTACAATGATTGTTACATGATCTCTATCATTATAATATACAGATAGTTGGGGGTTTTCAGCTTTAAGCTTTCCCATAAATATTGTGTTTATATGTGTGATTTTTTATGGTTTTAATGTGCGCATGCGATTGTTTATATTTCCGTAATTAATGATCAATGGTAGAAGAGGTTATGTATTATGCATGAAGCTCAAATAGTGTGTGATCAGGATAATCACGGTGAATAATTTAACATTTATTCAAAATTTCTACATGGCATCAGAGCAATATTGATCATTGGAGCAATTGCAAAACATTGAAGCGGTTGAGTTTTGTGCTGGTGGAATTCGAATTTGCAGTAGTGTTTTCTTGGTGTCGAAGTTGAGATGTATTTCAACGGATTGGGATTGGAGTATGCCCTTGAGGGCAGCTCAAATTATATTGCATGGAAGGACAGGATGGAAGCGATGCTAGATGACAATGGGTTGAAGGAGTTTATAGATGCTGAAGTCCCAAAGCCTACTTCTACTGATGTTGCCGTACTTGACGCATGGCAAAAGAAGACAGCAAAGTGTCGAAGGATTCTGTTGGAAGGTGTGAAGGATCAAATAATATCCAGCCTTCATGGTAAGGCTTCTCCATTCTTGATGTGGAAAGCCTTGACAGATTTATTCCAAAGCAAGAGCGACCAGAGGAAGTTGGCGCTCAAGGACAAACTCAGAAACATAAAGATGGATAAAGGCAACAGTATGCCCAAGTACCTCACGAAGTTCATCCAATGCAGGGATGAGATGAGAAGTGTAGGGGTGACTGTAGATGATGAGGACTTGGTGAGCTTGGCTCTCCTTGGACTTCCGAAGAGTTGGCATTCCTATCAGGACTCTGTCAATGGTCGGGAGAAATTGCCAGGATGGGAGCGACTTTGGTCGGATCTTGTGCAAGAGGAGATAAGGCGGAGTACCAGGGATGGATCTTCATCAAAGAACTCTGATGAAGAGAATTGCACTTTGGCTGCCAAAGCAAAGAAGGGGAAGAGCAAGAAAGCTTCTCATTCCGGTGCGAAAGGCAAGAAGCAGGACATGTCCAAGGTGAAGTGCTTTCACTGTCACCAACATGGACATTATGCCACAAATTGTCCGCGGAAGAAGAAAAATAAGCAGGCTGCTGGATCTGCAGCTGGAGAGGCCTTAGCCTCGCAGTTTGAGCTGGATTTTTCGTTGATCGCATGCTTGGTCTCAAGTGTGATGGGTTCAGTGTGGTTTCTTGACAGTGGTGCATCTTTTCACATGACAAGAGATCGAGATTTGTTTACTGATCTAGATGAGAAAGATCTTGGAGTGCACATCGAGATGGGTTATTGATGAGTGTCCAGTATAACGATTTGATTTATTTCCTCGAGAGGAGTCTGGTAAACCCTTCGTATTGAAGGATGTGATGCATGTTCCAGGATTGAAGAAGAATCTTATCTCTGTGGCGATGTTAGAAGACAAGGGATATGATGTTGTCTTTAGCGAGGGAAAGGCTTTCCTGCGCAGTAAGGCGACTGGGGAGACCCGGAGGATAGGGGTTCAAGTTAAGAACCTTTATCAATTTCAAGTAGATGGATGTGCAGCAATGGCAGGCAAGGCAGAAGGAGTGGTGAGCCGGGATGATGGCGAGTTGTGGCACCGGAGATTGGGCCACCTTGACCATGGAGCTTTGAAGATACTGCAGCAGATTTCTACTGGGCTTCCTAAGGGTACTCTTGTGCAGTCAGATCAGTGCAAGGGGTGTACCTTGGGAAAATTTGTGAAAGCCACCTTTCACGAGAAGGACAGGTCAAGGCCACCTAATATCCTTGAGAGAATCTGGCCACGTACGTGTGTGGACCTTTATGACCTTTCTGCCAGGCCTTTTCGATACAGTGCTAATGTGTATTATGTGACATTAAATGATGATTTTTCGTAGTGTTGGATCTTCTCTATGCGTATATGATGTGCTGAGACATACTCAAAGTTCTGTGAGTTCAAGGCACTGGTTGAGAAAGAATCGGGAAGCAGGTGAAGGCTCTTAGGAGCGACAATGGTGGTGAATTCAACTCTGGCGAATTCAAGGACTTTTGCAGCGTAGAAGGAATTCGAAGAGAGCTCATAGCACCTCATAACCCACAGCAGAACGGGGTTGTTGAGCGGAAAAACAGAACGATCGTGGGTGATGCACGGGCGATGTTGCATGATCAGGGCCTACCCATTCACTTGTGGGCAGAGGCATGCAATACTACAGTATATGTGCAGAACCGTTGTCCTCACAGGATACTTGGCATGAGTACACCCGAGGAGGCGTTTTCTAGTAAGAGGCCTGATATTTCCCATTTGAAGATTTTTGGTTCACCTGTTTACATTCATGTGACGAAGGATGCCAGGAAGAAGCTGGAGCCAACTGCGGAGATTGGGATATTTGTGGGGTACACTGATATGCCCCACAACTATCATGTGTATTTTCCAGACAGTCGCAAGACTGTTGTGCGACGAGATATCAAATTTCAGGAGGAGAAAGCCATGAAGTGTTCGCTTGAGAGGGAGCCACACTTGCATGCAGAGGAGGAGCTATTGTGCTCCTAAGGATGAATCTCGTGGATGCGGATCAGCCACAAGATGAGGTTCATGGAGTGAAGAGACCACTCATGCCGTCCAACCATCGGGAAGGGTGGAAGCGCACTACAGAAGCTGAGCGACTGGCTCAAGATGCAGAGAAGGTTGTAGGAGCACCTACATCACAGCGCAGATAGAGACAGTCACCTGATCGGTACACTGGATACATGGCTCTTGTGAGCAAGTGTATCGTGACAGAGCCATCCTTTTTCAAGGAAGTTGTGGAGTATCCCTCATGGGTAGATGCCATGGTGGAAGAGTATGATTCGATTGTCAGAAACAGTGCATGGGAGATTGTCCCGAGACCGGAAGGAAAATCAGTGGTGGGTTCGAGATGGATCTACAAAGTGAAGCAGGCAGCTGACGGGAGTGTGGAGAAGTACAAGGCAAGATTTGTTGCCCGAGGCTTTTCAAAGATTGAGGGGATCGATTATGAGGAGACCTTTGCACCTGTCGCAAGGTATTCTTCCATACGGATGATTCTTGCTCTCTCAGCGCAGATGGGATGGCACATTCATTAGATGGATGTGAAGACTATGTTCCTCAATGGGGTGATTGAGGAGGACGTGCACATAGAGCAACCCAAAGGTTTTGAGATCTTCAGCAGAAATTCGCATGTGTGCAGGTGTATACTAAAATTTGGTCATCTAACCCTTTACAATTAGATGGATTGAAGTACACCATGTAAGACCAATTTTACCATAGTAAAATTGCTTTCACTATAAGAAATAATCTAATAAACCATATTTATTAGGTTGTTTATGGTCCAAACAGGAAACCCCAAAAGGAAATATTAAAAAAACCTATATTTGTTTGATTTTCCTCATGGAATAATTAATTAAACCATAATCTAATTATTATTCCCAGTCATGTTTAACCCAAAAACAAAGAAATTAATTAGATAAACCTTTATTTATCTTATTATTTTCTAGGAATAATTATTTAAATCTTATTTAGATAATATTCCTTGTTAAATATGACCAAATCACCCACAAATAATTAAATAAATCATTA
>CM076578.1:327316971-327357447 GCA_034641835.2 Pinus albicaulis
ATCATGCCTACTGTGTAAAACTTATGTGTGAATGTTTTTCTATGTTATGCATTTTTGTTCAGTCTTTTTAGGGCTTATTTACATGCTTAAAGTTCACTAATTCATCTAATTTTCATGGTTAAACTCTCATTCCTTAAGCAAACATATGGAGACAAATTGTACATGTTTATATTACTGAAAGGACACTTAGCATAGTAGAACTAATACACTCCTTTCATATCAAGTTGGTACAAGTTTAATCTCTGGTGTTTTTATGTGCTAGGATTTGTTAACTGTTTGCAAGGGTTTTCATGCTTCCTAAGCTCAAGCTTAAGAGAGGAGAAGGCAAATTGGTGGAAGCAAGAGGTTCTCAAAGTGAGCCATAGCAAAGGAGGGCAAGATTTCCACATTCTCCACCACCTAGTTCACCTCCAAGAGAAGTAGAAGCAGCATTAAGCATGCCTCCAGGAGAAGAAGAAATCCATGAAGAGATGGATCCCAAAGAGGAAGAAAGAGTGTAAAAAAAAGCATTTCTTAACTTAACTGAAATGGTGAGAGTCCTTTATCAAGAAAGGAATGATAAACTAGAAGAGGAAAGGTCCAAACTTCACAATGAATGACAAGGATCATCAGGAGGCCACAATGATAAAGATAAATCAAAGAAAGCCAATGGAGGAAATGGAGACAGTGGAAAGTCACCATCATCACCCTCATCTTCATCCTCATCATCCTCTACTTCATCTTCAGTACATCAGCCATACAATTCAAAGAACATGGGTAAAATTCATTTTCTAAAACTTGATGTTAAGTTTGAATTTTCAATGTTTAATGGTGAAGTTAATGCATAAAAGCTAGATAATTGGAGTAGGAAATTGGAGGTCTATTTGAGAATCCAAAATTTTCAAGATGATGATACCAAAATCCAACTAGCTTCATTGAGGATGGAAGGTGCAGCACTTTTTTGGTGGGAATCCAAGACAAAGGAGGAGATCAAGAAATATGGTAATATTATCTTATCATGGATTGATTTCATTTATGCAATAAAACAATAGTTTTATCCATTATCTCACATGCAAAATGCCATAATGGACTGGAAAAATTTTAAACAATTGAAAGGACAAAATGTACAAGTGTATACTCAAGAATTTAGGAGAAGAGCTTAGGATTAGATTTTCATATCCAAGACACTTTGCTCAAGTATATAAGTGGCTTACATACCTACCTAAGACATACTATCCTCATTTTTAACCCTACAAGCCTAGATGAAGTTTGTGTTCAAGCCACACATTTAGAGGCAAGGGGAAAACAAAACTTAGATGAGAATGGGGGAAATGAGTTTAAAGGTAAATGGAAGAAAAAGAGAAATGAAAATGTCAGAAAAGAGAAGGGAAAATTCTTTTTCAAACATTGTTCTAAACCTATCCATGATGAAGACCATTGTTTGAAACTTCATCCAGAGTTGAAACCAGAAAGTTTGAAGGCCAAAAAGAAAGACAAGGAGAAAGGAAAAACTATTGCAATAGTTGAACAAGACCTAGGGTCAGATTCAGGAGATTAAACAAAAATAATAGCTATGGGAATAAAGAACATTAAGGGGAAAGAGATTGAAAATAAACTCAGTTCTAGTATATCTAACTGTCACATACAAGCTCCAAGTGAAGAAAAGAGAATTGAATTGTTGCATGTGAGGGTCATTTCCAAACATACCAAGGTTGACACATTGTTTGATAGTGGGTCACAAGTGAATTTAATCTCTGAATACTTGGTCAAGAAACTTAATCTTGAGACCATTCCACATCCAAAAACATATCCACTTGGTTGGATTTGTAAGGATGCAAATTTACCGGTTTCAAAGAAGTGCATGTTGCGCTTTGCAATAACTACACAAGTCATTGACACAGTTGAATTAGATGTTATTTCGCTTGATATAACAGGTTTGGTGTTTGGAAGTCCTTACTTGTATGACATGAAAGATATCTTCCATCATCATGAGAAAAAATACCATTTATTCAAAGATGGCAAGGAGTATATTGTGAGACCTCATCGTAAAAAAACTAGACACTATTGGATTTGTCTCGGGGCGAGATGAACTTACTCGTCGTGCAAGCTAGCAACGACATTGATAATGATTAAACAAAGAAAATTTTTACATAATCCTTTTAAAAAAAATTCTGATGTATGTAATGAGTTGTTTCAGTTTGAAAGTAGGTTGTCTTTCAAAGAATATGACAAGCAGTTGCAGCAGTCGACATTGGTGTTAAACGGTGCTGAAAACAAATTTTCAGTGCAAGAAGTTGCAAAGGTCAAAGAGAGGGCAAAGAAAATTGACAAAGAAGGCACATGATTCAGAAATTTTCATTGCTGGTTTCAGAAAGGCATGGTACAATGGCGAAGAAACTTGGTCAGGAATCGACACCAGTTCAAGGCAAATTCAGCAAAAAAATCGCCATAAGGACATAATGCAAGGTGAGAGTAATTCCAAGTTTCCTTGATTATAGACCAATGTAGAAACAATATGTTTACTACAAAGTTAGGTTTTTGTTCTACAAGTTCAATAAATGTGCAGCATGAAAATTTCAAAGTCAGAAATGGTTGGTCAAAGGAATCAAGGAAAAATTTATCGTTTCATGAAAAGCTCCAATTAATGAAATTAGGGAAATTTCAGTGGAGTAATATTGGAAGAGTGGGGACTCGGTCTCCTCATCTTCATGTTCAGTAGTCCAAAGAGATTTTTGGGTCCAAAAGTTCCCAGTGGGGAGGTGTGATCAGGAGATCATGTGTTATGCTCAAAATTGAAAGTGCTAAAAACAGGTCTGAACCTAAGCGACTGGAAAGGTCTCGTCGTTGCGATTCTAGCACCGTGAATAGTTTGAAAAACCGATATCGTATGAGGAAGATATCGCGTTTTGTCTATTTTTCCAAACAATAAAATTTTGTGACTGGATGCCCAGTCAGTAGGCATATTCCTGGAATATTCCATTTTTCCACAGCCAACGGGATGGCACCACATGGCTCAATCTGTGTCATTGATTGAAGGTGGTACAGAGGATTTTATGACCATTTGATGGGTTTTTGTTTGACCAACGGATGATCGACACGTGGCAAGCCCGGAGGCTGCCACGTGTCCTTAGGATACAATGTCAAAATTTTTATGGAGTCGAGGGGGGGGGAGTGTTGAGCCCTAAAGATGTCCTTTCCTTTCACCAAATTTCACTTCATTCCATTTGTCCTTTATCAACTATAGGCTTAAAAGATCAATACTAATGATTAAAATCACTTTAAGAATGCATGCAATGACTGACTTATTATACTTTTGTGGTTTTGTTGTCATAGTGATTTTTGAGCAGACTTAGCTACAGAATGCAGTCATTCTATAGCTAGTCGCATATTCCGTAGCCATCTTTATGTTTACATAGGTTACAGGTGTCATTTGAGGGAAAGACGCATATGGTTAAATTCCAGAACTCTCCTACATCATTCCTTGTCCTCCACGAAGGCTGAGCAAAAATCTGAAAGTGGTTATGCACGTGGACAAAGCCAAAACCAAGAAGCAAACTTCTACAAGGATAAGGACTCTGCAGGTGTCTTCAGCAAAATATGAGTCCTCAACAGGAGTTCTAGTTCGATTTTGATTATAAAATACACCTATGCCTATTTCTACTCAATGTCAGTTATGTAGTTGCTTATAAAAATAACTCGGTGAACCGAGAAACAGTTAGTTGATGTTTTGTTGTTAATTCTCAAAGACTGTGATACTTTGTTTCTTAGCGTTTTTCCTTTAATGAAAGAAGTACAACTTTGATGCATGATCTGAAGAAACTTTAAGGAGTTAAGGATTCGTGTGCCAATCTGATGGTAGAGGGCCCCTACTGTCCGAAAGGCTTTGTGCATATTTTCTAGATAAGTGACCTTTAACTCTGTTTTGTTCCTAACTTAGGCAGTTTTCTGAGTTTATCCTCTTGCATCATGCTTATGTCATTTACTTACATCCAATATTACAGTCAATCTTGTTCTCATGATTTGTTCCAATATATCACTAATGCTTGAATGAGATATAGTTGTAGTACTCTTGAGTTAATTGCATTTTAGTTCAGTTTTGTTCATTGTATTTCAGTCCTATTAGTTAATTACATTTCAGTCTTGTTAAGTAGACTTAAAAGACCCTCATTATTTTATAAGCTGCTCTTGTTCTCAACTTCTTCTAACACATCATTATCATTTGAACAAGAATTAGTTATATCATTGTGAGTTCTTGATTGTTCTGCAATCATGTAAAATATTCTCATAATTTTGCAAACGGCCTTTTTCCCAAGTTGTTCCAAGAAATTTCTAACCTTTGAATGAGGCTTAATAGTAACATTTTGAGTTGCAGAATGAGTTAATTCTAGTTTCATAAGTTATTTTAGCATAGGGTTCCTTACTACATTGCAGATAATCTTTTCTCAAAAATGTTCCAACAAAATTCTAACAACGAATAAGGTTTTCTCTGTGATGTTTTAAGTTGTTGTTTACTAAAGAGAACCTCATTACATCAAACTAATCCTTTTCTCAGTTTGTTCCAACATACCTCTAATGAAATGAATTGAACTAAGTTTAATGTTATGAGTTACTTTTCTTATCAGCTTTACAATCTGTAGATTAATATTTTATGTTCTTGGTACCATTCATAGTTTAGAGTAGATTTTATTTTGTTTCAGTGTGATCAGTAACTTCTCTTTGCTATCAATTCAGTTCTTTTCCCCTTAGCATAAAAACACAAAACCAAAAACACTAGAAAAACACTAAGCACAACGAAGTAGGAAGAAGATACTTAGGCACATATGGTGCACTTCACTTCAACAGTTTACTAGCCCTGGTTGACAATTTATGACATCAATTTAGGAACACTAAGTTGAGTAGACAGGGGGGTCGACCCTGCGACCTCCTGCCCACAGCAAAGACCTTTTACCAGCCTGCCTTAATGTTAGTTCTTCAAAATGTACGGACACCATTTAAACTTATGGTTTGTATGTTTTCGAATTGGGGGCTTGGGAGGCCAACCCGAAAGGGCCAACCCCCCCTCCATGTGCCCAAGCACTGGAATCGTGGCCTAAAAACAATGGTTAAACCTTAAACTCTGACGGATTTTTGGCACCTGTCACATGGGTGGTTTAAATGGCAACAAATGTCGTGGTCAGCAGAACGCTTAACTCTGGGTTCCAAGCTGTATGTAGAGTTTATCCAATAGTTAATGCGGAGTTATGACGGGGAGTCACATGGGCACAGTTTCAAAAATTTTTAATACTACGGTTATCGGAACCGTAAACTCTCAGTTCCCACTTCATATGCGGAGTTATTTCAAACTCAAACCGCGTGGGTTATGGTGGAGGGTCAGCTTGTGACCACTCCCCCTAACCATTTCATTTTAATTCAAACGGTTTCAACTCGTGGAGTTGGTAGTGACACCCTATTTTAGGGGTTTTTAATAAATATAACTGTAGTTAAGTGCCTGTCTCCACAATTAGTGGAGCTTTTCTAGATGTCATTGGGAAAAATGCATTGGGAGGTAAATTTTTGACCAATTTTGGTGAAACAAGAGTCTACCTAGACTTATTTGAGCATTCTGGATCCATTGGTGCTGAGAAAACAACCATTAGAGGCTTTTAAACATATGTAATTTACAATTTTTAGCATAATGAAAACGAGGGACATGCCATTGGGAGTTGGACCAGCAAATGTAGCCTAGGAGGGGTGAACTGCTTCATCATGCCTACTGTGTAAAACTTATGTGTGAATGTTTTTCTCTGTTATGCACTTCTTTTTAGTGTTTTTAAGGCTTATTTACATGCTTAAAGTTCACTAATTCATCTACTTTTCATGGTTAAAACTCTCATTCCTTAAGCAAACATATGGAGACAAGATGTACATGTTTAAATTACTGAAAGGATACTTAGCACAGAAGAACTAATACACTCCTTTCAGATCACATTGTTAACAAGGTTTCATTGGAAACCCAATTCAATATATACGAAAAAAAAAATGGTTATCACATCGAAATGTTATCTGACTTCACATTATTTCAAAGAATTAAAATATTAAATATAAAATCATGATTTTCAAAGTATTGAAATATTGATATTAATGTGTATTTTCAAAATTAAGATCGAAAAAACTGGAAGGTCCATTCAAATTTAAAACTGCAACATGTCTAATGTTGATATTTATTAATAGTCTAATGCTCATATTTGTTTACTAATAATCTAATGTAAATATGATTCTAGTGTGTAATGTGGAAGTAGAGTCCAAATTTTTATTGTACGAAGCATTCATGTGCCTTTTCTTGCCTCTGCATATGGATTTTATGTAAAAATGTAGAAGCTTAAATTATGCAACGAAACAACCCTCGAAATCAACTTATTTTTCAAAAAAAAACTTTGTTAATCGACTGATTAAATGTTTTTCTCTTTGCACAATGAAATACTTATTTATGGTTATCTTTGTGTCAATAGGCATATGTGCAGAACTACGAGTTAAGTCCATTCTGTGAAGGAATATTTCAAGATTTCATTGTGCAGATCTTCGTACTCCACACAATGGAATCTTCCCGTACAAGGAAAGGTGTTCATAGAAATCTCTTCCCCTAATTAATTCATTAAATGTTACATATTGAGCACAAGACTAATCGAAAATTAAATCGCATAAAATTGATATGTCACTATCATTTTGAAATATAACAAAAAACTTCCATTATGTATAATAGACAGATACAAAGAAAATATAATAAAATCCCTTCTCGGAGTACCGTGATTTAGAGAAATTTAAAAATATTATGACAATGAACATTATATATGAATCATAGCTATACGAACTATTCTCATGTTTCATGTTAACAATGTAAACTATCAAACACAAACTGTAAACTCAAAACGAGAACTTTAGCCAAAAAATCCATAAAAACATGAAAACAAAAAGTGTTGATGTTGCATCAACACTTTCTCCTTTTTTGGTAAATTTTCAACATTTTCTAAAAAATTTGGTAAAACCCAATGAAAGCCAATTTGTTTTGGGAAAAAAACACCGTAAAAACGGAAAGTGTCGATGTTGGAATAATGTCTTTTTTTTGGGTAATTTTCAACATTTTTTAGCAACAACATTAAAGATAAAATATCATTAATCTAAAAAAACTTTAAATTTCAAACGATTTTCAGACATAGCATTAAAAATAAAAAATCACGTCTCTAAAAAGCCTTAAAATTCTAAAAAAAATTAACCATGGTGTTAAAAATAAAATATCGTGACTTAGAAAAAATTTAAAATTTGACAAATTTTCAACCATGGAATTAAAACTAAAGATCATGACTACAGAAAACGTTAATTTTTCAATACATTTCAACCATGGCGATATGGAAAAATTATATGACTAAAAAAAATTTAAAATGCGAGAGCCATAATACCAAGTGTAATTTATTTTTTAAATGCTAAAAATATAGCTATTTTAAAATCTTAGCTTAACACAACTTGACACATTGCGATTAAAATTTAAAAATCAACCATCAAATTGACACGCAGTGTAGGGGAACTTGACCCATTGCATTGAAAACTTAAAATCCAACCATAAAATTGACACATTTTGGCAGTGGACTCAATCCATTATAATGAAAATTTTAAAATCAACGATCAAATTGACACATAATGAGATCAGGTTGCTAGTTGAGGATTGACATGAATATCGCAGAAAAAAAATTAAAAAAATAAAAAAATAAAAAATAAAATAAAAATAAAAATAAATAAATAACAATGAAAAATACAAAACAAATTAAAAAATAAAACTAAAAGAAAAAAGATAAAAATTTCAAACAAATAATACTTTTTTTTTTAAGCTCACGGCCAAGCCAGACACCAAATTGGTGTATGAGACCCCTTGTTTCTGGGACAAGGTACCCTCCTTCACGCTGCAATTTTACTACTAAGTCTACGAAGGTATACATACTCTAACCCCTTTAGTTTTGAACATGTGACCTCTTAGGAGGAAACACATGCTCTTAACCATTAGGCCCATAACAAGTAATTAAAATATATATTTAAAAAAAATCAAACATAAAAAATGTAAAAAAAAACAAAACTAACTTATATATATATATATATATATATTTAAAAATACCAAAAAATTTAAAACTATATATAAAAAAAAATTGAAAATTTAGAAAATATTTCCAAAAAAACATACATTAAGAAAAAAAATAACGAAATATATATATATATAAACAAAAAACATTAAAAATTAATAAAGAAATAAATAAAACAAAAAAAAACAAAAATACTTTAAAATAAAAATTCCATTAAAATAAAAACATTAAAATTAAATTAAATTACAAATATTTAAAAAATAAAAAATAAAAAGCATAAAAAATCATTTAAAAAAATATTAAAAAAAACACAAATTTTTTTGTTGGTCGATTCCCTGAATCGAGTCTATAGGCCAATTCATGCAAGGGGTCGTGACCCTTCAGGTGACTAGGCTTGCAGGCTCGATTTTGTCATAAGTCGCGACCCCTCAAGAGGTTGGGATTGCAGGCCCGATTATGGGAATAAAGGGATGTGGCCCAGCCCGCTTACACGTGGCAATGCACAATTAGTTTGCAGTCAAATGTTGAAACTTCAATACATTGGCTTAACACTCCGCCAGGTCATTGACAACTCATCACAGTAAATAAATGTAACAGTGATACAATGAATCAATAGCGTTTAATTTTTGTACGCGGGAATTTTTCGACTTCCGTGGCAATCAATACACATCTGCTTTGTGAGTTGGTTCATTTACTCCGCCTTATCCCGATCCTCGCGCCATTCTCATCGTGCTATGCAACCGCCTTTCCGTTGCGTCGATGGTAATTTTCACTTACTATGTCGAGAGGAGGGGTTTCCGACCTCCACAAACCTTCCAGCTCTGCGTAAGGGTTTCGCCAATACACCTCTGTGTTTCAGTGTGAAGGTGGTTATTCTTCCTTCTGTTGAACGGACTTTACTCTGGTCTCGTTGTGCGTTCTTTCTGTCGATCACTCTACCCATGAACCTTGCAATGAGGCTCGTCACACGAATAGCTGGTAATTCCTCTGGTGATAGTCGTTTATTTGGTTATTCTGGTTGATTTCACGTCTTTGTATTCTTTAATCTTGTAGTGTTTAATGTTGCCACTATCTGCTATCAACTTCTTTACAGGTTTGGACCGCCACGACTCCCTGTGGCCGCCTACAGCTTGGACACAAATCACAGGTACTTCGCTCCTTCCTTGTTGGCAAATTCACAATTTTTGTTTGATGTCTCTTACCGTTCCGCTCCTCCGTGAGCAGGCTCTGTCGGTTCAAACCCTGAGACTTTTATTCTGCTCAGTTGTCGAACCCTATTGGTAAGTTATTTCGTGTTCCTTCCGTCCAATTTGCACCTTCTTTACTGTCAATTTGGGTTCTTAAATCGTTTAAACTTCTAACGAAGAACCGTTGGGTATTTTACAGGTTCTTGTTCGGTTTTGCTCGTCCGTTGGTCTCCCTTCAACGTTGGAACCCTGTGGGTAGGGTCAACCTCATTCTATGTTGCCTGTAGCTTAGGGTTTATGGTTTTTTGTAACCCCAGACTATAGCCGGCTGTTAAATTTCCTCGATGTAATTTGTTAAAATGGCAGATGTTCTGTAGTTGTATAATTCTTTTGTTCAAACCCTCGTTTCTGTTACATACTCGAGACTCGGTCTCTTTCTTCCGGACAGTTTCTCTTTTTCAGGCTTTGTTAAACTCTTAAGTATTTAACACGAAAATTTTCATTCGTACCCAACTTCAAATTTGTTCTGGGATGATGAACTTACCTATCTCTGCCTGTATCTAGTTTACTAGTTGATTTCGCTATAAAAACAAAAACTTCGTCCCCTTTCTGTAGTTGTATAAAGCTTGCTCCTGTTGTTTGCGCAATCCTGTAAAATGTTATGAACGAGGAATGTTCCTCCTTATGCACACGGTATCTTGTAGCTCAATTCAGTTAGTTTCAAACCAAATCTGTTTTGTAAATTCAGATTAGAATACTTCACATATAGCAGTAGGAAAATAAAATTTCATTTCACAAATAGTCTGATGTAAATTAACAATTTTTGCTGAAATAAATGTCGGGTTGCAGAATGGTTTTCAACTCTGTTTTTTTTTTATATCTCTTCTCTCTGATGGGAAAAGAAAATCCAATCTACAGTAAAATGAAATCCTTCTATTTGTATCCTGTAGGTGATAGTATGTTCTGTTTTTCGGTTGAACTGTCAACCGCATCATTGTAGCTACCTTTCCAGTTTCATTAAAAAAAACTTCCAATTAACTACAAAAACATTCTAATCCCCTAATCCTATTGTTCTCATATAAATGATAAATAATGAAAGTAATTAAAAACACAGGTTTAGTAACCTGTCTACGAACATATGTAACAGTGAGACAGTTAGTCGTCTTCTGTCTACTCCGGATCAGATGCTCCTGCATCATAAAGCTTGCAAGCCAAATCACCCGATGGGTCACGGTTCGGCCTGCGGGACCGATTCCAAGAATCAATCTCCAAGCCCAGATGCCTAAGGGGGAATGGCGCAGGGTAGGCAGAGTTACCCTGGAACATCTCAACCCACCCTAGGCTCAGGCTTGCAGGCCCGACCGCCCAAGGGGCTGCGGCCCAGGGCAGACAAAGCTGCACCGACACAGCTTAGCCTACCCTAGGCTCGGGCCTACAGGCCCAACCACCCATGAAGGGGTTGCAGCCTAGGGTGGGTTGTGTTGTGTTAGCGTAGCTTTTCCCACCTTAGGTTGAGGGCTGGGGCAGTTTGAGCTCCTAGCACAACTCAGCCCGCCCTGGGTCACGACCCCTTCGGCTGTTGGGCTTGTAGGCCTGATTCTGGGAATCAGCCTAGTCCCTCGAAGGTCCGCGACCCATGTAGGGCAGAGTTGCATCGGAATCTCAGCTCGCCATGGGTCGCAGTCCCGCAAGCCACTGCTAGGAAAAAAAAAATTAATTTTTAAAATTGTTTTTTTTTAATTGTTTTTTATTTAAAATAATTCTTTTAATTCTTTTTAATATATATATATATATATATATATATAATTTAATTTAATCATACTTTTTATTCTTTGAGTTTTTTTTTTGAATTGTATGTTTTAATTATCTTTTTTTTTGTTATTTTTACTTGAAATTTTATCTAAATTTTTTTTTCGAAAAAAATAAATAAATAAATACATAATTTTAAAAAAAAAATCAAATTTCATCATTTTTTAATGTAAAACTCATGAAAAATTCATAAAAACAATTATTTTTCAACTTTTTTTATTCAATTTTTTCATAAAAATATTTTATTTACTATGTCATTTTTAACAAAAGGTCTCGAAATACATTTTTTTTAAATTATATGTATATACAAAATGTGTATTTTTTGTCAAGTGTTTAAAATTATTATTTTTAGTGATAATTGTTTTATGTGTATTGAAGTATTAATTAATGAAATATAAAGATATAAAAAAAATCCTAACCTCAAAATATTAATTGCAAAAAAAAAAAATTATAAAGAAATACGAAAAACACAAGTTCGGAAAACCCTAAAAAAACAAATATCTTAAGACGAAAAAAAAGAAGAGGATTAATACAATTTGAAAAATGGTTAAATAATCAACTTTAAATATATATATATATATATATATATATATATATATATATATATATATGCATAACTAGGACATAAGAAAACTTTAAGTGTAAAAAATATGCCTTAAAAAAAATTGATGCTTTTGAAAGCCTACATGAGCTTGTATGCAAATCACCAACATTTTAAAAAAAATTATCCATACTTAATATATCAAAAAGTTTAAAGTTTCAAAAATAAATCCTCTAAAATAAGTGGTTGATGTTTCATCAACACTTTTCAAAATTACCATGACAATCACTAACAATTTAAAAATTGTTCATATTTGATACATAAAAAAATTTAAAGAGACAAAAATATGCTAAAAGAAAAAGGTGTATTTTGAATCAACACTTTTCAAAATGAGATGATTTTTTGCTATCTAAAAAAAAATGAGTACTCAGTACGGTTCTTGTTTGATAGTTTATATTATTTTTTATTGACATATATGTATTGATGGAATAATACAAATGTTCAAAGCATAAGTCTACAACATTAAGAAATACTATCACAGTAACATGAACAATATCGAGTTTCAAATTTCAATCATCATAGATAAATAAACAAAATACAAATGCATAGAAGATCAGATGATAAGCATTAAGAATTATGATCCTTAGAGAGAATCATTTGTATAAATAAATAAAATGCTCAATGGCTCAGTTCATTGGCTCATTTGGTATGTTATTCTGGAATCTCCTCTTTAAGTACTTACTTCTACATCTAGAAAAATTAAATGAATGGACTATAATATGACAAGAGAGAACTCGTAAATAAAACAAGGAGCTTCATTTATCAAATAGACTATGTGACAATGGTAAAATTATCAAATCATGATGTTGAATACTAGTAAATAGAAAACAAATATGAAAATATTTAAGGATAGAGACAATTTGTGAAAGAATATAGGTTAATTGTTTTACTATCAACTTCCTTCTGAATGCATGGCCTCTTGAACCAATGTCTTCAACTTAGCATGAATGAATCCTTTCATTGGTCCCATTTTAATCTCTAGCCTCGCATGATGATTGAATAATTTCTTTTTGATTTCCATTGACTTATCTTGTAACTAAGCAGTTAACATAGATTTACTATCATTAATAACGACAAAGCCAACTAGAAATTTTCCAATTTATTCTGGAGTGAAATTAGTTACAAGATCAAAATATTCTACCATTGAATGTTTTCTCTTATCCAATTCAAATGTTAGTGCATCTTTTGTAATCAATTCATAATTTCGTATAATTCATGGGCCATATGGATCTTGAACAATTTTCATCTCCTTTACAAACACATCACGTCACATATCCTCTATGCTCTAACATTCAAAAATAATGTTTTCTAGTGTATTGATTCTTCTAGACCATCCAACTTTGATTGCCTCAATCAATTAGCATTTGACAATTATTATTTTTCTTGTCTAGATCAGGTAACAATTTACGCCTTTGACTAAAATAAAGTAATTCATTGTTAATGAAATTATTTTCTTTTCTAATATTACTTCTCAACAAATCGACAAATGAGTTAATTTCTTGTGTAAATAACTTAATTTCCTATGCTAACCATTGTCGAACAGAAACCGCCTACCATGCATGTTAAATAATTTGAAATCTCTAGCATATATTACCAACAATATGACATTTTACTATATTAACTATTTGCATAGCTCCAATAGATCCATGTGATGTGCTAGCAGTGGGAATTGCAGATTGTTGAGTTTGTATTGCAACTAAATTCATTAACAAAGGACTTGAATTTAAATCATTTTCTGGAATTTCTATTGTTGTTTTCAATACCAAGTTCTCTTCTTTTTGTTGCTCATTAGACACTGCAAGTGCATTCCTAGTAGCTTCATGCAATTTCAAAGCATACATGGTTGTAATACCATACACATGAAGATTTGTCTCTGTTGTATCAATAATTTATTTACCATTCATCCTTACTTTTTCAATTTTCAATATTTTACTCTCCTTGTTATAGTTTTCATCTTGAAAAGTGGAAAATTGATCATTAAAAATAGAAAATTATGTGGAAAATTGCTCCATTATTTTTTTATTTTCATTTAATGCACTACTGACCCAATCCAGTAGAGGAGTCTCAATCTCCTCATTGATAACTTCTTGACTTCTTCTTGTTTGCAAGGGTGTTTTCCATTTTTCCAGTTGACACTCCTTGTCATATCTGGCAATTGATAGTTGACTATGACTCAATTGTGCAACTTTGATATCTTTTTATTTTCTTTCACTTGAAGATGAAGTCAAAGCAGTTTAATATATGCAAAAAAAATATTGTGTAGCTTTTACACTTCTTTGTTTACACTTTATTTTAGTGTCAATACATGATTCTTCAATAATTTCTCTAATAGTAATTACTCTTTGATTATTTCGTGTAGCATTGTGCCTCTTTTTTCTTTCAATTGCAACTTTTTCAACAAGCTCTCACATTTTATGGAACCTAGGTGTGTTATAAATAGGTCTTATGGATCAAGGTCTAGTCAAGCTTCAACTTATTTTAAATTAAAAAAAGGCAAATAATTCAAAAACTCTGCAAATTTTCCTCTGCTCTTCATGGTTACTCACCCAACGATAAATGGAAAAGAAATAATTTATTTCTTCTTATCTATTTAAATTTAAATTTCAAACAATAGTATTGTATGCAGGCTTCAACAACAAAATACCTATCCATAACAATTCTTTGAAGCAATAATGGTTTACCTTGAAACCCATAAACTAGAATAACTGTATTATTTTCTCTTTCTTCATGTATCCCTTTCCTACAAAGTAAAACTAGTGCTTTGATATATATTTGATGTGGATCTCATCCAGTTATCATGCAAATAACTTGTTTTACAAAAATATCTTGAATTAGACAAAACTTAAAAATAACTTATTGCTTCCATAGTATGGGATAGAGGAATTGCATCGAATCTTTGTAAATATTAAAATTAGAGTTATATGGCAACTCATCAATAATATGACTCAACATGAGGGTCATTATCAGATAAACCATCATGAAGAACATACAGCTCTTGGACAAATATACTAATCGAAACACAGTTCATTTGAAATAAGTTTGACCCATTCGAATTCACAATTTTTTTTATATGAGAAATGGAGCACATTGAGGATGGTTGTTGGCACACTAGTCGTCGTTTCTTGGCCCATTAAATGTGTGTACAACCAACATAAATCTCTAAATGATTATTTAAAAAAAGTAATATCTGGAGAGGAAAGATCAAATGAAACCTCAAAATTGGGAAAAAGAACTCTTGTATGATTTTCAAGCCACCTACCTATGATTCTAAAAAACTATTTTCTTTTGAAAAATATAAGCACATATCCAAAATCAGTAACTTCAATATCTGCCTAAATGTCTTTGAACTCAAAGAAATACCAGTATATTTGGCTAATATCCTAATTGTTTTTTTTGTTAAATCAAATTTCTTTGCGTATAAATAAACAACTTCTCTGAAATCAAATACCTCTAGAACGCATGAATCATTTTCTAATCCGGTAGACAAAATCTTATCGTTTCCCTTCTCCTGCATAGAAATATTTACATATCATTGATATTTTTGTGACCACTTTTAGCTCTTATCGATGAGAACAAGTGAGTTAATAGTATCAATGCAAATAACTTCTTTCCTTGCCCTCGAAGGCATTTCAGCTCTAAAATTTTAAAATTTCTTGTCAACCATAGGCATAGATCATCGATATGTTAAAAAAATACCACTTGTTACAATTCTACTTGTTAAATCCATTCTATAAGACACTTCCAATATATAGAAATTCAGTGTAGCAAAAACTGAAATTGCGAAAAATAGTAGAAAGCATTTTCATAATCTAAACAAACCATAATTTTGGTTAGAAAAAAAGTAGAAATTTCAACACAATTTTTGGAAAATTGGGCACAATTTTTTTTGAAATTGGATTACAATTGTCAAACTGTAGGATTTTCAGTATCATAGTAATTATTGATAGTACTAAATTTTCTTCCTTTTTTCATTTCCGCTACATGTTACTATGCTACGTATGAAATTCGTTTCACGAAACATTTGGATCTCGAAATTCCGAAACCAATTACTCCATGTATGAAACAAATTAAATTTCAATATTTTCTAATTACAACAACTAACTTACATGTTGTCAACAATCACATCCATTAATATATCAATGTCAGTTTAGAGGTAATAGAGTTTACATTCCCAATTATGTGTCAATCTGTCCATAGGAAAAATAGGTACCAAACCATTAATGTCATTATGTTGTGTACGAAAATGAAGAAATGGCACTCCGCACAATGAAAGCGATGTGTTTTTTTTCCTTCTTCTTCTTTCTTCTGCTTCTACATAATGTAATTTTGTCATCCCACCTCATTTCAATATGTAGTGTACATATTTCGCATTGATTACAATCACTAGTAAAAATTTAGCCACAACATTATTATTAATTATTTTTTGCAATTGGTAAAATTTATTATTAATTTTTTTTTTTTTTTTAAGTTTTATGATTTTTAGGTTTATTGTTGGTTAATAAAAGCTTTCAATGTGCGGAAATAAATATTTATTATGGGCATGATGCAGGAAAATCTCCACACAATGAAACAAATTTCTATATATACCATGAGTTATATAAATACTTAATTCCACATATGCATTTGTTCCTCGCAAATCCTCCGCACATGCTTATCCACTTCCGCACAACTACTTCTCTACTCAGTAACGCTTTAGAAATACTCATTTACAATTGAATATTGTAACTTTTATGATTTACAATATGAGTTCCTCACAAGGAAATACTCCCCGCAATAAAACCTATTTATATATTCAATAGTACTTACTTAAATACTTATTTACTTTAATTAAACAAACTATGTATGTCTAAAATCAAATTACCTACAAAAACTGGTTTTCAAAAAAATAGATCACATAGTTAAATGTATAATTATTATTATTTATTATTATAATCATATGTTGTTATTCAAATATTTTACTCCAAGTAGCTTCCTTTTCACAATGAAAAATCTCATCCTAATCCTAGCTTAATGAAAACTCCATACAATGAAACATTGATGTGTGCAATTCTCACTTTTATACATGCATTCATAAATAAAGACAAGTGGAACAAAATAGTTACGCTCTTTGTCCGAGCAACATTAAATAATTATCAACATATTTATATCAAGTCTAATTGCCTTCATATCCAATTGCTAGTCACAAAAAATGCAATAGATACAACTTCACATGTAAACATTATCTAAGAATTAGTGATATAACTCGTAAAAAAAATTAGTATTAGAATAGAGTAAACATAAATCCCTTTTAATAATCATTCATTATAGAACATTAAATAATATATAAAATTTCATAGAAAACATTTCAAAACATGTGTTCAATTACTATTTTATGTACAATGTTTGAGAACCCAGGTCCATGTAACATCCCATGTCAACCCTTATCTCACAATTGTTTACATAATTATTAAACATATTAAAAAATACAAAAAAAATTAATAAGAACACAAATAATCTATGATTACGGAACCATGGTCTAGGAAATAGTCTTTGTTTCATAAAGAATTTATGAAAATGCTAATACTTCAATCACAAATCTAAATGCATTTTTCCCAATGAAAGTTGTGGATGCAATCCCGTCGACATTAATCTCCAAAATTCATCTACAATGGGTAACAAGGAACTACATCCAGGAATTAGACAATTCCATCCTAATACACACATAATATTTAAATAGGAAAATGTTTTGATGAAAAAAAAAATTATAATGTTTTAAAACACTTACAATATGCAAAAGCAGAGTTTGATATTCTTTATCCCTTAGCTATCTCTTGCAATCAAGCTTCCTGCAATGAATTCCTTCAATTTAGCTTCAATGAATTATTTCATCGAAGTAACGGTAATGTCCTGCTTAACAAATTCATTGAATATATTCTCCTCGATTTATTTTTCTTCTTCTTGCAATTACAAAAGAAGAAGATTACACTTCGTTGACACCAACAAAATTAATTAGGCATTTGCTAATTTTTTCTGCACTAAAATTAGTTATATCATTGAACTATGTTTCCTATGATTAATATGTAATGCATAGACCATTTAATTCATGAAAAATCACTACTACCTTGAGATACACATCCTCTCTTCGATTTTATATTTATCCACACTTAGAAATAATGTCTTCAAATGTTATGATTTTCCCATACCATACAACCTTGATCTATTTCATCTGATCACCATGTGACAACCCTTGTTTATCTTTTTCTAGTTTGGACAGTGAATGAATCTTCTACCTACAACTTAATAGGTCATTGTCTATGAATTCCCTGTGTCCTTCCATCTCACTTTTGACCAATTCAACAAACGACCTAGTTCTCTGCTTTAAATGTTGTAGATCAAAAGAAACATGCCATGCAGATTCAATAATCCATAATCTTTTGCATATATTAATAAGGATATGTGATTTCACTACACCCATAATTTTGACAGGTTTCTCAAATTTATTTAATTTGCCAAGACTATAAATTTCCAAAGGCAGTCCCCCTATTGCAAATGGAGTCTTCAGCAAAGGACCGAAGCTCAAGGTATATTCTAGCTCTTCTATTTTTTCCTTCAGCTTCAAATTTTCTGCCTCATGTCAATCAATAAAATTTGCAGGCACTTCACCACCAAGTTGAGGCAATTTCATCAGCCCTGATATTGCAACTGAAGACAAATCAACATTCAATTTTTCCTGATCAATAGTGTTAGTGTAAAATCTTATCACAAGTGACGAAAAGATCCTAATTTAGTTATGCATGATGAATATCCCTAACAAGAGAAGTCGAAGCTTAACCCTTTAGATCTGCAATAGACAGTTAGAACAAATCCTGCAAAAACCTAGATCTATGTAGTAAAAGTATCTAATCAGTAAAAATAAATAGTAATGATTGATGCAAAATTAACTCCAAGTATCCAACAGACAAGACAAGATTAAGGAATGATTTTATATTATAACACCTAGTGAAGGAAACAAGTATATGTTACCATTCCCCTTCAATGGGATGGATTCTTGGTTTTCCTCAATGCTTCAGCTTAAGAAGTTTCTCTCTCTCGAAGGCATAGAAAACTCAAATCATGTGTTGAACTCAAGTGGGAGCTCAAATGGAAAAATAAAATAATAGCGACAATGAAAAGGATCAAAGTGAAGAATGAATGGAAAACCCCTCCTATTTATAACAAAATATTTAGTTATCCTCGATAATGGAAAATAATAAAATATTATTAACCAAGATCTGGATCTAACCGCTTGGAATATTTTATTATATTTTGTTGGATGGAAAAGGTATTTAGATTGGTTAAATACCTTTCTTTAGAAATAATAAACAAATAAATGATTTATTTTTCAAGAATGTGGTTAAAGAATAATAAACAAATAATGATTTTTTTTAATTATTCCTAGGTGATTTAGTCAAATTTAACGAGGAATAATAACTAAATAATGATTTATCTAATTATTCCTAGAGAAAAATAAGATAAATAATGATTTATCTAATTATTTCTCATAATTGGGTTAAATATGACCAGGAATATTATTTAAAGAATGATTTAATTAATTATTCCTAAAGGAAAATCAAATAAATAAGTATTTATTTAATTATTCCTCATGGGGTTTCTTGTTTTAACCAAAAATAACTTAATGAAATATGGTTCATTAAATTATTTCTTATAGTGAAAGAAATTTTACTATGTTAAAATTGGTCCTACATGGTGTACTTCGATCCATCTAATTAGAAATGGTTAAATGACCAATTTTTGGTGATAATAGATTGCCCCCCAACGTGCGAGCATTAGGAGAAAATAATATGACTGAAGTACGTTGTAAGAACACAATCACTAGACACCGAAGGGGAGTTAGAGAGAGAGAGATATGAGTGAAGTGAAGTGAGAGAGGACAATGACTGAGGGGGCGAGACCTATAAATGATATAAGTCTCATTTTATGTTTCGTACCTGTTCCCAATGGGGTGGGGGAGGCATACCTATGCCCACTCAGATGACAAAGTACAAAAAAAAATGGTGAGCCCAACAATGTGGGACTGAGCTACAAAATGTATAATACATGATACATGACATACCAGCATCAATAGGCCATAAAATAATACAATGGATCCCATATACATAATGTGCCTGGAAAAACATGTGCCAGGACTAAATACAATAAAATATGAGTACATGAGACATAAATATTTCCCCTCCATATATCATGATGAGGGGGGGTTGGTATCACAACCAAATAATCCATGTTGAATAGGAAATGGCTCTGAAAATATGAATGGATCATATGAATGAGACATGCATGCTTTGGGCACTACAAGCGCCTAAAACCAAACCCATCAAATATGTGAAACTACATCTAGGGTTGTAGCATAATCTGAGGTCATCTGGGCATGTGGGGGGCTACCTAAAGGGCCACCCCCTCATGAGGTATGAAACATCTCATACACCCCCGATAATCACTGGTATAATCTGTTGGATCACCAGACCATCAAGTATACGAATCTCAATCATGCAATAATGATCTGAGGTCGAGCGGGTGAGAAAAACCACATCAAAGGGCAATGATTATTCCATTTTCATAATATGAGGCGTTGGACAAGAATGGAAGCTAGAACCAAGGTACACCACCCTCTAGACATGTCTTCTAGAATGAATGTTCTCATGTCGACAAAAGGAGGTCCATCATAGGTGAGGCAATAATGAAGTGACTAGTGGATTGACACTAGGGATGATGATGGAATAGGGGATACTGAGTAGCTGATGGATAAATTCCCTTGTCATAGCATAAAAAGCATGGATGACCTTGCAGCGGCTGACTCGACTCCAGAGGGGATTGGGGATAGTATGACTAGAGGCCAAAATGGGAAGCACAGGATGAATGCGATGTAATATGGATGGAATTCTGTAACAGGAAATATAGGGACTCGAGACAGATTCCACGAATGTGATGATGACTTAACTCAGATGCTCTGAACAAGGGTGACTCGATGATGCTGCCACACAGAATAGGTCCAGGGGGGCCATGCAAACATGAGAAAAATATGGTTAATCTTGACAAAAATCAAAATAGGAGTTGACAAGAGTGAAGGCAAAGTGATGCCCCATGTACAAGTAGCGCATGTGAATAAATTCGATTTTAAGAGGCAGAAAAGTGACCCTTCTTGGAAAAATGGCTTCCTGGTTAAGTGAAAAATTACAAAAAAAAAAATAAGACCTATTATAGTTTTCGGTGATATCTTTCTAATGGTTTTGATGGTTCGTCAAACCAAGCTACGGTTTGGTAACAATGGGCGATGGAAAAACTGGGGCTTTTCCTATAAAAGAGTGGTTCCCCTCCAATTGCAATTAATTTTCTAAATGAGCTATGGTAAATTTGGAGAGGAGGAGAAGGCCCTAAATCTTGTGGATATCATAGTGGACAAACAGACTGTTGGAATCAATATCTAAGACTTTCAGGAAGGTGGCCTTACTTCTCCAAGGATGTCCTTAATGCTTTTTGGAAGAATGGTTCCTAGTGAAGAATCAAGGTAAGAAAGGAATATAGGAATGAACTACTATAGAAGGTATAGAATCATCCCCACCCACCAATTCAAACATGGGGACCAAGTGGTAAGTGTGGTATCACATAAAGTAGAATATTTGAAGATATAGTATCAAGCATCTATGATATATAGCTTGCCGAAGAGGCTGGTAGGACAAACTATCCAAGGAATGGGAGGATAATCGACCATACATAGATCGGAGGGATCTAGGCCGAGACTTTTGTTAATTATGTGAGAAGGTGGCTAGGGGTGCCAACATGCCCCCAAGCATATGTGATGGAGGGCAGTGATATTGTATGCTAAAGGTGGGAATGATGCCCCTAGCTAGAGGACTTTGTGGAGTGTCATGATGTTTTGAGTGCTGAAATAATGTATTCAAACATTCAGTCTCGTAGACACTAAATCCTCAAGAGGATGGTGAAAATATATAGGGGCATAGGTGCCCCCAAGCATGCTATGTACATGCCAAATTTATTTATAATATTGGACTCTAAACACATTTTGATTAGGTGGTTTGCCATTTCATTATCTTATGATTATCTTCTTATGGGAAGAATTGATAGATACAATTAGAGAAAGGAAATAATGGATTACCAATCTCATTTGGCAGTGCATACATGAATACAATGGACTTAATTTCTGGCTTCGCATGCATGGTGTCACTATACCAAAGAGTGGCTTCAGAGATAATGAACTAGTACTCACCGAGAAAACATTGAGGTTGGTCAATAACAATGTCTAAGGGACTAGGTAGTTAATGTAAGATGAAGGAATGATTAAGTGGATTATCCCTAGAGTGATATGAAGTGATATGGGACTCTAGATTTTCTTCTAAATGGGGAAGAATAATGGGACTAGATTCAACACTACCAGATACACTAGGAGGGTTGGGGAGAATTGCTTCTCCCGAACTCTCAAATATGGGTGCCCCCTTACCCAACCATTGGGTGTCAATGTAATGGCCACAAGGTGTATGTGGTTTGAATGCATGCTTTCAAAGTAAGGGGCTATTGAACCAATCGACTTCACTATGGATGAATTCTTTGGACTCCACAACATATTGATCATGGGTGTGCTGTGGAAGGAAATATGCACAATGGTGCATATCATCCCAGGGAAAATCAGGGGTGGTCATGGATTCCTTGATGTCTTCATCTGAATGGAAGATGGGCAGACTGGAGGAAGGGAGACCACATGATGTTCTGGAACTACCTAATGCATCATCATGAGAAATATGGTTCGCATACACATCACTACGAAGGGAAGACAAAGAGCTAGTAGATGAAACATCTACCGATGTTGAGACCAAGGTGTTTGATAAGGGAGGTTCGACTGAAACAGAAGGGGAATCCCTAGAGATTCCTTCCTCCATGGTTCTCATGGATGAAGTTAGATATATAATAGCAATCGAAGATTTTGTCATGTCGACATCTGGGGGAGGTATCACAATGGGTGCAGAATTGTCCTCTAGTTCTGGTGAAGCAGAACTCATAAGTAGAGAAGTACATGATCCACTACGAGCAGCCTTTATTTTGTGAATTTCCTCAACGGTATCGCGAAAGTTGTCGAGACATGGAGAATGATGATAATAGTGGTTGTAAAGGTCGCACAAAGCATAAGGGTGGTTCATGTGAAACGATTTGAGTTTCTTAGCTCAATCAGGTAAGGTAACATGGACCTTCGGGCTGTCAAATTCAGGAAATGTTTCATTGACCACAAGTTTGAGATGAGGAAGCTCAGGACAGTTATTGGTGGAATGCCCAAAAACATCACACAAAGCACACGAAGGTGTCAACTTTGGAGGCTTAGGTGGAGCTGGAGTTGTTTGGGGAGCCTTGTCCTTAGGTTCCTTCTTTTTGGATTTTCCCCCCTCACCAAATGCTTTCGCAACAGGATTAGGTTCCTATTGAGGTGGTTGTGGTACTAAAGAAAAGGGAGGGGTAATGGCGACCAGTTGAACGAGGTTCAAAGTGATATATGGTTTAAGTTGACAAGGTGGAGTGTTTGTTCGAGGATCAATGTACCAGACTGGGATCCCTAGGGTCAAGTTGGGTAAACTCAACATAGCCATAACAGGTACCGAAAAGACTCCAGATGGGGGAGCTAAAAATGGTATCTGGCCTAAAGGGTAATGGCCTGGAAAAACAGCTCCTAAATGGTTAATGTTTGGGGGAACTATTCCTGGTTGAAAAATATTGGGGGAGATAAGAGTAGGAGGAGAAGGTCCTTGAGGAGATGGTCTTGATGGCTGTTTTGAGTGAACAATAGCAGGTTGCGAAGGCGTTGGCTATTGGCTAGTCATAACGGGCCGCTTTTTTCTAGTGTGAGATGCTTGCAACATGCAAAAACTCGATGATCTAGGCTTGATGATAAGAGTGGGGGACTAGGGAATTAACCAATTAAGGTGGAATATTTATAGATTCCAGGTGAAACACTGGTGAGAGGTGCGATTGATTGGTTATCGGCCACCGAAGATATGATGGACTCAGGGGAGGTCTGAGACTTCAATTCATAATATGTCAACTAATCGATAGTGACAATATTTCCATTGTGGGGGGAGCACATATTACGGTGAACAGCAGATGTGACAGCTGACATCGCATAGGTGTAGCTACGACCCAAGAGGATATTATGATCCAAGAGGTTATCAATGACTCCTATTTCAATACAAAAAGTATTTCCTGCAAGTTTAACATGACAATTAAGGAACATTCCAAGGGGCTGGGAAGGGTGACTGTCCCAAGCATGAAAAGTGATGGTGGATGGGGACAGATCAGGGGACCCTATTTTCTTCCAAACATAGGAGGACATCACACATGTGGATGTGCCCTCGTCTATGATACGTCATCGGACATGATCATTATGGATCTTGATTGTCATTTTGAAGGTAAATAATGAGGGTAAAGGGGGATGTTCTGACTTATCAACATCAAAGATGATCAAATGATCATCTGAAGGATCCACAACACCCAGAGTAGATAGTAGAAATTTTCATTGTGATGGGAATTTCTAGAGGACTGCCAACATTGACATGGCGGTAGGAGACTCGACCAAGTCATCTATTATGTTGTAGGTGTGGGTGGCTTTGGTAGAAGCAAATTTACGACATAATGGCCCTTTGGGGATATTAGAAATGACCTATGCCTTATGCAGAGGGATCTGTAAGGGAAAATTTGGTGTTAGAATGGACTCTTCAGATACTTTGTTTTGGGACTCGGTTGTAGACGTAGCGGGTTGCTTGTCATATTGGTGTGAATGGGTCTGAAGGTTGACATCAACAGTATTGACCTCATCAGAATTCATCATGAGGATCTAGTAATCAGGGGTACCAGACTGCAGAGGTTGAGGAGCGGCCTACCCTTGAGGGGGTTGGGCAACAACATATCCTTACTGAGGGAAAGGATTAGTGTACACAGTCGGTTGAGCTGGCACAATGTTTGGAGGAAGCGACGTGGTGGTTATTGTCTTGTGGACACTACTTGGGCTTCCCACGACTAGCGCATCTGGGGTAAAATGGGACAATCATGAGTATAATGTCCATGTACACCACAACATGAACAAGGTTTATTCATATGAAGGGTCTTGTTCTACTTGGGTTGATCACCCTGTTTCTGGTTTGCAGTGTTAGGATGATTCCCTTGGGGTGCATTCGGTTGAGTACCTTGGCGACCCTGGTTACCCTGCACTTGCTGGTTCTGGTTTCCTTTCCCCTTATTATTTTTCTTCTAATTAGGGGGATTAGTCACATTCTACTGAGAATACACTTGACCTTGAGAATAAGGTGGCTATTGTGGCAGAGGTTGAGAAGGCACGGGAGGTAGGGGCATTGATGTTGGAGGGGATGGAGCATCAGTCTGTGCATAGGATAGAAAGGAGATGGGGAAAAATTTGGGTAAACAAGTTGAGAAACATATGGCCCTAGCATTGATTAATGCATCTAGGCAAATGCGTAAGGCATGCTTTGACCAGGATACAAGTTTCCTGAAGGGGGATAAGTGTTGGAGGAACTAGTTCCCCCCTGGGGATAACCATAACTCATGTGAGGAGGAGCATATGGATGTGAGAGTGATCTGAAAATGGAAGTATTTGTAAATGTTGTAAATGTTGTGCAAAGTATCCATTTCCATTTAATTAAATGTGTGCAAAGTTCTCCATGTCTTTCAATTTAAACAAGGTGTATTTGGTAACTGTTTCTGAGTTTATGTGTGAGGGAATGTTAATTAATTTTGATGTTTAACATATTAAATCAGAAATACATAGAAAAATAACTTTAGCATAACATGACTCAGATATTTGGTGAGCAGTTCACCCCTCCTGGGCTACGTCTGTTGGACCAAGCCTCCC
This sequence comes from Pinus albicaulis, assembly GCA_034641835.2. Lineage (NCBI taxonomy): Eukaryota > Viridiplantae > Streptophyta > Pinopsida > Pinales > Pinaceae > Pinus > Pinus albicaulis. Next base: position 327,342,553 of record CM076578.1, read on the forward strand.
AAATTGGCTTGTCCTCTTGTACTAAAATGCTCCAAAATGATAATACAAGTTTAAAAGTGCCTCAATAGGCAAATCTGACTATAAATACAGAATCAGAAGACATGAAAATGCTAAAAATGCCTTTCCATATTCACTAAACAGTGAAAAATTACCAATTCCAATGCCTTCCTCAACAAGGCCCTGATGGCTTTTTTAACTCCTCTGAAGCTTTTCAGGTTGTATAAGTCCTCAAAAAGTTTTTAAACCTCTTCCATTAGGTTCATAAGGAAGAAAATAGTCGAAAATGGTTTTTGGTTCACCTCAAACAGTGAGGTACAACTCAATACAGCTCAATTTCCCCAATGGCCCTAATGGCTCTCCAAACTTCCCTGAAGCTTTTAGGGCTCTGAAAGTCTTCAAAAAATTATGAAACCTATTCCATTAGGTTCAAAAGGTGTAAAATATATGAAAATGGTTTTTGTTTCACCTCAAACAGTGAGGTACAACTCAATACAGCTCAATTTCCCCAATGGCCCTAATGGCTCTCCAAGCTTCCCTGAAGAAAAAATGGTTGTATAATATCTCTACTACCTCTGAAACCTGTCCCAAACACTCCAAAATGCTCATAATACGCAAAATTGACCAAAATTTCGTCCAATTTGGTCCAATATTGGAGAAGTTATGGCCAAAACAACATTATGCCCAATGTCACTTGAAAACCCCACTAATTGTGGGCTAGCTCCAGTTAGTCCGGATAATCTCGCCAATCTCGCCAAAAATAGCGCACCACCATAAATTCCACCAACTTAAGAAACTAGATTAGTTTAAATTAAGCATGGTTTATGGGCGGTTTAAACCAATTTAATGCTAAGCGCGTTTTTAGGCGCTAATGAAGGGGATTAGTGGCTAAGCCACGTTTAGTGGTTAATTAAACCTGCATTAAAGAAATCTGCCATTCAAAATTTTGGAGCTCCTGGTTATGCGCAGTGGTCGCATGAACTCTGGGCTAGCCCTAAGGGGCTAGCCCCTTTTCCCTCCGGCAGAAACTATTTCAAACTTCAAATATAACTCGTCCGCAATAGAGGTTAAGAAACACCGTCGTGGCTCAACGGTAGAGCGCTCTTCTTGTCGACATGAGGTTCGGGGTTCAAACCTGCAGACTTATGAAAATTTTGAACGCCCAATTTTCCATGGCCTGGGGGCCACGTGGCAGCCTCCCATTGGTTCGCCCATATAAAAGTCAAACCATAAACCAATGAGCGAATGCCACTTGTCCACAAATGATTATCTTGAATGAAATATTCCAGGGAATATTTCGAGGAATATTCCAAGAATATTCCTTGGAATATTATTTTTTTCATTTTTCAAAATTTGAAAGTCAAACCTGGTCAACTCAGTTTTTGGAGTTTACTGAAAAATTCAAACTTGCATAACTTTCACATACGATGTCAGATTTGAGTGTCGTTCACAGCGCCAGGATCGCAGCGACGAGGCCTATCTATTCGTTTAAGTTGCAAGTGATTTTGAACACTTTAAATTTTGAGCTTTTTCCATAGCTCGGATTTGAGCTCCTGATCACACCTCCCAAATGAGAAGCTTTTGGACCCCAAAAGCTCACTGAAATGATGAAACTGAACTGTACAGCAAATGAGAGAATAAAAACATCCTCTTCTCTTCAGCCTCCAAAAATTTTCCTTGCATGGCAAATGAAATTTAACTTCAACTAGAAAGAAATTCACTCTTCCCTTCACTGATGCTTATCCTCCTGTCAAGAGCTGCCTTTTTTTCACTCACTCAGAAAATTATTGGCGAGAAAATTGCAGAATAAATCTGAACATCAAGTCCTAAATGGACTACAAGCTTCTTGTAAAATCCTGTCACAAGAATGCACATCAATCTTGAAACAAAAATCTCATGCAAAATTTGAAATGAAGATCACCTCTTTGCTGCTTCAAAGCATTGATTGTCAGCTTCCTGTAACATCAAATATATGGTAATCTTCTTTTCACAATGGTGTATCTATCTATCGATCCACAATCGACAACACCTTTCACTCAAGCATAAGTCGTGCAACATACGACATCAACAACAAGTTGACATGAAATGTGATATACAATTGACACAACCATCAATGTAAAAAATGTGCCCACAATCGACACAAGTCAAAAATCATGTGTGACACAATTGACACAAGTCGATAAACAACAAGATACATCTTGACAAACACATGTGTATGTATCATGTACAATGAACTATTTACAGTTCGCTATTTACACATACAACTTCTATGTACATGTGCAACTTCAACTCTTATTTTCAAATACCAACAAGTTTACACCTCCATGGAGAAATTTTGCAACAACAAAGAAATTCCTTCAACTCGAAATCGCTTTACATGCAATCTTGCATCAAAATTTTCAACCGAAATACATGCATATCACAGTAACTCCTAGAGACAGCCTAGAGTTGCCATAGACCAGTGCCTAGGACATCTTATCATAGCAAGAGGGCATATAATATATCTGGGGTGTCAGTCCAAATGTTCTCCTGCTATCTATTGTAAAACAAGGAAAATGATTTAAACGGAACCAGAACTCACAGAAGCTGTCACAGGGAAAGCAATGTTGCAGAGGCACAATGCAAAGCTCCAATACAAAAGCATCAGACAGTTAAGAGACAATTCACTGTAAAGAGGGCCGATTCAAATAATATATCACAGAAATCAAATATCAGATGGTGTATGCAGTGAAGGAAATATGAAGAAGATACTAGTCAACATGAGGCTGATACCTAGATACACAACAGAACCACATATAGGCTTATCGATTTAAGAATCCATACATGATAATGGCGTTTTAAAAGCACCCTCCTCAAGCAACTAATATAGCAGAAATATGTATGAGATGAGTATGAAACAATATATCATGCCTGAGCCTATTTAAAGCGCTTGACTGTTTCAAGTGTGGGCATCAACTAGGATGAATCCTCACTTAAAACTAGTGAGCCACTCGCATTCCAGTAACATGATACAAGAAGATGTATGAAATGAAATATTGTATTAAACACATAAGAAAAGGTTACATACTGTGAGCTACCAAAGACCAGAATCCTCTAAGACAGATAGAACTCCTCCTCACTGAGACCCTATGGGCTTTGAGCCCTCATACAACAGCTTTACAAAATGTATTACAATATCCCTTTCGCTGCACAGCTCTCTGATAGAAATCTGGAACCCTTACAAAATCTTTTCTCTGAAGTTTTATAGAGGAAGAAGAGGAAAACCCCAAAAAGAAGTCGGTGAACATTTAATTGACTCATTAAAATAGGAATGGTGAGAGTGCCCGCCCACACTGTCTGACGGCGCTAAACTGTTGTAGGTGCTCTGCTGTCGCTCTATGGAGTAAATGCTGGGAAGAGAAATCCTTCAGGAACGTGGCTCAAGGATAGAATAAAATGAACATTGTGTACTTTCCTGAGGGAAAGATCTGCTGAAATAAACCCGAAGGATATGATTTTCGTGCGCTTGTACTCTTTGCCTTCTGAATGCAGGATTGTTATTTAAAATCTTCAGCACGGACGTTGAATTTCCTGCTCTCCGACTGATATTCTTTACGGCAACATTAAGGCCCTTATCTGTAAGAAACTTGTGATTTGATTGCTCTGGAGGTTTCGGTGGACCTTTACTCGGGCTTCTTTAATGAAATCATGTCACGGAAACTACCCCGGGCTTTTCTTCATAAATTCTGCTTCTGAAAGATGGTCCTTTGATGCGTTTTCGAATTTTGAAATGAAGGTTGGAGATTATAGCGATTTTCCGCCCCTGTATCCCTGCAAAAATCCACAAACCTGTTAGGAAAACAAATGCACGGAGGGGGCGATTATGGAGGACGGGAGAGCAATGGTGCGGCGGTGGTGGAACAGTGATTTATGCGTGAAAACAGTGAAAAATGCAATGGCACGGTGTATAATGGGGCCTGGAAGAGAAATGCATCGCTGGCTGTGTGATTATGGTCCATAGGCATAGATCAACGGCGGATATCAGATGGTGGAACAATACATGAGATGAGCGAAATGCATATGAAACGTTTACATTTTAATGTAAAATGCGACACTTTGGTTACATGTGGAAATACACGGAAATGCGGTGAAATGCAGTGGAATGAGATGGCACGACTGCATGAGGTGGGACCCATTATGAAATCGCAATCGCAATCGAAGACGGGAGTATGGTGGAATGACACAGCATAAAACTTCTGATGCGATTGGGGGAAGCAGTAATATGGAAAACCTTTGAAACACGAAAGCATAACAAAATTTGAGCTAACAAAGGGAAAGCCCTTCATTTTTATGATTGGACGGAAGGGCTGAGTGGTGGGGCCCAAGGGAAATGCAAATCACAATCGGAAATCAGGGCGGAAGACTAATCACAATCGCAATGGGGAATGTGCGATGCAATCAGAGCGATGCGATTAATCGGGTCAGAGTTGCTTGCGATGCAAGTGATCGAGGGGAAAGGACTTGAGTATTTAGACTAAGGGCATATGTGGGGAAGTGGTTGAGGCTTGCGGTAAATGGGCCAGGCCTTATATATGTTCGAATTGGGTTTTGTGGCCCTTTTTTAATGTATTTTAGGGGTGTTAAAGGAAACAACAGGCACAAACACGGATTTTCAAGGCTAAAAGAGGGGGTTTCGAATGGTTTAAAGGGGCTTCTTAACAAAAATTTAGCAAGGGGCTAAGATGATCAACATTGGCTCCACCTGGGGACGACACGTTCATCCTTGAGCATGTCGAGAACTCGCAGACCACCTGATCATCTCCTATGCTGACTCTGCTCCCCAGCATTTCTCCCTTTTCACTTGATAATTCATTACAACACCCACATTATTCAAACAAAGATAGAAACAAAAACTAAACATAGCCGAACCAAGATTAGACTATTTGGCTCGCTGGACTTTGCAGAAATTGGCACAACTACCTACATGCTCATAGGCTGAGCTTTATTCAGCTTTTCCTACCTACACTACTCTATTATGGAAAACTCTGATGCTCTAGGTGATGCAATAATGCCAGTGCAGCCGGTCAAGCATTAACTAAAAAGGATATGAGCACCGACTGCCTATCAGAGATAACCACAGGGTGCTCTGCATGTGGTTCTTCAAAAATGCGGTCACCATCAGTGGTGACCTCTTCTGATGAATCTGGCCCTGTTGAAAAATTAATGCTGGAAAATTTGAGCTAATCAGGGCCTTCATGTATTCTGCCACAGGATCAATAAACAAATGGTGCACACTCTTTTCTTTTAGGCCTTCCATGATTGGCAGGCTGTCTGTGTCCCGGGCAGTTCTGATTACTGCATCTTCCACTACATCTTCAGAGTGACTCTTCAAAGCTTGATCACCATCTTCTTGTATTTCTAAAGGCAGTGGTATCTCTTCCTTTTGTTCCATGATGGCAGCTTTTAAAAACTTCGTTTCTGTTTGCAACATGCTGCTCAAAAAGCCCCTAGATCCTTTTTCAAATGTGTTCAGGAAATAATCGTAAGGATCATGAAATGATACCTGGTTACGAATATCTGGCAGGCAGGCTTCATCTAGGATCTCTTCTTCTTCCACTGGATCAAGAACAAGACTCTCTTTAGGAAGACAATCTTCTTCATTTCCTTCATTCTCTAAACTAGAGGACTCATCGTATATTGGAGCTGAGTCCTTTTGGAGCTCTGGTATATTCTGCGCTGATGTGCTGAGCTCTTTGAAAAGATTTATGTATTCTTGAGCAGGGGCTTGTACCTTTGCTTCCTCTTTTTCAAGAGAAGGCTTGTTACTTTCATCTTGCTCAAGGATCTCTTCTTTGCTCTCCTCCTCTTCTTCCTGTATTGAATCATGTTTATTTAACATAATTTCCAGCAACCTGATTTCTTCATTCCATGGATTAAAGTCTTCCACCGAATTTCCTTCCTCCTTTGAAAAGGAAAGCTGCTGGTTTTCAGTCTTTCTGATGGTCTATGGTAAAGTAGGATGAGGATTCAAGGAATATTCATATGCTATTATACTATCATAGCTATCCCCATCTGTATCATAGATAGGCTGACTGGTTTCATTACTATTCTGAGATTGTTGGCCCTGGCTTTCTTCCCATGGGTCTACTCATGATGGTTCTGTAGGCTCAGTTTCTCTCTGGAAACAATCATCATCAAATAGATCATAACTAGGAAAGTCATAATCGTAAGCCATGTCACCAATCAGACCTGTCGGATTCTCAGCAAGTTCTTCTTCGTCCTGATCCATAGAGGATTTTTCTGGATCCGAATCATCAAACTCAATAGGCGAGTGGGCAATGAAATCTGCACCATCAAACTCATAAAATGAATGAGCAAGAGTGTGTGTTCCGTAGAAGATTTATAAGGTGGGTTGTTGATTTAATATCTGATCAATCGCTTCTTCTATCAAAGGAAAAGATTGTCTTGTGTTCCTTTGTGCAGAAGGGCAGCAGCTCTCTGTTTCTTGTACTAGCTGACTGGGAGGCGGGATATTCTCCTGAGCCTCCTCTTCCACATCAAAATCTGCCTCTTCTATGTGGTCTCTTGCATCCTCGAGACAGCGCTCCCTATTTTCCATTGCTACTAGGTCTCGATACTCTCTGATCAACATAACACAAGACATAGGTAAGCAACTAGGCAGTTCCTGATCGCTTCCCTCCTTATCTTCTATAGGTTTTAAAGTATCATATGTACCTTGCTCACTATCCACGTCTTGGGTTTTTTCTTGTGATTGCAAGAGTTTGATCCCAGCTTCATATCTTTCAATCATCACTCTTAGAAGGATTTTCTTAAGCATGGGTGTGCAACTTGGGATGAGAAGAGTAATCTGTGGGAGGTCCTCCACTTCTAGTTTTGCCATGCCACGTGATATTTCATCTCTGCACTCTGCTATGAAACTCGGATGCATTTTTGCAAACTGCTCAGAGTCTTCCACCAGTGGAGTCTTTTTAATTGTTTTGGAACTGTGCAGTCGCCAGGTGGATGGTTTAAGATCTTACTGTCCACCACAGTGATCTACCAAATGAAAGCTATCTGTCTCTTCCCCATCAGAGTAGGGACTGCCAATAGATTTATCAAACAAACAACAGTGGAATTGCCAAGGTGAGAGATTCGCAACTCTTCAACTCTCTGTGCTCACCTGATTAGAGAGTGAATCTGATTTGTCGAGGCCCAGGGAAATTGGTTTTTCGTGAATTCGTCCCCGGCAACGGCGCCAGAAAGATGTTGTAACTCCTAGAGATAGCCTAGAGTTGCCATAGACCAGTGCCTAGGACATATTATCGTAGCAAGAGGGCATATAATATATCTGGGGTGTCAGTCCAAATTTTCTCCTGCTATGTATTGTAAAACAAGGAAAATGATTTAAACGGAACCAGAATTCACAGAAACTGTCACAGGGAAAGAAATGTTGCAGAGGCACAATGCAAAGCTCCAATACAAAATCATCAGACAGTTAAGAGACAATTCACTATAAAGAGGGCCGATTCAAATAATATATCACAGAAATCAAATATCAGATGGTGTATGCAGTGAAGGAAATATGAAGAAGATACCAGTCAACATGAGGCTGATACCCATATACACAACAGGACCACATATGGGCTTATCGATTTAAGAATCCATACATGATAATGGCATTTTAAAAGCACCCTCCTCAAGCAACTAATATAGCAGAAATATGTATGAGATGAGTATGAAACAATATATCATTCCTGAGCCTATTTAAAGCGCCTGACTGTTTCAAGTGTGGGCATCAACTAGGATGAATCCTCACTTAAAACCAGTGAGCCACTTGCATTCCAGTAACATGATACAATAAGATGTATGAAATGAAATATTGTATTAAACACATAAGAAAAGGTTACATACTGTTAGCTACCAAAGACTAGAATCCTCTAAGACAGATAGAACTCCTCCTCACTGAGACCCTACGGGCTCTGAGCCCTCATACAACAGCTTTACAAAATGTATTACAATATCCCTTTCGCTGCACAGCTCTCTGATAGAAATCTGGAACCCTTACAAAATCTTTTCTATGAAGTTTTATAGAGGAAGAAGAGGAAAACCCGAAAAAGAAGTCAGTGAACATTTAATTGACTCATTAAAATAGGAATGGTGACAGTGCGCCCACATTATCTGATGGCGCTAAACTATTGTAGGTGCTCTGCTGTCGCTCTATGGAGTAAATTCTGGGAAGAGAAATCCTTCAGGAACGTGGCTCAAGGATAGAATAAAATGAACATTCTGTACTTTCCTAAGGGAAAGATCTGCTGAAATAAAACCCAAAGGATATGATTTTTGTGCACTTGTACTATTTGCCTTCTGAATGCAGGATTGTTATTTAAAATCTTCAGCACGGACGTTGAATTTCCTGCTCTCCGACTGATATTCTTTACCACAACATTAAGGCCCTTATCTGTAAGAAACCTGTGATTTGATTGCTCTGGAGGTTTTGGTGGACCTTTACTAGGGCTTCTTTAATGAAATCATGTCACGGCAACTACCCCGGGCTTTTCTTCGTAAATTATGCTTCTGAAAGATGGTCCTTTGATGCATTTTCGACTTTTGAAATGAAGGCTGGAGATTATAACGATTTTCCGCCCCTGTATCCCTGCAAAAATCCACAAACCTGTTAGTAAAACAAATGCACAGAGGGGGTGATTATGGAGGACGGGAGAGTAATGGCGCGGCGGTGGTGGAACAATGATTTATGCGTGAAAATAGTGAAAAATGCAATGACATGGTGTATAATGGGGTCTGGAAGAGAAATGCATTGTTGGCTGTGTGATTATGGTCCATAGGCATAGATCAATGGCGGAGATCGGACGGTGGAACAATATATGAGATGAGCAAAATGCATATGAAACCTTTACATTTTAATGTAAAATGCGACACTTTGATTACACGTGGAAATACACGGAAATGCGGCGAAATGCAGTGGAATGAGATGGCATGACCGCATGAGGTGGGACCCATTATGAAATCACAATCGCAATCAGAGGTGGGAGTATGGTGGAATGACATAGCATAAAACTTCCGATGCGATTGGGGGAAGCAGTAATATGGAAAACCTTTGAAATGCAAAAGCATAACAAAATTCGAGCTAACAAAGGGAAAGCCCTTCATTTTTATGATTGGACGAAAGGGCTGAGTGGTGGGGCCCAAGGGGAAGTGCAAATCGCAATCGGAAATCGGGCGTAAGACCAATCGCAATCGCAATGGGGAATGTGCGAACATAATCCCAAAAACATGTGGGTGACTAAGAGCTGAACTAAAAGACATTGCTGCAATATAAGTGAGTATCATACTCATCTTTTACACCTCCATGGCGAAATTTTGCAACAACAAAGAAATTCCTTCAACTGAAATTGCTTTCACATGCAATCTTGCATCAAACTTTTCAGCTGAAATACATGCATACAAAATCTGAAATTTGCATGTACAAAATGAGTATGACTTACTGCATTAAGAAGTTAATCCACTTCCTACCAATCCAACTCCATGGTGTCTTTTCCTTCTACAAAATTTCTACATGTGAATCTTCCATTTCCCCATCGATAATGGAATCCATAGATCCACTTACGCCAATCTTTTTGTCCTCTAGTTGCATGTGCTTTGGACGACTTGTTGGATGCAAATTCCAACAATGAGAGACATCATGTCCCTTGTTTTGACAAAATGTGCAACTCTTATGCACTTTTTGTGAAAGTTTTCTTTGCCTCTTCTACTTCCTGTGTGCTTTCTTTTTCAACCAACATCTTGAAGCAATATGGTTAAATCCACCACAAAATGTGCAACAAAAATTTCTTTCATTTGAACAAGAAAAATTATCATTCTTTGCTGAAACATAATCAAATTGATCATGTGAATAATTATACCTCTTTTGCTGCATGTAATTTCCATCCTTTTTGTCTTCGAAAGACGATGAACTAGTAGAGGAGACAACTTTCTTTTTCAGAATTTCATCACTTTTCTTATCTTGAAAACTGTTTACATTTGCATGCTCGCCATAAGCGACATGTTTACCCTCTACTTGCTGCAATTATGGCTTAAAACAATGGCAATCATCCTTAAAACAATTTTGACATATGTGCATTTTAGAACTTGGAATAAAGGTTCTCTTTAAATTTGCATCACATGCATTCAAGGATTTGGATTTATGGCTTAAAACAATGGCAATAATCCTTAAAACAATTTTGACATATGTGCATTTTAGAACTTGGAATAAAGGTTCTCTTTAAATTTGCATCACATGCATTCAAGGATTTGGATTCTTCGCCATTAAACTACACATATCCAAGACCAACATTCTTGGGTCGCTCCACAACCGAAATAGGGTCAACCATGCCTTGTGCATGCTTGATCAAACCTTTTCCTTATGATATCCCATCTTAAACATTAATTTGGACCCTATACCCCTTGTATGTTTTTCAAAAGAATCAACACACTTTCCAATTGAGGAAATTGAAGACAAGTTGGAATGGTTTACCTCTTCCTCACACTTGTTCTTGGACAAAGCTTCTTGAGCTTGAAGGAGTTGTTTCTCCATGTCATGCAGTCTTTGGAGAATTGTTTCCTTCTCTTCCTTCATGGCTAACAATTTTGCATGAAGCTTAGCACTTTCTCTTTGATCCTCAATCAAAATCTACACCATGTCCTTCACCTTAATGAACTCATTCTTCATGTCATAATTGAAGAATCTCGTGAAGTAGAAAACTTCACTTGTAGAGGAAGTTGTCATTATGTAAATGGTCAAATAAACAAAAGGAACTTCAAAGAAAATTTCTCAAAGCTTTTCAAACAAATGACAAGCTTTTAACCAAATGGATGTAAAGACCCCTTCTTATTCAAGCAACCATAAAACACAAACTCCAATAGCTTTTGTAGCAAACACTATTCAAGTGGGTTTGTTTTCCAAAGATAATCTTGAGGTTCTTTGGGGAAAGGGAATAGTCTACAACTCTTTCCAAGACTTAGCTATCAACAGTTATCTTTTCAACTCAAGCAAACTCATACAATCAACCATTTTGCAACCAATAAAACAGTCAATATTTTACATTGTTTTAACACCTTTTGCACAAAAACAAATGCTCAACCTAAGCTCTGATACCATATGATCTGAAAATGGAAGTATTTGTAAATGTTGTGCAAAATTCTCCATGTCTTTCAATTTAAACAAGGTGTATTTGGTAACTATTTCTGAGTTTATGTGTGAGGGAATGTTAATTAAGTTTGTTGTTTAACATATTAAATCAGAAATACATAGCAAAATAACTTCATCATAACATGACTCAGATATTTGGTGAGCAGTTCACCCCTCCTGGGCTACGTCTGCTGGACCAAGCCTCCCAAATTGGCTTTTCCTCTTGTATTAAAATGCTCCAAAATGCTAATACAAGTTTAAAAGTGCCTCAATATGCAAATATTACTGTAAATACATAATCAAAAGACATGAAAAATGCTAAAAATTCCTTTCCATATTCACTAAACAGTGAAAAATTACCAATTACAATGCCTTCTTCAACAAGGCCCTTATGGCTCTTTGAACTCCTCTGAATATTTTTGGGCTGTATAATTCCTCAAACAGTTTTAAAACCTCTTCCATTAGGTTCATAAGGAATAAAATAGTCGAAAATGGTTTTTGGTTCACCTCCAACAGTGAGGTACAACTCAATACAGCTCCATTTCCCCAATGGCCCTGATGGCTCTCCAAACTTCCCTGAAGCTTTTTGGGCTCTAAAATTATTCAAATAGTTCTGAAACCTCTTCCATTAGGTTCAAAAGGTGTAAAATAGCTTAAAATGGTTTTTGATTCACCTCAAACAGTGAGGTACAACTCAATACAGCTCCATTTCCCCAATGGCCCTAATGGATCTCCAAGATTACCTGAAGAAAAAATGGTTGTAGAACACCTCTACTGCCTCTAGAACCTATCCCAAACACTCCATAATGCTCAGGATACCCAAAATTGACCAAAATTTCGTCCAATTTGGTCCAATATTGGAGAAGTTATGGCCAAAATAACATTTTGCCCAATGTCACTTGAAAACCCCACTAATTGTGGGCTAACTCCAGTTAGTCTGACTAATCTAGCCAATCCCGCCAAAAATAGCGCGCCACAATAAATTCCACCAACTTAAAAAACTGGATTAGTTTAATTTAAGCATGGTTTATGGGCGGTTTAAACCAGTTTAATGCTAAGCGTGTTTTTAGGTGCTAATGAAGGGGATTAGTGGCTAAGCCACATTTAGTGGTTAATTAAACCTGCATTAAAGAAATATTCCATTCAAACTTTCGAAGCCCCTAGTTATGCGCGGTGGTCACATGAACTCCGGGCTAGCCCCTTTTCCCTCTGGCGGAAACTATTTCAAACTTCAAATATAACTTGTCTGCAATAGAGGTTAAGAAACACCGTCGTGGCTCAATAGTAGAGCGCTCCGCTTGTCAACATGAGGTTCAAGGTTCAAACCTGCGGACTTAGAAAAATTTTGAACGCCCAATTTTCCATGGCCTGAGGGCCACGTGGTGGTCACCGGGCCTGCCACATGGCAACCTCCCATTGGTCCGCCCATATAAATGTCAAACCATAAACCAATGAGCGAATGCCACTTGTCCACAAACGTTGGAAAATGGAATATTTCAGGGAATATTCTCAAGAATATTCTAGGGAATATTATTTTTTTAATTTTTCAAAATTTGAAAGTCAAACCTGGTCAACTCAGTTTTTGGAGTTTACTGAAAACTTCAAACTTGCATAAATTTCACAGACGATGTCGGATTTGAGTGTCGTTCACAGTGCCAGGATCGCAGTGACGAGGCCTATCTGATCGTTCAGGTTGCAAGTGATTTTGAACACTTTAAATTTTGAGCTTTTTCCATAGCTCAGATTTGAGCTCCTGATCAGAGAGAGATCCAACGACACCATCGGCGGCATGAGATGACCCAGTGCGTTGGCACCATGAGGTCTAGGAAGATCTGGTAAAACGATATAAACATAACCAAACTTGACATAGATCAAGTCATATTTTAATGCGACCTAGAGAGCTTATTCCTCAGACTAAGCAAAATGAGATGTGACATATTTACCAATGGGGGATAAGAGCATTTGAAGAAACAAATCCATATAGACATGGTCGTCGAATGTTGGAGCTCTACACACGCTCCTTCTTCTAGGCGATTCTTGGACATGGTCAGAAAGGCGGGTGGAAGAGGATTGACGGAATATTGTCAACAACTCAGTACTGGTATCATAACGAAGGGGTAACTGGAAGTATGATAGAGACACTTTAGTGAGATTTGCAAAGCGGTATGAGATGCAGCAGGTTGATCGATATAAGACTTTGCAGCTTCTCTAGTGAGCATACATTGGAATAAAAGAAGGCAAATGGAGTCATTAGTGATGGAATTAGACGAACACCACATATGAAAGGAGTGGAAATGATTACTGGGGTCCTCTCCAGTGTTTCCTTCAAACTTAGGAATGTCGGAAGGAAGCTTAGTTGGCATAGCTAGCCAACTTGCATCGTGGAGTATGGGGACATTGATTAACTGGCTAAAATTGGGAAGGCTTAAAGCTGCCATAAAAGGTAGCAAAGGAGTAGTCGGGATGGTTCCAGTAGCGGTTCCATTAGTACTAGCTCTAGCATTAGGGCCAGGGCCACCAAGGCTTCAAGACCTGCACCCGCATAGGTGCCTGACATGGTGATGGTATGAGGGTGAGGAGAATTGGGGTTAGAATCAAAGGAAGAACCCGATGAACCAGAATCATAATCAGTATGGGGACTCGGGGTAGGACTAGCTTAGACCCTACAGGTTGGAGTGAGACATACTAACAGAAACTGAGGGTGAAGATCTTGGAGTCTCTGTGTTAAATGCCTTGGGGGCGTAATGATGGCAAGTCACAAATGACATGAAAAGGATGAAGAACAAAGGATCTATGAGGCATATTAATTAACTATGGTTTTTATGTCTTATCTTGGGGGTGTAAACCAAGCTCTATTCACTTTAGGTGTGAGTGTGTGTAAGCCTTGTGTTTATTTTAATTAAGCCCAAACGGTTATTTTAAAAATAAAAAAAAAAATGTTGAAAAACTATAAATGAAATTGAAATGACAGTAAAATAAACAGCTAATCATGCTTAAATACCAATCCAAAGAAGGCTCTAAAACAACCATATGAAAAGGGTGCGAAATTGACTCAAAACACACTAAAATGGAAAAGATATAATGTCTAAGGGACAAGGATCTAATGAATCTATACTACTAGAAATGACGGAGAAAACAACAAGAAACTAAAGGGGAAAAATGCTGAAAAATATAAGGTTAAAGGTTAAAAACCTAGGGAAAACAAATGGACCCTAAAGAAACGACCAAAAAAAACTCAAGAGATGGTTTTGGATGTAACAATATGTTAGGGTCCCGTGATTTGGCCGATTGGCTAGCCAAATGACGATGTAACATCAAACCAAGCTTTGGAGCCCAAGGACCTAGCCTTCCTGGACTCAGAGAGGGCTCTCTCTATAAGTGTAAAAGATGTCGGTGTGTTTACTTGCGATGTTATGATATTAGGCTAGTTATGAAGTGTGTTTTTGGTTTTTTTTAGTTTTTAAGTTTGTGAGGGATGAAACTGATCAAATACATAAACTGGATGACAAGATGTAGATAAATTGGGCTATGGGGTCAAACATATCAAGGAAGCTATGAAGTGATGATGTAAAGCTGCTGTAGGGCCGATTTGATTCACAGTAGAAGGGATCTCAGGGCAAAATGGATTAAATGAACAATAAGTTGGTGAAAGACAAGGGATTTCAAGTGCAAACTAGTTAATAGCAGACATAAACATGTAATAGCAGGCCATTAATCATGCTAGGAATAACTAT
>CM076578.1:327357547-327486945 GCA_034641835.2 Pinus albicaulis
TCTAGATGTGACAGCGCTATTGCCCTCATCCTCATCAATGTGTATGGGAAACATCTCAATAGTTGGATCCTCCTGTGAAAAGGAGATCCCCATGCCCTCTTATTCAAGAATATGAAATGGAGGTCTTGCTTCTGACAAAGTGTAATGCAAGATGTTAGCTTTTCCCATGGTTTTCTGAAGTGGGGTTTCCTCTATGACATGCAATGATTTTATTTTCTCAAGTTTTCCTTGCTCATGTGTCTTAGGAAGTTTTTCACCAAATCTTACCACCAATGTATCTATCAATATTGCATAAGAGGAAATGTTTCCATTCTTTAAAGAATAAGATTCAAAAATCCACCATGCATGAGCCTTACCTCTGAAATGCAGTGCTGCAACTCTGGTGGCTTCCTCTTCAGAAATATGGTGCAGCTGCAAATAAGAGTCTAGCTCCAGCTGAACATGTAGGTGATCCGGAAAAAGTAGATAGAAGAAATCTATCTGCATCCTGCTGCTTGCTCTTCTCCACCTGGATCTTGCAAAACTCCTGGAAATCAGTATGACCTCTAAACCTCTCAGTTTGAGATTCATACTCCTACAACGAATCACTAAGAGTTCTCCTCTTAGGCGGTTTTCCTCCTCCCATCCATCTCAAGGTAGACCTGGGCACTTGACTGCACTGTGCATCATGGTGTGTAGCTACATGCTCACACTCACCATATGAAAATCTAGATTCAGCTCTAGATTCAACCTCCTTTGGAGATCACATCTCCAATCTCATTTTCTTCAGCTCTCCTTGAAAGCTCTGCATAGATTTTGGAAGAAGCTTTGTGAGCTTGTCTTCCTTTTTCCTTTCACATACTGAAGCTTTCTAGCTTCTGTCCATCTCTCCTTCCTTTGATAGCTGGATCTCACAGGCTGAGCCAGAGATCATGCTTTGATACCATTGTAATATTCCAAAATCGGGACAACTCATGAATCATGCATTAAAAACGAATTTACAGCAACATATGTAATAAAACAGTGAAATGGACTCTTGGATCGCATATATTAGTCAATATGAAACCTAAATCCAAGATTATAGCTGAAACAAATCAAACTACGTGGGTTAAACAGATCTCCCACACCTAGGATTGCCAAAATGTGCTAAAACCCCAAAACTGCAAAATACCGGAGTTGCTGCATAAGGGACTACGTAGTCTAAGAGAGGATTTACACATAAAAATGACAGAGACAAATAGATCTAAAATTATATTAGACAATATTCTTAGAAAATGAGATCTAGTCTCTTTTATACAAAATACAAGAGAACCCGATAAGGGTTTCTTGTCAAACACTCTGCATAAAAAATGTGATATTCAGTAATTTACTGAATAACCAATGCAACATTGAAGTACATGATTGTAGAAGGCTGAAATATGTCTGATATTCTGTATATCCCTCAAGGTCTTCCTCCCATGAAAGGATGAACCTCTCAATCACAAGGAAACACTGCAACGGAGCCACCAAACCATGCACTGAGTACTGCCTCCAAAATAACGCATTCCCTAGCTGGAACAACGCTGGGAATGTATGGAAAATGTGTGGTCTGATACCATAGATCTGAAATCAGCTCTGGAGCTCTCCAAACATGTCCCTCAAGTGAAGGAAACCTTCCTCCAATGAGAAACTAGCTCAGGAACCGGGATTCCAATCCCTTCCACTGCTGCACCTAGCAACACTGCACAATCTCTGGAAAAAATGTGCTGCTGAAGTTGTATGGAGTTTGGCCTGAAAAAATGATGTGGAATGATGAATTCAAACTCTCCCAATGAGGCTCCTCAAAGGAAAGAGGTGGGATTCTCGCTCGGGAACACCCTGTGCTAAACAACACTGCAACCCTGCTAAGCAGCAACGGGAGAAAAAGCCTGAGCAGACATGAAAAATAATCTAAGACATGAAGAATAATGCTGCCATCCCCTTCCTTATATAGAATATGAATTTTCTTTCCCTTGGCCCCACTCAATTAGGTCATCTCTATCCAAAGATACATCTCCCTCCAAAACTGCGTTATTCCTCCTTGGATTCCTCCTCCTCCATAGCTGCGCTGTTGACTTAGTCAAAGAAGCTTGATTTTATCCCTGTTCACACATGGAGGTGTTTTATTAAGCTAGAAAGAGTGTATCCTTTCACACTTGGAGTGTTTTTATCCTCCTTAGGAGACTTATGGGCTTTTCTACCCATTTATATACCGACTGGAGCTGCTGCTAACTCTAATGTTCCATTTAGTTTTGAGGCTAAAATTTTGGAACATTACATGAATAGTCACTTTGAAGGTCTTTTAGGTATGATTGAAGAACTTAGGAGTTCCCTTCTCTTTAATCATCACTTATTTGTTATCTTAAATTTTTTCTTTCTCTGAAAGTGAATAGCTAGAGAATTTAGGAGTTCCCTGCTCTCTAGGGTTTTCTGGATTGTTGTCTCAAATTTTACTTGATAAAGCTAGGCCAAAGAAGTTTATGGTGTGCCCTGTCCTTTGGTTCTTTCTTAATCGAGGTGATCTTAAAGGCCCTTCATGTTCTAAGTATATGTTAAAGGATTCTTAATTTCCCTTTAAACCTACTAAACTCACAATTTAATGTTCATTTCACACCCACCTAAGCTATTAAGATCCATTTGGCTTTGTTAACTTGCCCTATGAAACACCCTTGACTTATTGTTGTACTTTTCAAGCCTTTCATAGACCCCATAGCCCAATGGTTTGAATTTCTCTTACTCTATCTGCTCTTATTAACAAGCAACCCAACCAAACAAAAACAAAACAAACAACCCTATCATTTTAACTAGCCTAAAATAAACATCCTAAATCAATCAAGTTACATCTTTTACAAAAAGATAGAGATAGACCTCTCTGAGTCCAGGAAGTCTAGGTCCTAGGGCTCCAAATTTGGTTTGATGTTACCCTTTTTCATTTGGTTTGGGCCAATCTGACAAATTACAGGGACCTAACATAATGGCGACTCCACTGCGGAAATCATTTTATCATTAAACATAAAAAGAACCTAGTCAAAAATACTTTCTGGATTAAGTATTTCTTTCACATAGGGGTTTTTCCTTTAAGACTGTCACAAAATCTCAACCTTTATGATTTTTGGGTCCAAATCATGGCTTCTAGAAGAATCTATACTAGTTCTCATCTTGACCCAAATCCTCCTGCAATAGTTTACAATCCTGAAATCATCCTTAGGAAGTCTCCTAGATTTAAAAACCCAACTGTTAGCAGACCTATCCACAAAGCAAGTTCCCTACCTGAAAACCTTAAAAACTTGCAAAATACCTGGTTGTTGATGGTGGACAACAACCGACCTCAATAAAGTTGTAAATCATCCACCTGGTGACGCCACAACCCTTAATAGGCCTAAAGACTCCACTGGTAGAAGAATGTAGAATGGTTATAAAGATGCAGTAACCCTTTTGTCCGAATAATTAACAAAGATGAATCCAAGGATACAATGCAATTATGCTCCAATGAACAGAGATCACATTTCTGGATTGCCCCACAAAATGCCTCAAATAAATTGGGACACAAACCTGCCTATGCTTCAAGATGAAAATTTTGATGACCCCTTGTTACATCTCATCAAATTTAATATACATACATGGAGGTTAAAAGTTGAATGGCATGAGGATTGCCTCATGAAAATGTTCATGGTGACATTAGAAGGTAAAGAAAGGGAATGGTATGAAGGCTTGGACCATGGTAGTTTGTTTTCTTTAAAGGATTTCCACAAGGTATTTTATGAGCATTATAAAGAAAATTGTTCATCTTTATAATTAACTGAAAATTGTTGTTATCAATCTGAAGATCTCATACAATAACTTGTAAACATTGATGAAGATTTGGGAAATTGGCATCCTGAAGTTCTATTAGAGGAAATTCATGCATTTCATACTCAACTTTCATAACAACCAAGAGGAGTTGGTTGAGGATGAAATCAATCAGGGAATGGAAGAAAATCCACAGGATCTCTCTGAAGGGACAAGTGATGATTCACCATCTCTTCTATGTGAGGCTCAAGAAGAACTTCAGCCTTATGACCAACCTTCACAAGAGAAAGAGGGAAACTGGGTTTCTGTCTAAAGAAAGCAAAAAATTCCTCCTCTTTTAACTGAAGAAGAAAAATCAGATCCTAGATCTAACATAATGGCGACTCCACTGCAGAAATCATTTTATCATTAAACATCAAAAGAACCTAGTCAAAAATACTTTCTGGATTAAGTATTTCTTTCACATAGGGGTTTTTCCTTTAAGACTGTCACAAACTCTCAACCTTTCTGATTTTTGGGTCCAAATCATGGCTTCTAGAAGAATCTATACTAGATCTCATCTTGACCCAAATCCTCCTGCAATAGTTTACAATCCTGAAATCATCCTTAGGAAGTCTCCTAGATTTAAAAACCCAACTGTTAGCAGACCTATCCACAAAGAAAGTTCCCTACCTGAAAACCTTAAAAAATTGCAAAATACCTGGTTGTTGATGGTGGACAACAACCAGCCTCAATAAAGTTGTAAATAATCCACCTGGTGACGCCACAACCCTCAATAGGCCTAAATACTCCATTGGTAGAAGAATCTAGAATGGTTATAAATATGCAGTAACCCTTTTGTCTGACTAATTAAAAAATATGAATCCAAGGATACAACGCAGTTATGCTCCAATGAACAGAGATCACATTCCTAGATTGCCCCACAAAATGCCTCAAATAAATTGGGACACAAACCTGCCTATGCTTCAAGATGAAAATTTTGATGGCCCCTTGTTACATCTCATCAAATTTCATATACATACATGGAGGTTAAAAGTTGAATGGCATGAGGATTGCCTCATGAAAATGTTCATGGTGACATTAGAAGGTAAATCAAGGGAATGGTATGAAGGCCTGGACCATGGTAGTTTGTTTTCTTTAAAGGATTTCCACAAGGTATTTTATGAGCATTATAAAGAAAATTGTTCATCTTTATAATTAACTGAAAATTGTTGTTATCAATCTGAAGATCTCATACAATAACTTGTAAACATTGATGAAGATTTGGGAAATTGGCATCCTGAAGTTCTATTAGAGGAAAATCATGCATTTCATACTCAAGTTAACTTTCATAACAACAAAGAGGAGTTGGTTGAGGATGAAATCAATCAGGGAATGGAAGAAAATCCACAGGATCTCTCTGAAGGGACAAGTGATGATTCACCATCTCTTCTATGTGAGGCTCAAGAAGACCTTCAGCCTTATGACCAACCTTCACAAGAGAAAGAGGGAAACTGGGTTTCTGTCCAAAGAAAGAAAAAAATGCCTCCTCTTTTACCTGAAGAAGAAAAATCAAATCCTAAACATACAACCAGCCTCAAAATTTTTATGTAAAGAAGATATTTCTATTTATTCCACTGCTGACCTATCCATTGATGCATTTTATCATACAGATACTATAGAACAGATTGATACTAATGTTTTACTACCTTCTCAAGAAGACCTATTGTCAGAGAATTCTTCTGATGAGGACCTTCACACAGAATTCAACCCATTCAATCAAAGCATATCAGTTTTGTTTAAAGAAAAAAAAATAGTATGTAATGAGGCTGCCAAGTCAGATGATCATGAAGAAGAGGTGGAGTGTCTTTCTCAAAAGCATCCCAATCACAACCAAATGGAACAAGAATTAGTCCTGGATGAAGGCCATGGTTTAAATCCTCATAGCCAGGTATTATTCAGAGACCCTTTTGTTGGTTTCTTAGAGACATTTAAAGATGGAGTAAAATATGCAAGGAATAGTTTGTTGCAGGGTTTAAAGAAAATTTGGAGCACTACTGTTCAGAAGAAGGAAAAATGGGAGTGGCCTTTCAGCATACCTAAAAGGTCGAATAAAAATCAATCATCTAGTCACTTACTTGATTGGTTGCATTGGAGAAAGGAGTTCACTTAGTGAATATATGCCTCCAAGTTAGATTAATATAGATAGGTATGCAAATAATCTCAACACTATGATCATTTTTTTAGTTTTAGATTTTTTTGACAAAAATAGAGAAAAAGAACAAAAAGAGAAAAGAGGGCAGACAACAGAAGAGGTAAGCCCCATACCAAAAAGAATATTTCTGAAAGTGTGCAAGTCTAAATGCCACTACTTTGAAAAATGAAGTCTTGTTCATTCATACAGCCTAATCATGATTGAACATGTTTTAAATTTATGCTGATAGGTTAATGAAGGAAGATTTGTCAAACTATTTAAACTTGGCTTATCAGTAGGATAGATTAGGAAAATATATTTGGTTTCAATGCTCAAATCTGAACCAAAAGAGAAAGAGAGGGATGCATAAAAAAATCCAGATTACAACCCTCAATTTTTAGTTTTATTTTTTTGCAAAATAAATATTGTGTGCAGCTTGTCCGGAATGCCAAAAATCATGGAAATCAAACCACTTAATCTTTATTTGGTCATGTTTTGAATTTTATGTCGATAGATTAGAGAATGAAAATTTGTCAAATTGTTTAACCTTGACAGATAAAGTAGATTAGGTAGAGAATAAAAGAGCTCATCAGCCTAATCTGAGCTTTTGGATGTTATAAGGGTATAAATATGTAGTTTTATGCTTTCAAAAGAAAAATGATGTCAAGGGTTTTCCAATCTAAATGCACCCGAATGAAGAAAAAATGCTAGGAAAGGTATGATGGGTAGGTAGAGTTGATGTTGAAGCAATCATGTTTTTCAGATTTTAAATATCACATCTTCAAAGGACAACAACAAGATCGACATTGCAAAATGGAGAAAATCAGTAAGCATGTGAGGCATTTCATCTGCAAAATCATAGATCTGAGGTTCTTGACACTTCCTGAAGGAGCTACCCACCCCAAGTGGAGCCACTATTAGTCATCAATATTTTTCACTATCTTTAGATGACTATAGGATGGTTATAGTTTTATGAAAAAAATATTCCTTGAATATCTTAAGTTTTAGAACTCTCACTACCTTCATTATCCTTATAAAAATATTTTCACTATTCCTCACGTGGTCTTCTCAAAGTCACCCTGTTGCTCTTTAAAGACTCCTTATGGGCTTATACTTCTCATTTTCATCCTTCTTTCCTACCTGAGACTTCATTCCCCTAATTTCCTCTGTCAATAAACTCCACCCTCTCTCTAGGGTTTATTGTTTCCAACTCATTCCCATGTCCCTGTGGGCATAATAACCTATAACAATACTCTATTTTCACTTGAAAATCTCCAAGTCAAATTTAAGTCAAAATCAGGTCAAAGGACACCCCCATTAGGTCATTAGGGTTTTTGCATTTTTTAAGGTTATCCTTGGATGTTTCAGGCACTGCCTTTCCTTTTCTAGAATCTATTTCAGATGTAATAGAAATTTCAAGACATGGTTATTGAAGAAGGACCTAAAATTTCCAAAGAGGATTATATTCTTAGTTCAGAGTCTGCAAGTGAGAATAATGGACAAAGTTTGGCACTTCTGCAGAAGTGTTCGAATATTTATCGGCAGAAAGTATTGATGATGTAGATTGTCTACTCTTGAATGAAAACAATGTACAACAAAGGAAAGGGGAACAACTTGGTCTTGTAGATGACTAGGGTTATGAACTGGTTAGTCTATTTGAGTGCCAAAATAGTGATTATTTGCAGGAAAGTGACATGGAGGAAGCACACAAGGCCAAACATGAAGAAAGTCTATAAGAAAATATTGATGAAATATGGAAAAAGGTGAGGTGAACTAGAAAGAAATGAATGAAATTGAAAGGGCTATAGAGAACTTAGAAGGAAACACTAATGATTGCTGTGAAGAATTGTAGACACTTAGGGTTTTGAAAAAGGTGGCTGGAGGAGGTGGAAAAGATGAGTTGAACTCTATGATGGAAACTAAAGAAGATTTTGAAGATGCTACTATGTGATTAAATCCAAAATTTGTCAAAGTGAACATGTAAAGCCTCCATGAGCAAAAGAAAAGCCAACTCCATGACTTCAACAACTTGTAGGAAAAAATGTGTCAAAGAGTATTAGTGACAAAGTAAAAAGACTTCAAAAACATTAGAAAGTGGGTTTTTCAAGTTAAATTATATCTACAAGTCTATAAAACCTATTTTACATTTCAAATGAATCATTGTTGCCTCTCAAAACATCAAGAGCGATCAACAAGGAAAAATTTGTGAGTTTGCAAGCAAAATTTGGGCAAATTTTCTTGGTGCTGCGCGTTTGGCTTGGTGCTGCACGCCTAGGAGTTGACGATGTGCCCTTGCTAGTTTTCCTCCATGCAAATTCTGAAGGCGCTACGCGCCTGGGAGCTGGTGCTGCGCCCTTGCCAGAAAGACCCTGTGTTGATTTTCCTTGACGTTGCGCGATTGGGTTGGCATTGCGCCCTCAGCTACTGGCACTGCATGCTTGTACAGAAAGGGTTTCTAAGTCTTCCAACCACTCAAATCACATCAAATTTCTTTCAAATTCTTGCCAAGGTCCTCCAAGAATTCTTGAGGGGTAAGTACATGACATAAAACCTGCTTTGAAGGTATTTGATCACTCTTAATTAAATGAAAAGGAAGCCCTAAGTTTTAGATTGAGTTAACTATTTTATTCCTATTTCATCCTCCTTGAAGAAAATCAGTCATAAACAAGGGTAATTACATTGCTTGAGGGTTTTCATTGATTTAGTTTACCCCTCACTCATTTCCTACACATATACCCATTCACTCATTCCCTTCATTTGCAAAGTTGTCATCTCATTCCTTCCCCTCATTCATTTCACCTACACCCTAGGGTTTCCAAAATAGAGTTTAAAATGTCTGAGGGTGAAGACAGTGGTGGTGAGGCACAAATTCTAAGGAGGCATGATCAAAATGGAGGGAAGATAAACACATTTGAACCTATCAATACAAGGGAACTCATGGCATCTCCTCTTACTGTTTCTTTCTTTAAACATGTGGGCTGCTTTGAGTTTTGTGAGAAGGTGCAGCAAGTCCAAAATCATCTGGAGCTAACAAGGTTATTCATCATCAACCTACATGAAAAACAGGTCAATCTTGCCGGGGTTACATTTGAGATGTCCACTGATGCCATTGCAGCTGCTACATGGATACCTAGTGTGGGAGAGAAGTGGTTCAAACAAGAAAACCTAGACATGAGTTATTTTGAGCCATACCTCAAGCCTAGGTATAAATATCACCACAAGTCCATCTTCCATTTTTCTCATATTCTTGATAGATATGCACCCATGATGAAGATAATAATGAAGTAGTTGACTTGTGAGGGAAGGTTTTTCATACCATATCCATCTTCTGATGCATTTCACTAGAGTTAGGATGCTGCATATACCATATTACCTTTTCCGTAGCATTGACAAAATGACCTACATTGTGCAAAAGAGAGATTATCCTCAGAAAATGCAAAGCCTATTTCATAATTCTCTTATCAAGATGGTGGTCATGAATCAACTACAACAGAAAAAAATTCCATGGGATACCTTCATTGCCAATGAGGTTTTCACTACTCCACTTGGCCATCATCAGCAGGATATCCCTTCCTCATCTCATCCTCCCATTCATACTTCTCCACCACATCCCACTACTCATGCTTCACCATCCACTCACATCCATTCATCTCATGTTGATCCTCCCTCATCACCTTTTCACTATCCTTCACCATCATATCATGATACCAGAGCATCAAGCAGTGAAGAGAACATTGAGACAGCTGGCACTGAAATGATTGAAATTGAGCCTTTTCCTTTTACATATGAGAGAGGCCATAGGAATGTGTTTTCTTCACTTGAGGTGAAAGGGTCCATGCCTTCTTCATCAGCAAATTAGGTTGATAAAGGCAAGGAAAAGGTTACAGAGCATGTCATTGCTGTTGAGGAGGAAGACAAGCATGAAACTGAGCAGGAGTTTCAGTTGATTGACCTTGATGATGAGGATGAGGAGAGAATCACCAATATGATGATCAAGAGCAAGGATGCCAATATTAGTGAGCTTCGAGCTAATATTGGTAGGGAAAAGAATTTGATTAGCTATCTTGAGCTAAAGAATCAGTAGTTGGAGACAAAGCAAGCCATCAGTGAGGTCAGGGAAATCAAAGATCATAAAGAGGTCGGAAAGGCCAAGGATTTTCTAGATGAGACCTTGGGTAGTTTTGATAGTAGTGAGGATGAGGAAGATCAGCTTCCTAGACAGAGGCCAAAGACCATTGGGATGAAGAGGGCTTTAGCCCAAGAAAGGCAGAAAGAGGCAGAATTGGTAGAGAAGCTCACTCCAAGTGAGTTTCTTGCCATAGAAATTAGCAATGATAGAGAATATTGGCTTGAGAGGGCCAATTTTCACCTAGAGGTTCAACTATAGAAGTCCAAGGGAGACACTGACATGCAGAGAAAGATGGCAAGACATTATGCCATTAGAAACAAGATTGCAAGGGCTAAGCTCAAACAAGCCCTTGCAAATATTCTGGCTTTGACCAAGGAAAAGGAGAAATAGAAGCTCAATATACTTGCTGATGTGTCCCTCCAAGCCTCCCAACCTTGATCAGTAAAAAAATTTCCAAATTTTGGCACTTTGTGCACATTTTGAAATTTTGACAGTTTGGCTTGCAGAAAATTGGGCTAAATGCGCAGCGCCATTGGCGTTGCGCTCTTTTTTGGGGCACTCAAATGATAAAAGGTCAGAATTTTAATGTTCGTCATGCTAAGTACATCAACCTCAGAAAATTTCAGAACATTTGGAGCAAAACTGGTCCCTAAAAAAGGCCAAAAACTACCAAAAAATCATGTTTCTGCCCTCCTTTTGGCAATGGCGCTGCACGTTTAGAAGTATTGGTAGAAGTGGGTTTTGAAAAGGAAAATGGGCACCATTCTATAAAGTGAAAGTAGATTTGGAAAGTAGACTCAGAGACCTTTCCAATGAGCCATCATGGAGCTCCGTTGGACACCGAGAAGGCCTCCAAAAGTTAGCTGCAAAATAGGTCATTTTCCCAGCCTTTGCACTGCGCATTTGCACTGGCGCTGCGCCCCTGTACCTTGGAGCTGCGCCCTTACCATGGGTTATTACAAAATATATTTTGAGGCCTTAAAGTGAAACGTTTTCCAAAATTAGCTCAAATAGTTATGTTAGAAGTTATTTTTGCAATAAATGAGTTTTGGATATTTTGCCTTGGGCCTTGCATGGTCTTAAAGGTCAAAATGCATTAAATATGTAATGAATGACATTTGAAACCCTAGCTAGGGTTTATCTCCTCATTTTGCAGATAAATACTGCATGGAGGCTTCATAGTTTTTTTTGGTTAATTTTTGAGATGAATATTACATAGACTTTGAGTTGTGAAGAAATTGGCTTTGGAGCTTTGTGACTGTTTTAGATTGAATGTCAATGGAGCAAGCACATTCATAGGATTCATGAACTTTGTTAAATGGTGATGTTGTTATTATCTTGCACTTGTTTCCTTCTATTTTCATATTGTTTCATTTTTTCTCTTGCAATAGAACATAAAATTTAGGTTAAGATATGTTGTTAGAGGCACCTTAAGTCTGTCTGCTTTCCATTGCTCAAATGTTTTCCTCTACTAGGCCTGATTGGAAAATTCTTCATTGATTTCTGATTCCACCTAGTTTGTTTTCATGAAAATGATTTAATAAGAGTCAAACTGAAGAAGTTTATGGTATGCCCTGTCCTTTGGTGTAGCTTGAAACATTGTTTTTAAGGCCTTTCTTTGAAGTTTACTAATTAGGGTTTGGTTGAAGAAGTTTATGGTTTGTCCTGTCCTTCAGTCCATCTTGAATAGTCACTTTGAAGGTCTTTTAGGTCTGATTGAAGAACTTAGGAGTTCCCTTCTCTTTAATCATCACTTATTTGTTATCTTAAATTTTTTCTTTCTCTGAAAGTGAATAGCTAGAGAATTTAGGAGTTCCCTACTCTCTAGGGTTTGCTGGATTGTTGTCTCAAAGTTTACTTGATAAAGCTAGGCCAAAGAAGTTTATGGTGTTCCTTGTCCTTTGGTTCTTTCTTAAGCATGGTGATCTTAAAGGCCCTTCTTGTTCTAAGTATATGTTAAAGGATTCTTAATTTCCCTTTAAACCTACTAAACTCACAATTTAATGTTCATTTCACACCCACCTAAGTTATTAAGATCCATTTGGCTTTGTTAATTTTCCCTATGAAACACCCTTGATTTATTGTTGTAATTTTCAATCCTTTCACAAACCCCATAGCCCAATGGTTTTAATTTCTCTTACTCTATCTGCTCTTATTAACAAGCAACCCAACCAAACAAAATCAAAATAAACAACCCTATCATTTTAACTAGCCTAAAATCAACATCCTAAATCAATCAAGTTACATCTTTTACACAAATATAGGGAGAGCCCTGTCTGAGTCCAGGAAGGCTAGGTCCTAGGGCTCCAAAGTTGGTTTGATGTTACCCTTGTTCATTTGGTCTTACCAATAAGACAAATTACAGGGACCTAACAGTGGGAATTAAATAGGTGGTTGATTCAACAATTTTTGGTATCACTCATCTCCGAGTATTTCTCTTAATTCAATCTTATCTCGATTTTACATTGTCGTGGGGTATAATGGAAGATGGTAGGTAGGTCAGCCATCATCACTATAATCCTAATAATTTCAAAAAATATATTTGAACATGATTAGAACAAAATCGATGATATCAATTAGTAAGCACATCAATGCATGATTAAATAGTTTGACGTTGAAATAATTAAATTATACCAAAAAATTATTATTACCATCATTGTCCCAGGATTGTGGCTAGAATATGCCTTGTTACAATTGACAGGGTGAAGCGGTTGTACATTTTCATCTACCAACTATGCCTTGCAGTATGCTGCTCCTGATAAGAGCTTCCAACATTTTGGAATTGTTTGAATATTTTGTGCATCTGAACTTGATTCTAAATCTACATGAACTTGAAAATTTGTATACATTAATTTTAGTCAGCTGATTGACATGGATAAAAAAATAAATTCATTTAGATAATGAAAATATAAATAGACTCTAAATTAATTACGTCTCGAGATGGATAGGGAGAACTCCGCGATGCACTTTGGGAAATATTATGGAATGAGCTGGATTTTGAAGAATTTTCCATTTGATATAATTATGAGATTTTCTCCCTGCATTTGAGAAAAATCAACAATAATGTTTGGTGTACATACCTAAAAGTAATTTCGGTGCCTTAAAAAAGGAGTTATTTTTATCGGTGTTAATGTTTTGTTAACTGCATCAGTGCAGTTTTATTATCGGACACACTGGTGCTGTTAGTTAACAAACACACCAAATATCGGGAAAAAAAAAGCGCAACTTTATTTTTTTGAAGTGAAAAAAAAATGATAAATTGAAAAATGAGTGGAAAATGATTTTTGGAAATCTAATTACATAAACATTTTCTTTAAATAGTAAAGGCTTCATTATTTCATTGTTTTTTGCAAAATGTTTTAGGGGGGGATTTGCATGAGAGACATACCTGGAGCAACAGAGCATGAGAGTAATATGGAGCAGAAAAATACTTTCGAACAATAGCACTATTTAGAGAATCAGAATATGAATCATCTGGTGATTCACATAAAAACCCTGTAGTATAGTAAAATTGTTAAATTTTACTGTAATAATTGTTTTTTTTATAGTTTATATTAGATTTAATACATGCATAGTAAAAATTTTAAATTTTACTATGCATTTAACTAATAAAATCATTTACAATCTCTATTCCTATTTACATTTAATTAAAATTCAGAAAAAAACAAAAAAATCCATTCTTACATTAAACCCTTTCTTCTTCTTGTTTATGTGACTTCACAATTAGGGCTTTTCATTATATATATATATATATATATATATATATCTGTGTGTGTGTGTGTGTGTGACATCTAACCCATGGGACCACTTGCAAAGTCAGATCCCATTCCATGTCGGCCCTTGCACGATTTAAAAAAAAAGAGCTTTTGTTAATCAATGGGCACTGTTTAAAATATCGCATCGGTGCGCAATTGTAGTATAGTGCACCAGACACGTATTGACAAAAAACACTATTTGATAAAAACAATGTTTTATTAATTTATTTTTATGTTAATTGATGCACTAGTATTAATATAATGCACTGGGTCTCCATGTTGACAAAAATCACCGTACAATGTTTCTATTCTATTGGTGGTGCAATTATAAGAACCTACCACACCGTGTTTGGTGCGTAAGTTGCGAAAGTCGCACTGTTTTCTTGAGATGTTTTTTACCTGAAATTTATGTGATTTATTTATAAAATATATTAATGAATGGTACAGGTTTTATATTGATAAATAAATGGCTGACAAGAGTTTAAGTAACAAAAATACTGATAGCACATCCGGAAAAGCAAAAAAGGAAAGTTATTTGCAAATTATTTACAAAAATTATTATTTTGAACTATATGTAAGATTAACTAATATGTATTTTTTTCTGTGTATCACATAGAGCCACAAAATGACGAAGCTTGATAATATTATTTTTGATCTAAGATCAGAAGAGCGTAAATGCTTGATGGAAAAATTGCAGAAGGATGAATAAGGTGAATGAAAAAATACTATCGATCCAATATGAGTTTATTTTTTGAATTTTCATTAATAATATACTTAAAAATATTAGATAACATGTTTAAAACAATATATTAATTCAGATATGTTTAATGTTCTATAGGGACCAACATCGAAGACAAGAAATGTTGTTCTAAGAAAATAAATAAAATAAAACATGCAAATGAAAATGAATTTCTCCTTAGCTCATCTCGAGTGGTGTTGGAGGTTAACGAAAGGGGGAAATTTTTTTACAAAACTTTGAGGGATCTAGTGGAATGAATGTATATACATTATTTCCACTAACAATACCAAAATCAATCCAATGATTCCAATAACCAAATTTTATTTAAACTACAGGAAGAGTTTCCGGAGAATTGGTCAATGAGACATGTCGAAGTTTTAATAGCAAAAACGTACAAGAAAAAAGAAGAAGGATTGAAAACGTAATATTCCTTTAAATGTTTTTCTAGAATTATATGTATATATACTACAGAGAAATAATTTATAAATATCACTTTCTTATGTTTAGTTTTAATATATCAATATAAAAATTAAATAATTTATTGTTAGGTCCCCATATTACTAGTATAGTCCCTTATTGTTGTTATTATAACCCCTTATTGTTATTATTGTACCCCTGTAGCCCCCATATTGTTATCATTGTGCCCTTAAATTATTATTGTTAGGTCGGTTAGGATTACATTGTGGCCCCATGGACTCCTATATATAGAAAGGATGTTTTGTAATTTGAATCATCCAAGAATTGTTCATTTATGTAATGTATTGGAGGTTTCCCCCTCGAAGTGGCTTATTTCTAAGGTGTTGATATCTCTTTTCTTCTATTTTTGGAGCTGGTTTCACAACATTTGGTATCAGAGCTTTGGATTTTAGGGTTTCGCTGCTCCAAACAGGTCATCGTGGAATTTTCGCTATAATTTTTTTTCTACAAAGGTTCAGACGTTGAAATTTTTAGAGTGCGAAGCCGAAATCCTGAGGAAAATCGTCGTAAAATTTCAGAGCTTGGTTCGCAATATTTTCGGAGATATGATCTGTGGAAGTTAGGTATTTTTGTAGGCTCCTGAATTTAACCTAAACATGTCATCGTGGAATTTTGGCTATAAGGTTTTTTCTACAAAGGTTCAGAAGCTGAAATTTTTAGAGTGAAAAGCCGAAATCCTGAGGAACATCTTAGAAAATTTTTAGAGCTTGGTTCGCAATTTTTTTGGAGATATGGTCTGTGGAAGTTAGGGCTTTTTCAGGCTCCTGAATTTCATCTCAAAGAGGTGATCGTGGGAAAATATTCATAACTTGCTCTCTGAGCATCGGATTGGAATTCTGTAAAAAGTGGCCACAAGTACACGGACTGTAGTTTCCTCACTATAAATTTCAGAGCCAAAGGAGGAAACATTGACACGTGGCAAGTCGTACAAGTTCGATCTACTGAACCAATCCATAATTCGGTCATTGTGGGAGATTGGATATAACTTTGTCTTGAAGAATCCAAATCAGGTCAGACCTGTGGCATTTGAAAGAAGCTCCAGAGGGCTACTACAGGGCATAATTTCAGATATTGAGGATCCGAAATCATAGATATAATTCAATTTCAATATCAAGCTCTTCAAAAGAAAGTAAAAGGTGTGTATTTTTCATTTCTGAATTGCATAAGTCTTGTTTGAAGAATCAAGTTGAATTGATTCCAAGGGCATATTGTAGAATAGATATTAGTATTGGATTCTAAAATGGCCCCTAAAAAGAATTCAACACCTATTAAGCCTTTAGAAGGCTCTACTATGACTCATGAAGATGAAGAATGGCAACATGACATATCAAAATTACAAGAGCAAGTGCAAAAAATTTCGCTCTCGCAAAGAGCAACAAAAAATGACATGGAAGTTTTGAAGAAATACGTGGAAAATAAGATGGATGGTTTGAATAAAGGCGTGGAATCTAAGATGGAAAACATGAAGAATGATCTAAAAGCAGACATGGAAGGTTTGACAAAGTTGATACAAGAAATGTTTCCTAATGGTGAAAAGATAGTAGAGGAAACTCATGATGAGAACAAAATAAATGTTAATCATGATTTCATAAACTCTAACGTTGGAGGAAATAACCACCATATTCCAAAAATGGATATGAGGAATTTTGATGGAAAGGATCCTGTAACATGGATACTACAGATGGAGCAATATTTTGATCTCCATAATGTGAAAAACACACAAAAGGTATGCATTTCAAATTTACATTTAGAAAAAAATACATTTGTATGGTATCGATGGCTTTGCTCCTGTAAAAAAATTGTCACTTGGTCAATTTTTGCGGAGGAAATGATAGCACATTATGAGGATACAAAGAGCAACACCTTCTTTAGCCAATTGATAAATCTCAAACAAAAGGGTTTAGTGGGGGAGCACATTGAGGACTTCCAAAAATTGAATATAAGGGTAGCTGACATTCCAGAGGAACACAGGATTGATCTCTTCATAGTTACTTTAAAGGATAACATCCAACATGAAGTTCACGTTTTGGAACCTGATTCATTGGAGAAGGCATTCAGGTTGGCAAGAAAAATTTAATGTAAAATTATGGCGACAAGGAAGCCTACCACTCATTTCTATAAAGAAGGAAGTGTTGCTACACCTAGATTTCCACAACCTACAAGGTTGACACCACAAAAATTGGAAGAAAAAAGAGCAAAAGGGCTTTGCTACAATTGTGATAGAAAATACACTAAAGGTCATAAGTGTGCTGAGAATAAATTATTTTACATAGATTGTGAAGAGGGAGAAGAAAATGAACAAGAAGAGGATATACACCAGGAACCAACCCTAGAAGAGGAATAAATGAGTCCGACCATATTGTGTAATGCATTGGCAGGAATTACCACTTCTCAAACTCTCAAGATAGAAGGACATATCAAGAAGAAAAAGGTAATAGTGTTTATTGATTCAGGTAGTACCCATAATTTTATTCATTGCAAGGTAGCCAAGGAATTGAATTGTTTCCTATACCTAGCACCAGAATGTCAAGTGATGGTTGGAAATGAAGGAACTATAAATTGCTCTGGAAAATGCCATAATATCAAGCTAACCATGGGGGAATATGTATTGAATAGTCCAATTCTTTCCATTCCTATGGGAGGTGTTGATGTTTTACTAGGAGTACAATGGTTACAATCTTTGGGGACGGTAGCTTTTAATTTTCAAGAACTTTTCTTGAAATTTTTTTCAGAAGGAAAGGAAGTCGAATTACGGGGTATTGCAGGGAATCCGGGAAAGATAATAAGCTCTAATGTCATGAAAAAGTTTCTAAAGAAAGAACAACGAGGCGTAATTACACAATTATGCTCACTACAAGTTCCAACATCAAAATCATCTATTTCTGCATATCTCCAAAAAGTCTTGGACAATCATTCCGAGGTGTTTGAAACTCCCAAAGAACTCCCACCTATTCGTGATCAGGATCATGCTATTCATTTGATTCCAGGAAGTGTTCCTCCAAACATCAGGCCTTATAGATATCCTTATGTCCAAAAGAGCGAAATTGAACGTATGATTGCAGAAATGTTAGAGGCGGGTATAATTCAACCTAGTCAAAGTTCTTTCTCTGCTCCTGTAGTATTGGTACACAACAAGGATGGATCATGGCACATGTGTCTGGATTATAGGGAGCTCAATAAACTCACCATTAAAGATAAATTTCCCATTCCTGTGATTGATGAATTATTGGATGAATTACATGGAGCAATTTATTTTACCAAGTTGGATCTTCGTTCAGGATATCATCAAATTAGAATGAAGACTGAATATATTCCCAAAACAACATTTCGAACTCATGAGGGTCATGATGAATTTTTGGTCATGCCTTTTGGCCTTACCAATGCACCTTCTACATTTCAAGGGTTGATGAATTCCATTTTCAAACCCTTCCTTAGAAAATTTGTGCTAGTATTTTTTGATGATATACTAATCTACAACAGGTCTTGGAAGGATCATGTTCAACATGTTGACAGGGTGCTCAAACTATTGTAGTAGAAACAATTATATGCAAAAACATCCAAATGTTTCTTTGGAGTACAAGAGGTGGAATATCTGGGTCATATTGTATCTCACGAGGGTGTTAAGGTAGACCCTAACAAAATTAAAGACATTAAGGAATGGAAAGTCCCCACAACCATAAAGCAGTTGCGAGGATTTCTCGGGTTAACAGGGTATTATCGCAAGTTTTTTAAGAATTATGGGAGAATAGCAGCACCTCTAACAACATTATTGAAGAAAGATGCAGTTTCATGGAATCCTGAAGCAACTAAGGCCTTTGAACATCCTAAAGAGGCAATGTTCCTAGCACCGGTCTAAGCTACGCCAAACTTCACAAAAACCTTTATTGTGGAATGTGATGCCTCAGAAAATGGAATTGGTGTTGTTTTAATGCAAGAAGGAAGACCCATTGCTTTTGAAAGTCGTCCAATTAAAGGAAAGTATTTACAGAAACCTATTTATGAGAAGGAAATGTTAGAAATACTGCATGCACTAAAGAAATGGCGAACTTACCTAATGGGAAGAAACTTCAAGGTAAAAAATGATCATGATAGTCTTAAACACTTTTTGGAACAAAGACTATCTTCAGAAGAGCAATAAAAATGGGTCACAAAGATGTTGGGTTATGAATTTGAAATAATCTACAAAAAAGGGAAGCTAAATGTTGTTGTAGATGCACTCTCAAGAAAGAATGAAGAGGTGGAAGCATTACTTTGTGCCATTTATATTATCCAACCAGATTGGATAACCGAAGCAAGAGATGAATAGAAGAAGGACGAAGAAGTGTGGACACTCATTTAAAATTTGCAGCAAGATCCTAGTACATTTGATACATTTCGTTGGAAAAATGATTCATTATGGTACAAAGATCGCTTATATCTTTGTAAGAATTCCCAACTAAAACACAATATTCTTTTGGAATTGCACACTTCTCCTTTAGGAGGACACTCAGGATTTTTAAAAACTTACCACAGGGTGAAGAAAGAATTTTTTTGGGATGGACTTAAATCTGATATACAAAAGTTTGTGGCGGAATGTTTGGTTTGCCAGCAGAATAAAGTTGAGACAATTAAGACCCTTGGTCTTCTACAAACTTTATCCATTCCAAGTCAACGTTGGGAGGAGATTTCAATGGATTTTATCATAGGTTTACCTAAGTCCAAAGGAAAGAGTCTCATCATGGTGGTAGTTGATAGAATTACCAAGTATGCACACTTTTGTGCATTATCTCATCCATTTAAAGCAAGTACAGTTGCTACTACATTTATGGACACAATTCAAAAGCTACATGGAAACCCAAGGGTTATTGTGAGCGGCAGAGATCCCATTTTTACTGGAAATTTTTGGATGGAGTTATTTTCTTGTTTGGGTACTCAATTAGCTCATAGCTCATCTTATCATCCTCAATCCGATGGTCAAACTGAGATAGTAAATAAATGTTTGGAAGGATATCTTCGTTGTTTT
The DNA here is from genome assembly GCA_034641835.2 of Pinus albicaulis. Taxonomy (NCBI): domain Eukaryota; kingdom Viridiplantae; phylum Streptophyta; class Pinopsida; order Pinales; family Pinaceae; genus Pinus; species Pinus albicaulis. The sequence continues at coordinate 327,377,609 of CM076578.1, forward strand.
GTATTTGATAAACAAACACAATGGGTCAAGTGGTTACCTCTCCAAGAATGGTGGTATAACACTTCTTTCCATACTGCAGCAAAAATGACCCAATTTATGGCACTTTATGGATATCATCCACCATCTAGTTACATTTTCAGGAAGATTATGAAAATCTTGGAGGATGAACGAGATGATATCAGAAATATGCTAGTAGGAATGTCCAAAAAGGTGTTCAAAGAGATGGTCAAAGAAATGGACATAATTGCATCACACGAGGAGCCATCTAAAAAAAAACGTGCTTCAAATGTAATATGTAATCATTTAATTTTTCGATTAGTTACAATGAATAAATATTTTTTCATTAAATATTAATTTTCAAGTATTTTCTTGCAGAAAAGAAAATAAAATGGAACCCATTCAGCACATAAAACAGGACAACAAGGAAGAAAGGGTTGATATCTATGTTTGTGAGTAATTGTTACTTCCTTATAACAACTTAACTAGATTTTATTTTTGTATATTTTAAGTTTTTTTACAAAAATCATCATTGAATGTCTTCAAACAAGTGCTAAGATACAAAGAAGAACCATCAAAAGAATTGATTGACATTGGGTTAAATATGGGTTGTCAGTGTATGTTGGCATATCAGAAATTAATTGTGGAATTTGTAAGCATATATATTATTTTACTTAGCACCATCTACAATTAATAGAACAAAAAAATATTTTATATTAAATCTATGATTTGTTATGGGGTATAAAACTTGCAGGAAACAAAGAATGGAACTGTGCCAACAAATGAATTGTTGAAAGATGGCATGAAATTTGGTTTTAAAAGAATGTGTATAATTCACGAGTCAATTCTTGCTACGGTACATTTATTTGCGATTTACATTGATATATATTATTTAGTATTGCAATTTTCATTATTCTCACCAATATATATACACTCATTACACTTTATTTTTATGTTTGTAGATGGAACTTGAAGAAGAAGAAAACAATCAACGCAATGAAGAAAACATTCCTCCAAATAACCCAAGTCATGGAAGTAGCTCGAACAGTGACAGAAGTTCCAACGAAGAATGATGATCAATATGTTTGGATATCAAAGCAAGGCATTGTATTTTTTAAAATATTCGTCTGTGGAATCAGACATTTTTTTTAATGCAATGGACATAGTGTCCCAATTGAAAGACAAAGGGATACCAATAACTATCCCATTTTGTATTACAAAGAGTGTCTTATTCATATATATATAATAAAATACATATTAATTTATTATATTGTGTTCTCCATTGTTGCTGTGAAATGTTACACCACTAATTAAATATGTGGATGATTAAATATTATAATGAATAGATGCGAAATCTAATGATATGATATAACAAATTCATCCAAACATCACACTAAAATGCACTAATAAAATTTTAATTGATATGAATATTGTTATAAGATATGTGTCGACTTTTAATGAATATTGAATTTTAGAAAATCACAATAATTGCGTTGTCACAGGTCGATGTTTATAAAAAATAGAAAATGAACACCGGTGTGTGTTAGTTACTGCGCACTGGCGTGTTTGTATGATACTGCACACCGGTGCATTTTTATGACCTATGAGCACCATACCAAATACCAATAATAATTAGAATGCTTGGTGCGCTTTACCAATGACAACCACCCAGGCGGGCAGATAGGCATTGCATGCACTAGTATGGTTTTCCTTTAACGCACTGGTGCATTTGTATAACTTAACGACCCGATGCGTTTTAACACCTTAATGGACCGATGCGTTTTTACACCTTAACGACGTCGGTGCATGCACCTTCTATGGGCCTGACGCATATTTGTGGGTGACACGCACCGAGACGTTGCTAAATGTCCCGGAGCTTCCGAAATTTGTTTTCCACCCAGGTGCTTGGTATATTTACAGTACCAGTGCATACAGGTTAAAATGCACTGGTATGTTCACACATGATGCGCGCACCGATGAGAAAAACGTCCGTAAAAACCTCTGGCCGCCCAATTTTTTTAGTTGTGTTGAAGTTCCGTTAGAAGCTCCGTTACCAAAAACAGATTTTGTAGAAGTTTTTTTTGACAATTTTGGCCAATTTAATATCACGAAAAACCTCCTTTATAACCTCCGCTAGAGGGTCTTTTCCTTGTAGTGAAGGAACACCAAACTATAACAGAAGATGAATATCAAGATCACATGGAAGACTCCATTAGGGGAATTTTGAGGTCTAAAATGGGCCTCCTAAGAAAATGTACAACCAAAATAAAATTTATAAGAAACAATAGGATTCAAGATAAGGATTTCAACCATGGGGGATGATTCACCATTTTTGAAGTAAAAAAGTAAAAAGATTAAAAAATAATAAAATAATAAAACTACTTTTTCAACTCGTATTTTCAACTTATCTCCCTAAGGGTTTACTCAAATTTCGAGTGGGATTAATTGTTGGATGAAAAATTTAATTCTCCATCCAAGGAGTACCCATGTTGCATACCTTTTATGGACCGTGCTACACAAAAAATGAAAAATACATAGAAACCATGATTTCAATCACATTTTTCATGTATTTCTCATTTTTCATGTAGTAAGGTCCATCGAAAGTATGAAACATGGGTACTCCTTGGATGAGGAATTTATTTTTTCATCCAAAGAGTGTTTCTGCTCGAAATTTGAGTAAACCCAAAGGGAGATAAGTTGAGAATACTAGTTGAAGAAATAGTTTTTTCTTTTTTCCCTCTAAACTTTGATGATGTAATATAATATTATTTTATTATTGCCACTATGATTTTATAATTTCCTTAGGAGGCCCATTTTAGACCTCAAAATTACCCTATTTCTCATCTTCAATCTATAAGGAGGAAGAAGAAAAACATGTACCATCTTTTCAAGAAGATACAAAGAAAGAAGAAGAAAGAAGGACATCTTGGCACTGTCACATAATCATGCAGTCGATGTAATCTGTATCATGTTATGTACTATCACAATTCATTGAGATGCCACATAATTATTGTGGATTATGTAATTACCTATTAAAAATGTATTGTAAAGTGGAAGTCTAAAGGACACATTCAGAATATGAACAATCATGTAATGTCTAAAATTCATAGGAAGTCAAACAGTCATGAGGGTAGTAGAAGAGTCACAGGGAAGGTGAAGCATAACCTCTTGGTTATATATACACCCTCATTGTATGAGAAGTGGAGTTTTCACCTTGGCTCCTCCCACAAGGCATTAGAGAGATAATCTAGTTATTTTGAGGAGCAAGGAGTATATGCAACACTCCACTATTGGAACTAGTGATGTTCATTATATACACGTGTCTTGGAAATTTTACTTAATAGCAGAAGCCTTCAAGGCCAACACATTATTCATGCATGGATTATGAATATTTGTAATACTATTATGAGGATTTTTATATTTCATGTTTTCTTGCAATCGTTCTAAAGTAGTCAAACTATTTTGGTTATTTTAGTACTTATATTATTGATAATGTGTTGTAATGGTTGTTATCGTTGTCCCATCCTTGTGGACTATTCCGTAGGATACTATACAAATCTTCGTGATTGATTGGTTGTATTGAACGTTGTATCTCCTGTTGACTATTTTTTTGGATTTTCGATGGACCCTTCTTGGTTATGTGTGTCTCTTCTAGGGTGGTACTATTACCTATATCTTAGAGGCTTGCTTTTATCCTCCCCTCTGTAGTAGAATAAATCTGACACACCTACAACTGAACACTCACCAAGCACACCTCCCTTTCATTTCAAAGGTACACACATGTTACTCTCTCTTGCTGATAGTTAAGATCCAAGGAAAATTTATAATAATACAAGAAAAATCGGTCGATACTCTAGATGGGGATCATATTCCAAATGGTGTGAGGTCTAATTGGGACTTCACATCAAGGATATCCCTTGGTTGACATATTTATAGCACCGTAAACAATGGAACTAGAAGGAGGGAAAAATGGCAAGTTGTTCTCGTTAAATATATTTTGAATCTCTTATCTAAAATGGTGCATCCTGAAATCTTACTCCTGGGGTGTTTCTCCAATTTATACATTTGTCAATTTTCAATCCCTGATGTGCCTCTTTATCACTCGTAACAGTTAAATTTTGATGGTGAGGATGGAGAATCCATAATCGAGCACATTTTTCATTTTCTTAAAATTTTTGAATCTTACGAAATCGTTGATGAAGAGTTTTCTTGTGTAATTTTACTCCTCACCCTTGAAGGTCGCGTTAATCGACGGTGCTATAAATTTCCACCTGCTTCCATCCATTCTTTCCTTCATTTCCTTGGGGAGCTTCATCAATCCTTTGATAGGTATGGTTACCGAGATGTTTGTAAAAGAATAAATCGCTTAAGAATGAATTCTAATGAATCGGTTGAGGATTTTTCTAATCGACTCCTTCACCTTTTTTATGAATTTCTTGAAGAAGATATAGATCAAGATTTCTTTAAACAAGAGTTTTAGCACTTTTTTTTATCTCTTTTCATGGTGAATCTAGACCACCTGATGTTTCTTCATCCCCAACTCTTGTAAAATAGGAGACACCCCTAATTATAGAGGAGGAACCTGCTATTCCTTTTGTTCCTTTCCCTCCTCCTTTTTTAGTTCCAATGTGGGTGCCTCCTTACGATGATCATAAATCTGGGAAATATGCACATCAAATCCCTAATCCATATTCTAATTATCCTTCTGATTTTCATGATTCAAATCCAATAGAGGAAATCTCAGAATGGGTCATCAAGCCTACGGTGAAAACTATTTTTTCTATTCCTCAAGATGGTATTAACACTCATAAATCTAGTCCTAAATCTAATTCAGATTTTTGTCATCCTCTATCATCTACATGTCATGAATATTTGTAACGTGATCCACTTGATAAATATGCTCCATTAAATAATTTTCCGAACTCTCCTAATTTTCAATTTTTTGGCCCAAATTGCGATCAGGTTCAAGATAGTCACACTACACAGGTAGAGGAGTAGGAAGGTGAAGATTCGTTCAATATTCCTTTTCTTTTTCAAAATACTTTGTGTGATGACGATGTCTCCTCATTATTGGCTGATATTGAATTTGTTAATCTTGGTAATGAATCAAACGAAATCATTTTTTTTAGATCCATAATATTGGGAAAGAACCATTCTGATGATGATGATTCTATTGATGTATGTAATGATGAATTCCTAAGTGCACCAATTGATCTTTCGGTTTCTCATGAAAAAATTGGTTTCAAAGATTTAGATCTGGAATATTTTTTGGTCAAAGAAAATTCTCTTGTAGAAAATTCCTCTTTGGCACACTATCCCTTGTTCTCTCCTATTTACGATGCATATACATGTAATGAATATACTCTATGCTCTTCAAGTTTTCATCGTATGAGCTCACTTTTTAATTTACAAAAGGCGGTGAGGTTTTCCATGATGAAAGAGAGAATAATCAGATCATTGAGTATTCTTTATATTCTGTATCATATTTTTTTTTCATGAATACAACTCTTGTAATCGTCTTATTCATGAAATTTCTCCATCTCTAGATTTGCGATCAGAAGAATCTTTTGACATGAGTAATCTGGTTGTCAAAGTTTTAAAATCTGATAAAATCAGTGATAGATATGGATTCCATGTGGTTAATAGTGATCTCATCCAAATCAGTGAAAGTAGCTATACTCACACGATGCATGATCTGGTTCGATCTTTATGTAATATTCCTTTTTCGGGAATTTCTGCAATGTGGTCCTCAAGGACGCTGTATAAAGAAGGAAATGTAAAAATAAGCTGAAAGGGGGCTTGGATCCCCTTTTTAACTCACTAAAAACTTCTCTTCCAGAATTTGAGCCCAAATAAATGACTCTAGTTGGGTTATTCAGATCTCCCCAAACTAGATCCCGTAAAGAATGCTCAAAGAGAGAGCTTACAGCAATACATGAACACAATCATGAAACTCTGCAAATATGTACACATAAATATATGGAATATAATATATCCATCATTTTATTTAATGAATCAGCTACAATATACAGAAATATCTTGAGGGACAAGCCACTCAAGCTATGAGAACCAATCTCCAATGATCAAGCAATGAAATACATGAGTTGCTACAACTGCACAAAATGTCGGAGAGCAGTGACAGCGCTGCCTATATTAGAGTAGCTGCTGCAATATATGCATATACATGAAATATGGCTGAAATATACAAATAAATGCCCCAAAATAGAATAATGGGCTCCAATACAAGATTTCTAGCCAATCTAGGAGAGATTGCTAGAAATGCCGAAAAATGTACAATGTGACAAACAAGTTGTCACTGTAACTGAATCAAAATAAGAATGAGGCTATGGAAGATCTGAAATACTCATGCCCTCCTCTGATAATGTTCTCAAGCAAATGGATGATCCCTTTCACTCAAAAACACTCCTCCTGCTAAGCACAAATGCCTCTCCCAGCAACTGCCTCAGAAAATAACGCAGTTTCTGCCCTAGACTGTGCTGTGAGAGATGGTGAGTGTTTGGCCTGGTGCCAAATATCTGAAATGAAGCTTGGTATTCTCCTATATTTCTCCTCCGAAGAATATGCAAGACCTCCACTGGAGAACAGGCCAAAGAATGACTCTATGAGTTCCTCTGTTGTTGCACCCAGCAACACAACGTTTTCTGCTGCAGAAATAACGCTATAGCTGAAGGGATAAGCTTGGAAAAATTCCGGAATGAGGAAATGAAGCTCAAAACCTATCCTTCCTTGAGGATGAGGTAGGGTTTCCCGACTGGGAACACCCTTGGGTGAAGAACACTACAACCCTGCTAAACAGCCCGGGGATGCAAGTCTTTGCAAACCCAACGAAAATAATAATCCAATGAATAATGAAAATGGGCTGCCATCTCCTCCTTATAAATAAAATTAACTCTTATCACCATGGGTCCCATTCACAATTGCTTCTAGCTCAAGCAAGTGGAGCCTCCACTAAAATTGCGCTGTCCAAGTAGGTGCAATGTATCTAGACAATTTTAGTTGACTTGGTCAAAATGACTAGATCAAGCTTGATCTAATCCTGTTCACACCATGTGGTGCTCAATTCAGCTGCATTATTTTCACACAAGGAGTGTTATTTCTCCATCAAAAGGGGTTAAGGGGTCTCCTTACCCATTTTATTCAACAAAATAAAAATATGCTAACTATAATGTTCCATTTAGCTTGAGGCTAAAAATTGGGAACATTACAGTCCTCCCCTCCCACATGTTGCTTGTCCTCAAGCAACTGCATAGAGAGAACAAAATTCCTCCCCCTTCTTCTCTTGTGGCCTCCTCATCAACAATTTCCACCACTGCTCAAGATATGTTGCAATAAATATGTCCTCCCATGCTTCCTCTAAATATGCACACCGGAATGGTGTTTAGCATGGAAAAATAGAAGGTGTAGGTGGAAACCTTCTTGCTGTGCTATGGCCTCCTCAAGGTAGAAGTGATGACATGCATGGAAAAATGTATCCCTAATGATGATCCTCTCATCCATGCTATCATCCAAATAAAAGTCTCAACCCCTGGTATATGCAATGTGTTGGGGCTGAATGGAGAGTTGGGCTTTTGATTCCCATGGTGTTTCTCTCTCCATTTGTGGTACACAAGGGGCTGCCTTTGTCCTTGGGCTGAAATGGTATGGCCTCCAAGAATGGCCCAAGCTTCCCCATCAAGAAAATCAGCCATGAAGTGCCCCCTCAAGTTCTTCAAGTGGTTTTTCCCACAAGAAGAGAAAAGTAGCAATGTGGTAGTCATGGTTTTCCCATGGTGTCTCCTGCAATATAAAACATATACAATGGGGAGAATCATGCTCCCAATGGGCTGTCCCAAAATATACAACACTCTCACAATAGTGCTCCTTGTGAATGTATAAACATCAGCAATACAAGGAGGCAACATGCAATGGAAACAAGCTGTCACAAGACAACTAGAGAGTGGGTCACTGCTCCATTCATGGGACCAACGCAATGCACCTCTTTCCTGCATCAAAACTAAAAACAACAAGTGATTTTCCAGCCACTTTTTTTCTGCCACAAACATCTCATAATATGAATATATGAAAATAAAAATTGGTGCCAATGGTGCACACCAAGAAATATGTGGCTTCCCCCACAAACCATCATAAAAATAGCCACTCCCATTGCTGCAATGGGCCACATGTACATCATAATAAGGAGCACAAGGAGATGTGATCATCCTTAGCTCATCAAGCTGCTCATATAATGTAAAGAAAGGTAAACCAAGATGGAAACATATACCTTCTTTACCATGTACTCCGGTCCTTGAGCTGAAATGGCTCATCTGAATGCTTTCCCTCACCTCAAATGAGTAGGGAAATGGTTGTGCCAACCTCTCAAAAATCATCCGGGCTATGCATATATCCATATGCTGATATAGATCATGTAGAATGCCCTCCCAAATGAACTCTTCCAGCAAAGAAAAGTATGCATCAAAGTGCATAGCTAGAAAGTCCTCATGTGCTGCATGTAATAGTTTCTCCTTGAGACTAGATGCCATAGTCAAGAATATTCTGCCATAACAATAGATGACCATATCATCCATCATGAATCTTTCATCATCATCTGGGTCATCCAAAATCATGCATGCACCTAGATCCTGGGAGTACTCTACCAAGAGCTGAGTCCTCCAACACGGATCAATCCTCCTCATAGACAACACTAGTAATCTGCAATGTGATGCTCCCCTCATGCTGCTGCCTGCTACCTTGAAATCCCCCATGCCAAATTCATCCTCCAAAATGCTTCCATGCCCATCATGCAGCTTCTCATGCTCAAATAATAATGGTGATCATGGGAAGTTGGCCTCCCATGAGAAGCTGTCATCCAACAGGAATCTCCCAAGCTGGGTCAAAGTAAGCATGAGTGGCCTCCATCCACTCCTATGTATGAAAGAGTCCTCCCTCAAAAGAAGTATCCTCCTCCTCATAAAATATGTGGAGCAGTCATCCTGCATCATGAAGATGCCATCCTCCATCCCTGCAGCAAACTTTGTCAGTGCAGTATAACTGATGAGAGTGGGTGATGCTGACAATGAGAGAGTGTCTCTCTCCTCCTTGGGTTTATCCCAAAATCTCTGCGCTGTGCTGCAATCCTCCAATGTATTCACCTCTATGGAATCCAAGAGTGGTGAACCAACTGACAAGATGCCTCTCATCAACTCTAGATCAGGTGGCCTCCCAGATGGAATGCCTCCATATAGTGAGACATCAAGCTCAGAAGTGGACTGTATGTATAAGAGGATTGATTTGTCCCTCTCTTCACTGTGCTGTACAGTCTCTCTCCCTTGTGAAAATACTCTTCGGAATAGATAAGGGTGTATCAACCCTTGATGCTGACCCTTCTCTTCCTCCTCCACCTCACAATCCCCACAAGTTGCTGCAAATGACTCCAGAATTGTGCCATGGTTCCCACATGTTAAAATACTTGGAATCCCTTGCATAGAAACAAGGACTCCTCCCAAGGAAGCAATGGCTCCCCTCTCATCTCCATGTGGTGATGGATCTTCCTCCAATATGACAGCGCTGTGGATTCTTTCATGCACATTCTCTTCATCAATATGTGAGTATGTCTCCCCTAAATGAGAGACCATGGATTTTTGTCTTCTTCTGAAAGAGGGATCTCCATGTTATCACAAATAGAAGAGTGCCCTTCATATAATAGGGATCTTGACTTTAGCAAGTCATCATACACATTTTCATCCCTTTCAGAAGTATGGAATGGAGTTTGTTTCATGGTTCTCTCCAATGCATGCAAAGTGTTTGATGTTTTGACACATAGAGATTCACATTGATTTTCATCAAATTTTCTCACCAACCCCTTAGTGAATCCATCATATGATTCTACATTTGCATGACAATATGAAGCAGAACAATCATGAGCCATACCTTTGAGTTGCAGCACTGCTCCTCCAATGGCCTCATCTTCTTCCTCCATCCTTCCGGTAGTGCAAGTGGGCAATGGACTGCGCTGTGGATATGCAGGTGTGGCTAAATGCTCACACCCATCATAAAAATAGCTAGGGCTTGCTTCATTCACAAACCCTCTCAGAAAATCTTCCCAATTTTCCCTTTCTTTCTCCTCAAGATCTTCAATGATACCCTCCAGGGTCTGGAAAAGAAGAAGGGAAACCTCCTCTTCCGTCATTCCTCTTTTTTTGTTTTTTCTGTACATCTCCTCTTCCAAATGAGGAGCTTCTCCTTCTAATGGCATTTTATCTTGGGTTGCACAGCTGTAAAGTTCCCTTCTCAAGAATATCAAAATTCAATTCCAGAGATTGACTGCAGGGGAATTTACTGGATATGTCACCTTTGAAAAAAGGATGAGATCCAAAGGCTACTTGGCCATCTGCAGACTCTGTCTATAGATCTTGAAATATTCACCTTCAAGGATTCAGCACTTTGGCTTGAAGCCACAGGCTGAGCCAAATATCATGCTCTGATACCACTGTAATATTCCTTTTTCGGGAATTTCTACAATGTGGTCCTCAAGGACGCTGTATAAAGAAGACAGTGTAAAAATAAGCTGAAAGGGGGGTTGGATCCCCTTGTTAACTCACTAAACACTTCTCTTCCAGAATTTGAGCCCAAAGAAATGACTCTATTTGGGTTATTCAGATCTCCCCAAACTAGATCCCGTAAAGAATGCTCAAAGAGAGAGCTTACAACAATACATGAACACAATCATGAAACTTTGCAAATATGTACACATCAATATATGGAATATAATACAGCCATCATGTTATTTAATGAATCAGCTACAATATACAAAAATATTTTGAGGGACAAGCCGCTCAAGCTATGAGAACCAATCTCCAATGATCAAGCAATGAAATACATGAGTTGCTGCAACTGCAAAAAATGTCGGAGAGCAGTGACAACGCTGCCTATATTATAGTAGCTACTGCAATAGATGCATATACATGAAATATGGCTGAACTATACAAAGAAATTCCCCAAAATAGAAGAATGGGCTCCAATACAAGATTTCTAGCCAATATAGGAGAGATTGCTAGAAATGCCGGAAAATGTACAATGTGACAAACAAGTTGTCACTGCAACTGAATCAAAATAAGAATGAGGCCATGTCAGATCTGAAATACTCATGCCCTCCTCTGATAATGTTCTCAAGAAAAGGGCTGATCCCTTTCATTGAAAAACACTCCTCTTGCTAAGCACAAATGGCTCTCCCAACAACTGCCTCAGAAATAACACAATTTCTACCCTAGACTGTGCTGTGAGAGATGGTAAGTGTTTGGCCTGGTGCGAAAGATCTGAAATGAAGCTCGGGAGTCTCCTCTGCTGCTCCTCCGAAGAATATGCAAGACCTCCACTGGAGAACAGGCCAAAGAATGACTCTATGAGTTCCTCTGTTGCTGCACCCAACAACACAACGTTTTCTGCTGCAGAAATAACGCTGTAGCTGAAGGGATAAGCTTGGCCAAATGCCGGAATGAGGAAATGAAGCTCAAACCCTATCCTTCCTTGAGGATGAGGTAGGGATTCCCGACAGGGAACACCCTTGGGTGAAGAACACTACAACCCTGCTAAACAGCCCGGGGATGCAAGTCTTTGCAGACCCAACGAAAATAATAATCCAATTCATAATGAAAATGGGATGCCATCTCCTCCTTATAAAGAAAATGAACTCTTCTCACCATGGGTCCCATTCACACTTGCTTCTAGCTCAAGCAAGTGGAGCCTCCACTAAAACTGTGCTGTCCAAGTAGGTGCAATGTATCTAGACAGTTTTAGTTGACTTGGTCAAAATGACTAGATCAAGCTTGATCTAAGCCTGTTCACACCATGTGGTGCTCAATTCAGCTGCATTATTTTCACAAAAGGAGTGTTATTTATCCATTAAAAGGGGTTAAGGGGTCTCCTTACCCATTTTATTCAACAAAATAAAAATATGCTAACTATAATGTTCCATTTAGCTTGAGGCCAAAAATTGGGAACATTACACTTTAGAATGGATTATTACAATCCTTGAAAAAATATAGGACTTTCCATAGAGTCTAGGCACTTCAACTTCTATTGATGGTTATGTGAGGACATTGCAACTTTGATAAGACCCCCAAACTGAGTCATGTCTATTTTTCTTCGCAAAACTCTTATTTTTGCATGGTTTCACTTGATGTAAATCATTTCTTGAAATATATTTGGCATTGCGAAAATGATCTTTCGAACTTTCAAGATTCGAGTTTTGATTGGATTCAAGATTATTCATATTCATGCAAATCTCTTATATCAAAATTGGTTTTGGAATGTGTATCTCTCATAGAATCATGGAAATATGAATTTTATTATTCAAAAGATTATATTTGTCAAAGGAAGTCATGCCTATCACATCTTTCTGAAAACAATAAGCTCCTGATCCTTCTTGTGAATATTCTGATGCTAATTTATTTCTTCATCGCACCTCAAATCCTCTTGAGCGTTAGTGAATGCATGGATTTTTTGATGAACCAAATTATTCTTCACTTGTTTTACCCTGACTGGTTTCATGTGTTTGTTATACTAGCAATCCTTTTTACTCATTTCAACGATTACGATGCTAGTGCAGTGTTTAACCAATTACAATAAAATGGTTTTTTACACTCACCACACGAGGAAGATGATTATATTTTGCAAAGCATTTGCAATACTGTTAAAATTGATTTATCTTTAGTAATTACAAACTAGGAATCTCATGTTTTAATCATCATATCTGATCGTGATTTTGTTTCTGATGACTGTCGTTCAACTTAATATTTTCTCGTCAACACATATAATGACGTTCATTTCACATCCTATGATTTTTATGGTTTAACATCTCACTATTTAGGTACTTGTCAAGCGGTTGAGGCACTTCCACACTCACGGATGGTTATGTCAAGTACTCACTTTCTTGACACACCAGTTAAGTATGATCAAATCTATTTTCCCTCACAAGATTCTCATCGTAATCCCGTGCCTCTATTCTAAAACTCATATTTTAAAATATTTTTGGGTTTTCAAGAGGATTATGATGAATTGTACGATCCAATCCCTGAATGGTTGGAGAAAAATTACCTGGCACGCTCCCATGCAAATAATAAGTTTTGATATTTCCTCATGATTTTTAAAGAGTGTGTTGTAAATTAATACACAATTTGATCCAGGTGGATATCAGTGGCCACCCACATTTTCCATTTGGACTTGCACCATCAATTCTTTCAGTTTTCACTTTCAGCACAACTTTCTATTTTTAGCAAGTTTTCGGGTCCTACACTCCCGGAGCCGTTTTGGGGCCTTAATAATCCAGGTGGATATTGGTGGCCACCAACCTGTTAGGGTCCCATGATTTTGCAGACTGGTAGACCAAATGACAGGGTAACATGAAACCAGTCTTTGGAGTCCTAGGACCTAGCCTTCCTAGACTCAGAGAGGGATCTCTCTATTGGGTGCAAAGGATGTGTTGTTTTTGCTCTAGGGTTTTGATTTTAGGCTAGTTGTTAAGTGTAGGGTTTGTTGATTGTTTTGGTTGGGTAAGATGGTCAAGTAGGATAGGTAGAGTGAGAGTATGTCAAAGCCATTGGGCTATGGAGTCAATAAAAGTCAAGGGTGTCTCAATAATGAATGAGAGTGCAGTGCAAGGCCAATTTAACAAGGTGAAATGATGCTTAAGGTTATGAGTGAAATGGGATGGACATCAAGTTTGTGAATAAGGTAGGGCAAAGGGAAATCAAGAATCCTTTGTCAAATACCTATGAACAAGGAGGTCTTAAATATGATTAGCACAAGATACTAAGCAAGAGCTAGGGCAAACCATTTACTCTAAGGTAATATATTAAAACAATAAATATAAATATCCAAGATAAACATTTCAGTGAAACATGGAGAGCATAAGAGATTCTAACTTTAGAAATTCACCTTCAGAATTTGGGGAAAACATATAATATAGCATAATAACTAAATTTATGAAGAGGGAACTCCTAAAAATCATAGATAAAGCTATAAATAACTCTGAAACAAGTTGATAATCATGGACAAAGGGCAAGATCGAACGAGACCTCTTTGACTTAACCTAGCAGACAATATTCCAAAGAAAGGTTTCAAGATAGAGTTTTGAAAGTTTCAAATAAGCAAGGCATACCGTGAATCATATTTTTAAACTAGCATACTAACCATTCATGAAAAAAAAACAAGTTTAGGTGAACCTAAGGAGCAATCAAGAATTCCTTAAGCAGACCAAATAGAAGAAAACATCAAGGCTATAACAAACAGGAGGACTAAGGTGCCTCAAAGAGCATGTATCAACCTATACTTTTCTGATTTATAGAAACTAAGAGAAATGAAACATAATGATAACAAGGAAAAAAATAGACAAATTAAGAAGACATCACCATTCACCAAGCTAAGGAATCCTGAAAACAAGCCTCTCCATCATCAAGCCAAACAAGCCATTCATCAACTCCACAACTCCAATTTCTTCTCCAAGCTCATAAAACCATGTATATTTCTCTCAAAGCTCATAAAATGCCAAAAAAATACATAGGGGCCTCATGCTATATTTATGGAGCAAAGGACTAAAACCCTAAATATGGTAGGAAAATGTCAAATTCAACCATAAATGTCATTTATGGCCAAGAGAACATGCAAGGCCCAAGGCACATAATATCCTAAGAAATAAATGCCAAAATAACTATTTGCACATAATTATAGATTAATTTGCCTTAAAAAACTCAAAAATATCTATTTGCAATAAATGAATGTGTTTGGTTGACTTTTGGTCCAAAACACACTAGACAGTCTCTGTGCGCAGCACCACTTCAACATAAAATAGGGTCTTTTGTGGTTGCGTTTTGGACCACTTCCCGAAGCCGGATTTGGCTCCGTGATGGCGCATTGGAAAGCCTGATGAGTCTACATTCCATAAAGGCTTGATTTTTATTTATTGAGTTCAATTTACCTATCCAAAATCCAATTCTCCCAACACTACTCTGTGCGCAACACATGGTCTGAAAATGAGGCAGAAAGGTCAAAATTTTGGTGTTTTTTGACCTTTGGGGGGGTCAAAACTGCTCCAAATGATCTGACATTTTGTGAGAAGACTGATGGTGATGAGAGGAATCCAAAAATGTAAAGTTTTCAAGCTGAGGATGCACCAAATTTGTGCGTAGAGCCTAGGGTGTTGCGCACAGAGGCCTCAAAATTTCAAAAAGACAAAATTTTGTTCAATTTGGCTCAAAATTGGTGGAGAGGTCCCTCAAGAGGTTTTGGACACCTATTGAGAAGCCTCAGCCAGAATTCCAAGGCTATCATGCTCCTTTTCCATTTTTAGATTTTCTATCTCCATGAGGGCCTCCTTTAGTTTTGCACAAGCAAGCATGTTTTTCTTTGCATAATAATTGGTCATTTTCTTTTGGAGAGCGAGGCCCCTCTTTACCTTCTTGAAGTGCTTGTGCTCCTATTTGTAATACTGAATGACACGTTGTGCCATCTTGAAATATCTTTCCCACTCCCTAAGATGTGCATCTTTGGTTAAGAGTAGCAACCTAGTGGTCATCTCCTTGTCCTCATTGTCACTGTCTAGATCAATGGATTGAGGCTCTTGAGTGGTTTTCTTGATTCTCTTACTCCTCCTCACCTTTACCTGCTACTCACCCCTTTCCATATTTTATTTTCCTTTTTCCTTGGGCTTGATAGATGGAGGAGAGATGGCCCTTTGCTTTTTTGAGGCAGCAAACACATCTCTCTTTCCTCTGTGGTATGTGCATGTGAGAGGAGCGATGATGGTTTTGGAGGTGTTTCCATCATTGCCTTGACCCTTGTCATTGTCACCAACTTTTTTATTTTTTCCATGGCTTCCATGAGTCACCTCATGCCCCATTAGGTCACTACTTTCTTGACCTTCAACATCACTAGCATCTTCATTTTCCTCACTATATTCTATACTGCCATATTGGCCTTTAAATTGATCATTAACTTCTTCACTTGCCTCATTTTGGTTCTATCATTCATTAAGGTCCTCTTCTTTATCATTACATGCACTATCACTTTGATTCTCTTTCTCATTTAGAGACTGATTAGTGTCATGACAGTCATGACAACTGTCATGACTGTCATGACTATTTCCTTGGCTATCTTACTCATCACTGACTATCCTATCAGTGTTATTACCTTGGTCACTGCCTGCCTCTTCAAACTCTATTTCAACCTCATTATTTACCTATTCTTGGTCTTCTATTTCCTCATCATCACCTTCTGTTTCGTCATATTCAATATCTTCATCCATATTTTCAGTGTTTGTACTAGGACTAGGCTTACTCTCATGCTCATGCACATTTTTCTCTTGGCTGTCATGTTCACTTTCTTGCTAACTGTCATCCTCTTCATTTTCTTCATTGTCCTCTTGGTCTTTATCTTGCTCATTAGCACCACCCTTTTCTATACTTGGGAGTTATTCATTGGTATCACTACCATCATTGTCTTCCTCCAAGTGCTCACTATCTTTATCTTTATTGCTACCATGCTCATCTCCCTCTTCCTTGTCATCATCATCCTCCTGCTCTTCTTCATCAAACCCTGTGTCTGCCCCACTATCTTCATCATCTCCACTGTCATCTGATTTTTCTTTATTGCTACTGTCACCTCCTTGTTCCTCATCAAACTATGTATTTGCCTCACTGTTTTCATCATTCCCACTGTCATTATCTTCACTTGATGCATCAGGAGAAGAGGAAAGAGGTAGGTTTCCTTGTGTAGAAGGCATAGGTGGAGGTGATGGAGGATTTGAGGTAAGTGAGTGTGAAGTGGAAGTCAGATTTTGCTGATTGAAGGCTTGGGGATTTGCAAATATATCATGTGAGATAAAAACTTCCCAAGGAATTCCCTGCTGTTCTAGCTGGTGGAAAACAATCATCTTAATCAAGGAGTGGTGAAAAAGGCTTTGCATTTGATGGGCATAACTCCTTTTCTTGACCACTAAAGCCATCTTGTCAATTCTTCGGTAGAGATAGTATGGTAGGTTTAGAAATTTAACCCTGGTGAAGTGCATTAGCAACCTTATGTGATATGAATAAACCCTGGATTACCTCCCCTCACAAGTGAAGTACTTGATGATATGCCTTATCAGTAGGGCATATCTCTCTAGCAGGTGGGAGAAGGGGAAAACAACCTTGCAGCCTTGTTGACAACTAGGTTTGAGGAAGGGCTCATAGTAGCTCAAGGCCAATTTCTTCTGCTTGAACCATCTCTCATCAATATCTGGTATTCCTGTGGCTTTAGCAATGGATTCAGATGAGAGTTAAAAATTTACTCCTGCTAGGTTGAATTGGTGGTTTTGTAGGCTGAGAATAAACAACCTAGTCAAAACTGAGTGGTTTTGGACTTTTTTAACCTTCTCACAGAACTGATAACACCCAACATCTTGAAAACATGCAAGGATCATGAGAGAAGAGGTAATTTTAAGTGTATCCAAGGGCTCAAACCTATTAGTCCTTCCTCCCTTGTGTTTTGGCTTGATATGCCTTTGTCCTTCATCGCTACTGTTACTGATTTCTTCTCCAGACATAGTGGTTGATCTAGAACAAATTGATTTTTAGCTTGGTGAGAGCCTTTAGGTCTAGGGAGGACAAATGGGTGATGTGAGGGAAATTTTTTAGCAAATGAGGAAAAAAAAAAAGTAATCAAGGAATGCTTTCAGAGTTTAGGAGGAGGCTTAGCTTGCATTGAGTGTCTTTATGCTAATGATCACTCTTCACTTGGTAAATCCTTGCCCTAGAGGGTTAAATGATAGTTAACCATGAAGATTAGGGTTTTTAGTCAACTTAGGTTATAGTTACTCTCTTTGATTATGAATGAAAAATATTACTTGGAGGGCAAGAAAGTGACCACCAACCTTGCTTAACTCATGCATGAGCCTGTGGCCATCTTGAGGAGGAGAAAATTTTTAGTTTGAGAAAATTTTTGGCAAATTTAGCCAAATATTCTCCGCGCGCAGCGCCACCCGACAGGCTGTTCCTGTCGGGCCTTCCCTGTGCGTAGCGCCGGGTTAGGTCGGGCATTTGGCTGTTCTGTGTGCAGTGCCAGATGGTTTGCGGGCGAGTTGGGACGATCCTGGGCCTGTGCACAACACTTCAGCCTGTGCATAGCACAATGTGTTTGAACACTGCACCTGCCTCCAATGTGTGCAGTGCCGACGGCTCTATGTGTAGCGCCTCCATCGGTGCATAGCGCCTGAAACTTTCACCAATTTTTGTAGAGAAACGCCAGAACTATTTTCAATGGCTCTCCTCTTTGCTTTCAAAGACACAAATGAGTTGGGGGAGGAGGTAAAGAAGACTCTTATACTCCTTTTTGAAAAAATATTTCATGATTTAAACCCACTTTCCAATGTTTGTCTCCATTCTCACTTTTCACTGTCTTTTTGGTCTTTTTGTCCTGTAGGTGGCAGAGTTTCTAAAAACATGGTTTTTTGCCTTGCTGGAGCATTTTGATGTCTCCCATAAGACTGAAAACCTCTTTAACAAGCTCAAACATGTGCCTCTTACCCACACTTGAAAACATGAACCCTTCCTTAAAAATCAAAAGGTTATTTTGACAATTTATTTGAGGAAAAAGTAGGCAGATAGTGACATTAGTGCTCTGTTTTGAAGGTTTTCTTCACTATGTCCTTTTTATGATTCTCAAGGCTTGTAAACAGTAAACATGTGATCATTTTGATACTTTCACCTTGGAATCTTCAATCATGTATTTTTGATGCCTTTGATTACTTGGTGGATAGACAGAAAAGAAGAATTTTGACCTTCTTTCAACTGATATGCTGTCATGTTTTCTCTTTGAAACAGTGAAAAAAAAATTTGTAGTGTGAAAACCCTAGCAGAAAGCATTAAAAACCCCTTTATTCTTCATGTGTGCCACCATTTTGAGAAACATTAGGTTTTTTTGTCCTTACCAATCTTCCTGTAGGTAGCCATCCTTGACAGTCCTGCAGAAGTGTCATTCATGGCTTATCTATCTCTTGCATAATATACTTTTGATAAGGAAACCTTTGGAGGCTTCTATGATTTTTAGACCAATTACATGTTTGTTTCTTTGACCATGTTGACAATGATATATCTCTGGTTGGAAAAGTAAGCAGTTTTAAACCATTTTGTGTTTCCCCTTGACCACTTCTGTTTTTGCAGGTGCCTACACAACTTTTTCTTTTGATCACTGTCCTTTTTGGAGTTTGACACCTTTTTTCTTCAATAGTGAACCTATGCTTATCATAATTACCTCCTTAGGAAATTTTACCTCATGCTTGCCTCCTTTGATCCGTTTTAAGACCTCTGATTGTACTTTTGAAAACTCAGGCCTTTGTACTGATACTCTTTGCCTTTTTGTCGTTTTGGTGAGGTGGACTCAGTGCTCCTTTTTCAAACCTTTAGAGGGAAGTTTGGAACTCTTTGAATGCCATCTGCTATTATGAAGGAGGCTTTATCATCATTTTTTGACCAGTTTTTCATTCTTCCCAAACTCCTAGGTTTTAGGGCTATTTAGAAAAAAGTAAATAGTGTTGTCTTCTAAGTTCTCTGAAACTTCTCAAAACTCATTAATTATTTCTAAAAGTCTTCAATGTGCACTTGATTGAGTTGAGGTGACCTTTGTCCTTGTAGCCCTTGGACTGATTTACTTGTTTGGCCAAAGCAGTCACAAACCCTGATTTTCTTCAAACATAGGCCTTGCTGCCTTCTTCTTTTCTATGGATGGTCTTCTTGTGATGGTTTTCAATTTTACCTTACTTATTGCTAGGCTGATGGCCATCTTGATCTTTTTGCAGTAATGCGAGCAAGGGCAGCTGTCCCTTGCATAATTTGTGCACTAGGCCAAGGAGGGCCCCTTTTGAATGACCTTTTTGATGAGTTTTGGAAAAAATAACTTGTCCCTTTCTTCTTTGAATGCAGTTTCTTCATATGGGAAAAACATATTTTTTTGGATACCAAATCCACGCTATGACTCATGAAACCCTAGGTGACCTAGTGGAAGGTTTCTTAGACTTGGCTTTTGGACTGAAACTTAGGATTTGGGGTCATCAAGTGTAAGATAGGGTTTATGATAAAATGATGTATTGAAGATCCGAAATCCAATGTACTTGATTTATCTAAAGAGCCTACAGAGATATTTTTGAGGCCATCAATGCTTGGCGTATTTTGGAAAAACAAAATAGAGCTGTTTGATAAGTGGACTTCGGTGGTAGTGGGGGGGGGGTTTAGGCAAAATGAAAATAGAGGATTTCGGTCAAAGGTGACAAGATACAGACAAAATGGATGACATGAGTCCCTAATGGGTTTTCTGGGACTGGTAAGAAGAGCTGGACATGATGGAATGATGAAATAGTGAAAAAATATCTTAAGGAAAATGAAGGCAGTGAGATTTCTAGAACTCACAATGTTCATGAACTTTGTTTCTAGAAATCTTGGGATAATCATTTAGTCATCAACAAAGGAAAAAAATTACTGATGAATAACAATGGTTCCACTTGGGGAGGGCAGCTCCTTTTCAGGGGGTGTCGAGAGCTTCAGATTTCTGGCTTTATGGAGACCAGTGCCTCGTCCATTGGGCAGATTTTTACCTCTTTTCATTTGCTAATGTTTGCTTGAAGCTATGATCTCAATAATCTGAAAGACATGATTAGCTCAACTTCATCTCTACCTACCCAACCTACTTGCCTAACATTTTTTTCTTCCATAGGTGCATTTGGACGAGCAACTTTGACATATTTTTATTTTGAACACAAAACAAACTATCTACTTCTACACTTGTTCCTTCTAGGAGTTCAAATTATGCTAATGAACTCCTCTTGTTCTCTACCTAGAGTACTCAACTGTCAAGATTAAGCTATTTGAAAGGATTCATTCACTAAGCTATAAACACTAAATTGAAAGCATGGATAAATAAGGATTAGACAATCTGACTTACCATGAGCTTGTGGCATAAGAACAAGCTACACACAAACATTATTTTTGTACAAACAAAACTAGAAAAACAAGGGTTGTGATTTATCATTTGGTATGCATCCCCATATTTCTCTTTGGTTCAGTTTTGAGCATGTGGAACCAGTATCTTTCATTCCTAATCTATCCTTTTTGACAAGTTAAGTTTGAATGATTTGACAAGATTTCTTTTACCAACTTATCGGAAATAAATTGAAAACATGTTCAGCCAGGATTAGGCTAGATGAATGAATAAGAATTTTTGGCACAAATAGTGGCATTTAGGCTTGCACACTTTCAACATTACTATTTTTTGGGTATGGGGCTGTACCTCTTTTCAAATCTGCCCTCTTTTTTCACCTTTTCTATGTTTTTGTGTTTTCATTTTCAAAACAATCTATAACTAAAAAGATGCTCACAAGGCTGAGCTTATTTTGCATGCCTATCTATCCTAATCTAACCTATACATGATATATATTCATTTGGTGAACTCTCTTTTCCAATAAAACCAATCAATCAGATGATTGCATGAGGGATCTTGGTTCAACTCTTTGAGGGTGCTGACAAAATTAAAAGGCCACTTCCACCTCACTTGTTTTCAGACAGTAATGCTTAAAATTTTTCTCACACTTTGCAACAAACTATTCTTGGCAGAGCACACTCCTCCTTTATATTTCTCAAGGAAAACAACAAATGGATCTTAGAATAATACCTAATCTATAGGATTTGATACATAAGCTTCATTCAGGACTACTCCTTCTTCCACTTGGCTATGCTTGGGACTCTTTTGGGAAAGAAAATCCACCTCTTCCTCATGATCATCTGAACTGGTAGATTCATCATATATGGCAATGTTATCCTCTAAAAATCCTGATGTGCTTTGATAGAGTGAGCTGAGCTCTGTGTGAAAACCACCATGTTGATGAGTAGGAGCACTCCTTGGCAACAAATATTCTTGAGAAAGAAGTGCAACAACTTTCTTGTGATCATAAATTTCGATGCCTTCATCTGAAATTTGTAGTTCAAAGGAACTTGGTGGCTGCAAATATGGAGTTAAGGAGGATTCCATGTTCCAAATGATTTCCTCAACCATTTCAGGAGAAGGCTCCTCATTGACAACTTGCTCAAGTAGTTCCTCATCCTCCTCAACCTCAACATCAAAGCTGAAAGATTGCTGATTTCCAATTATGTGAAAGTTATTTCTGATGGACTGAAGTGAAGTAGAGCAAAGAGTCAAAGACTCTTCACTTACTTCTAAACTTTCAAGGCTTTCCTCATCAGTGTCATAGGTGACTTGTATTTGCTGCTTACTTTTTTCAAGCTGATGATAGTGAACTTCATCCCACAAATCAACTGCTGATTGCTCTGCAAGGTTAGTTTCTATTCGGAGGACATCATCATCAGAATAATCAAACTTTGGAAAATTATCAACATAAGTAACATCACTAATAAAACATATTGGATTGTCAATTTGTTCTTCTTTGAGTTGATCTACGAGTTTACTTTCTGATATATGGTAGATGGGATTGGTAGGAGAATGAACAGAAATGTTTTGTTCACATAAAGGCTTAGAGGCTGGCTGCATGTTTAGCATTTGATTTATTTCCTATTCAGTTAAAAGAGGAGGCATTTTTCTCTTTCTTTGGATAGAAGTACAACAATTCTCTCTCTCTTGTGAAGGCTGATTTTGAGGCTGAATGTTTTCTTGAGCCTCACCTAGAAGAGATGATGAATCATCACTTGTGTCTTCAGAGATATCCTGTGGGTTTTATTTTATTTCTTGATTGGGTTCTAACTCCTCTAGGTTGTCATGATAGCTATCTTGAGAATGAAATGCATGGAGTTCTTCTAATAAATATTCAGGATGCCAATTCCCTAAATCTTCATCAATGTTTACAAGGTGTTGTATGAAATCTTCAGATTGATCACAACAATTTTTCAGCTGATGATAAATATGGACAATATTCTTTATAGTGTTCATAAAACACCTTGTGAAAATATTTCAAGGAAAACAAGCTACCCTGTTTTAGCCATTCATACCATTCTCTTGCCTTACCCTCTAAGGTTGCCATAAACATTTTCATGAGACAGTCTTCATGCCATTCAACCTTTAACCTACATACATGTATATGAAATTTGATGAGATGTAACAAAGGTTCATCACATTTTTCATCTTGAAATATAGGTAGGTTTTTCATCCAATTTATCTGAGGCATTTTATGTGGGAATCTAGGGATATGATCTCTATTCATTGGATCATATCTCCTTTGTATCCTTGGATCCATGTTTGTAAATCAGAAAGGCTCATTGTATCTTTTCAACCAGTATAGAGTTCTCTACCAGTGGAGTCTTAAGGTCTATTGAGGGTTGTGGAGTCGCTAGGTGGAATATTTCAACTTTGCTATCCACCATCAGCATGATTGGGATTGCTTAAAGAATTCCCAGGGAAGTATATGAGAAATAGTGGGCTTAAATGGGCTACTGAAGACCAGTGGAGTTGCTAGGTGGATGATGTGTACTATTTTAAGGATGTTATTGTTGTCCACCATCAACAACTAAATTCCAATCTAAGGAAATTTGTGGGTTTTCTAAAGTCTTAAGGTATACTTAGATTATCATTGACTTAGAAGGTCCCACTGTGATCGCCAGAATGTTAGTGTGGCGATGAGGTGGCAGATTCACTGGATTTTCTAAGTCAAACTGAGGGTCTAAAGAGTCTTAAGAGGTATTCAAGAAACTATATACTCAAAAGGTCCCACCATGATCACCATAATGTTTAGAGTGGCGATGAGGTGGAAGATTAACCACCAGATACTATCAGTCAAGGGTTTCTGAATTTTTTAAGGAATGTTTAAGCATGAAATTACTCAGAAGGTCCCACCGTGATCGTCAGAATGTTAGGGTCCCATGATTTGGCAGATTGGTAGACCAAATGATAGGGTAACATGAAACCAGTCTTTGCAATCCTACGACCTAGCCTTCCTAGATTCAGAGAGGGATCTCTCTATTGGGTGCAAAGGATTTGTTGTTTTTGCTCTAGGGTTTTGATTTTAGGCTAGTTGTTAAGTGTAGGGTTTGTTGATTATTTTGGTTGGGTAGATGGTCAAGTAGGATAGGTGGAGTGAGAGTATGTCAAAGCCATTGGGCTATGGAGTCAATAAAAGTCAAGGGTGTCTCAATAATGAATGAGAGTGCAGTGCAAGGCCAATTTAACAAGGTGAAAGGATCCTTAAGGTTATGAGTGAAATGGGATGGACATCAAGTTTGTGAATAAGGTAGGGAAAAGGGAAATCAAGAATCCTTTGTCAAATACCTATGAAAAAGGAGGTCTTAAATATGATCAACACAAGATACTAAGCAAGAGCTAGGGCAAACCATTTACTCTATGATATTATATTAAACCAATAAATATCCAAGATAAACATTTCAGTGAAACATAGAGAGCATAAGAGCTTCTAACTTTAGAAATTCCCCTTTAGAATTTGGGGAAAACATATAAGATAGCACAATAACTAAATTTATGAAGAGGGAACTCCTAAACATCATAGATAAAGCTATAAAGAACTCTGAAACAAGTTGATAATCATGGACAAAGGGCAAGATCGAATGAGACCTCTTTGACTTAACCTAGCAGACAATATTCGAAAGAAAGGTTTCAAGATAGAGTTTTGAAAGATTCAAATAAGCAGGGCATACCCTAAATCATATTTTTAAACTAGCATAATAACCATTCATGAAACAAAAAAAAGTTTAGGTGAACCTAAGGAGAAATCAAGAATTCCTTAAGTAGACCAAAGAGAAGAAAACATCAAGGCTATAACAAACAAGAGGACTGAGGTGCCTCAAAGAGCATGTCTCAACCTATACTTTTCTGATTTATAGAAACTAAGAGAAATGAAAAATAATGATAACAAGGAAAACAATAGACAAATTAAGAAGACATCACCATTCACCAAGCTAAGGAATCCTGCAAACAAGCCTCTCCATCATCAAGCCAAACAAGCCATTCATCAACTCCACAACTCCAATTTCTTCTCCAAGCTCATAAAACCATGTATATTGCTCTCAAAGCTCAGAAAATGCCAAAAAAAGACATAGGGGCCTCATGCTCTATTTATGGATCAAAGGAGGACTAAAACCCTAAATATGGTAGGAAAATGTCAAATTCAACCACAAATGTCATTTATGGCCAAGAGACCATGCAAGGCCCAAGGCACATAATATCCTAAGAAATAAATGCCAAAATAACTATTTGCACCTAATTCTAGAGTAATTTTCCTTAAAAAACTCAAAAATATCTATTTGCAATAAATGAGTGTGTTTTGTTGACTTTTGGTCCAAAACACACTAGACAGTCTCTGTGCGCAGCGCCACTTCAACAGAAAATAGGGTCTTTTGTGGCTGAGTTTTGAACCCCTTCCTAATGTCGGAGTTGGCTCCGTGATGGCTCGTTGGAAAGCCTGATGAGTATAATTTCCAGAAATGCTTGAGTTGTAATTATTGAGTGCCATTTAACTGTCCAAAAACCAATTCTCCCAACACTACTCTGTGCGCAACACATGGTCTGAAAATGAGGCAGAAAGGTCAAAATTTTGGTGTTTTTTGACCTTTTGGGGGGTCAAAACTGCTCCAAATGATCTGAAATTTTGTGAGAAGACTCATGGTGATGAGAGGAATCCAAAAATGTAAATTTTGCAAGCTGATGATGCACCAAATTTGTGCGTAGAGCCTAGGGTGTTGTGCACAGAGGCCTCAAAATTTCAAAAAGACAAAATTTTGTTCAATTTGGCTCAAAATTGGTGGAGAGGTCCATCAAGAGGTTTTGGACACCTGTTGAGAAGCCTCAGCCAAAATTCCAAGGCTATCATGCTCCTTTTCCATTTTTAGGCTATCTAGCTCCATGAGGGCCTCCTTCAGTTTGGCACAAGCAAGCATGTTTTTCTTTGCATAATGTTTGGTCATTTTCTTTTGGAGAGCGAGGCCCCTCTTTACCTTCTTGAAGTGCTTGTGCTCCTCTTTGTAATACTGAATGACACGTTGTGCCATCTTGAAATCTCTTTCCCACTCCCTAAGCTGTGCATCTTTGGTTAAGAGTAGCAACCTAGTGGTCATCTCCTTGTCCTCATTGTCACTGTCTAGATCAACGAATTGAGGCTCTTGAGTGGTTTTCTTGATTCTCTTACTCCTCCTCAACTTTATCTGCTACTCACCCGTTTCCATCTTTTCCTTGCCTTTATCCTTGGGCTTGATATATGGAGGAGAGATGGCCCTTTTCCTTTTTGAGGTAGCAAACACATCTCTCCTTCCTCTGTGGTATGTGCACTTGAGAGGAGTGATGATGGTTTTGGAGGTGTTTCCATCATTGCCTTGACCCTTGTCATTGTCACCAACTTTTTCATTTTTTCCATGGTTTCCATGAGTCACCTCATGCCCCATTGGGTCACTACTTTCTTGACCTTCAGCATCACTATCATCTTCATTTTCCTCACTGTCTTCTATATTTCCATATTGGCCTTTAAATTGATCATTACCTTCTTCACTTGCCTCACTTTGGTTCTGTCCTTCATTAAGGTCCTCTTCTTTATCATTCCCTGCACTGTCACTTTGATTCTCTTTGTCATTTAGAGATTGATTAGTGTCATGATAGTCATGACTGTCATGACTATTTCCTTGGCTGTCTTGCTCATCACTGACTGTCCTATCAATGTTATTTCCTTGGTCACTACCTGCCTCTTCAAACTCTGTTTCAGCCTCATTATCTGCCTGTTCTTAGTCTTATATTTCCTCACCATTACCTTTTGTTTCTTCATATTCAATATCTTCTTCCATATTTTCAGTGTTTTTACTAGGAATAGGCTTACTGTCATGCTCATGTACATTTTCTCTTGGCTGTCATGTTCACTTTCTTGCTGACTGTCATCCTCTTCATTTTCTTCATTGTCCTCTTGGTATTTATCTTGCTCATTAGCACCACTCTTTTCTGTACTTGGGAGTGATTCATTGGTATCACTACCATCATTGTCTTCCTCCAAGTGCTCACTATCTTTATCTTTATGGCTTCCATGCTCATCTCCCTCTTCCTTGTCATCATCATCCTCCTGCTCTTCTTCATCAAACTTTGTGTCTGCCTAACTGTCTTCATCATCTCCACTGTCATCTGTTTTTTCTTTATTTCTACTGTTACCTCCTTGTTCCTCATCAAAATCTATATTTTCCTCACTGTTTTCATCATTCCCACTGTCATTATCTTCACTTGATGCATCAGGAGAAGAGGAAAGAGGTAGGTTTCATTGTGTAGAAGGCATAGGTGGAGGTGATGGAGGAGTGGAGGTAAGTGAGTGTGAAGTGGAAGGCAGATTTTGCTGAATGAAGGCTTGGGGATTTGCAAATATATCATGTGAGATGAAAACTTCCCAAGGAATTCCCTGCTATTCTAGCTGATGCAAAACAATCATCTTAATCAAGGAGTGGTGAAAAAGGCTTTGCATTTGATGGGCATAACTCCTTTTCTTGACCACTGAAGCCATCTTGTCAATGCTCCGGTAGAGATAGTATGGTAGGTTTAGCAATTTAACCCTGGTGAAGTGCATTAGCAGCCTTATGTGATATGAATAAACCCTAGAGTACCTCCCCTCACAAGTGAAGTACTTTATGATCTGCCTCATCAGTAGACATATCTCTCTAGCAGGTGGGAGAAGGGGAAAACAACCTTGCAGCCTTGTTGACAACTAGGTTTGAGGAAGGGCTCATAGTAGCTCAAGGCCAATTTTTTGTGCTTGAACCATCTCTCACCAATATCTGGTATTCCTGTGGCTTTAGCAATGGATTTAGATGATATTTCAAAATTTACTCCTGCTAGGTTGACTTGGTGGTTTTGTAGGCTGAGAATAAACAACCTAGTCAAAACTGAGTGGTTTTGGACCTTTTTAACCTTCTCACAGAACTGATAGCACCCAACATATTGAAAACATGCAAGGATCATGGGAGAAGAGGTAATTAGAATTGTATCCAAGGGCTCAAACCTATTAGTCCTTCCTCCCTTGTGTTTTGGCTTGATAGGCCTTTGGCCTTCATCACTACTGTTACTGATTTCTTCTCCAGACATAGTGGCTAATCTAGAACAAAATTATTTTTATCTTGGTGAGAGCCTTTAGGTCTAGGGAGGACAAATGGGTGATGTGAGGGCATATTTTTAGCAAATGAGGGCAAAATGAAGTAATCAAGGAATGATTTCAGAGTTTAGGAGGAGGCTTAGCTTGCATTGAGTGTCTTTATGCTAAGGATCAATCTTCACTTGGTAATTCCTTGCCCTAGAGGGTTAAATGATAGTTGGCCATGAAGATTAGGGTTTTTAGTCAACTTAGGTTATAGTTACTCTCTTTTATTATGAATGAAAAATATTACTTGGAGGGAAAGAAAGTGACCACCAACCTTGCTTAACTCATGCAGGAGCCTGTGGCCATCTTGAGGAGGAGAACATTTTGAGTTTGAGAAATTTTTTGGCAAATTTAGCCAAATATTTTTTGTGCACAACGCCACCCCACAGGCCGTTCCTGTCGGGCCTTCCCTGTGCATAGCGCCGGGTTGGGTCGGGTGTTTGGTCGGTCTGTGCACAGCGCCGGAGGGTTTGCGAGTGAGTCAGGCCGATCCTGGGCCTGTGCGCAATACTTCAGTCTATGCGTAGCATCGACCCTCCGGTGCGTAGCGAAGTATGTTTTAACACTGCGCCTGCCTCCTCTGTGTGCATCACCAACGGCTTTGTGCGTAGCGCCTGAAACTTTCACCAATTTTTGCAGAGAAACCCCAGAAATGTTTCAACAACTCTCCTATTTGCTTTCAAAGACACAAATGAGTTGGGGGAGGAGGTAAAGAAGACTCTTATACTCCTTTTTGAAAAAATATTTCATGATTAAAACCCACTTTCCAATGTTTGTCTCCCTTCTCACTTTTCACTGTCTTTTTGGTCTTTTTGTCCTGTAGGTGGCAGAGTTTCTAAAAACATGGTTTTTTGCCTTGATGGAGCATTTTGATGTCTCCCCTCAGACTGAAAACCTATTTAACAAGCTCAAATATGTGCCTCTTACCCACACTTGAAAACATTAACCCTTCCTTAAAAATCAAAAGGTTATTTTGACAATTTATTTGAGGAAAAAGTAGGCAAATGGTGACATTAGTGCTCTGTTTTGAAGGTTTTCTTCACTATGTCCTTTTTATGAATCTCAAGGCTTGTAAACAGTAAACATGTGATCATTTTGATACTTTCACCTTGGAATCTTCAATCATGTATTTTTGACGCCTTTGATTACTTGGTGGATAGACAGAAAAGAAGAATTTTGACCTTCTTTCAACTGATATGCTATCATGTTTTCTCTTTGAAACAGTGAAAAAAAAGTTCTAGTGTGAAAACCCAAGTAGCAAGAATTAACAACCCCTTTAGTCTTCATGTGTGCCACCATTGTGAGAAACATTAGGTTTGTTTGTCCTTACCAATCTTCCTGTAGGTAGCTATCCTTGACAGTCTTGTGGAAGTGTCATTCATGGCTAATCTATTTATTGTAGAATATACTTTTGATAAGGAAACCTTTGGAGGCTTCTTTGATTTTTAGACCAGTTACATGTTTTTTTCTTTGACCATGTTGATAGTGATATATCTCTGGTTGGAAAAGTAAGCAGTTTTAAACCATTTTGTGTTTCCCCTTGGCCACTTTTGTTTTTGCAGGTTCTTACACAACGTTTTCTTTTGATCACTATCCTTTTTGGAGTTTGACACCTTTTTTCTTCAATAGTGAACCTATGCTTATCATAATTACCTCCTTAGGAAATTTTACCTCACGCTTGCCTCCTTTGATCCTTTTTAAGACCTCTGATTGTACCTTTTGAAAACTCAGGCCTTTGTACTGATACTCTTTTCCTTTTTGTCCTTTTGGTGAGGTGGAGTCAGTGCTTCTTTGTCAAACCTTTAGAGGGCATCTTGTAACTCTTTGAATGCCATCTGCTATTATGAAGGAGGCTTTATCATCATTTTTTGACCAGTTTTTCATTCTTCCCAAAATCCTAGGTTTTAGGGCTGTTTAGAAAAAAGTAAATAGTGTTGTCTTCTAAGTTCTCTGAAACTTCTCAAAACTCATTAATTATTTCTAAAAGTCTTCAATGTGCACTTGATTGAGTTGAGGTGACCTTTGTCCTTGTAGCCCTTGGACTGATTTACTTGTTTATTGGCGTTAGAACCATGATTTTCTTCAACATGAGGCCTTCTTGCCTCCTTCCTTCTTTGCTGTGGATTTGTGATGGTTTTCCCTTTTACCTTACCTATTGCTAGGTTGATGGCCATCTTTATCTTTTTCCATTAATGTGAGCAAGGGTAGCTGTCCCTTGCAGAATTTGTGCACTAGGCTAAGGAGGGCCCCTTTTGAATGACCTTTTTGATGAGTTTTGGACAAAATCACTTGTCCCTTTCTTCTTTGAATGCAGTTTCTTCATACAAGAAAAACAGATTTTTTTGGATACCAAATCCACCCTATGACTCATGAAACCCTAGGTGACCTAGTGGAAGGTTTTCTAGACTTGGCTTTTCGACTGAAACTTAGGATTTGGGGTCATCAAGTGTAAGATAGAGTTTATAATAAACTGATGTATTGAAGATCCAAAATCCAATGTACTTGATTTATCTAAAGAGCCTACAGAGATATTTTTGAGGCCATAAATTCTTGGGGTATTTTGGAGAGACACAATAGAGCTGTTTGATAGGTGGCCTTAGGTGGCAGTGGGGGGGTTTAGGAAAAATAAAAACAGATGATTTGGGTCAAAGGTGACAAGATACAGAAAAAATGGATGACATGAGTCCCTAATGGGTTTTATAGGATTGGTAAGCAGAGCTGGACATGATGGAATGATGAAATAGTGAAAAATTATCTTAAGGAAAATGAAGGCAGTGAGATTTCTTGTACTCACAATGTTCATGAAATTTGTTTCCAGAAATCTTGGGATAATCATTTAGTCATCAACAAAGGCAGAAATTTCCTGATGACTAACACAACCTATTCCATTTGAACCCCCACCATTAGTTCTTTTGGTTTTTAAGTTTCAGCTCAACTTACTATTTTTAGCAGCTTTTCGGGTCCTGAACTTCCAAAGCCGTTTTGAGGCCCTAAACGACATTTTTTGGGAAACCTGCAAGCAACATGGGTCTATAGATTATTTTTTCTCACTCAAAAGTTGTAGTCCTTGGATATATATTTATAATGAGGTATCGAGCGCGTCAAATGGAGATCGTATGCCAAAGTTACGTCCCCGGGAAGTTGAAACACCAGTTTACCCAAACGAGACCCACAGTTTTTGCGCTTCATCTCCTAGGGTTAGGTTCTTGGATGTTTAGGGTTTTCTATTATTTCTCAACAATAAATATGCCTTTGAGACTCATTTTAATATAGTGGAGGGGCATGTAGCCGTCACATATCTTCTCATAGATATGCTACCTATGCCCTCACTCGTCTATTTCCATTTTGTCAGTAAACAACTTTAAGTTTTGTAACATAGTTCAGATGCCTATAGCTGCCACATATCTTCTCAGAGATAAGCC
This sequence comes from Pinus albicaulis, assembly GCA_034641835.2. NCBI lineage: Eukaryota > Viridiplantae > Streptophyta > Pinopsida > Pinales > Pinaceae > Pinus > Pinus albicaulis. The sequence continues at coordinate 327,409,163 of CM076578.1, forward strand.
TACCAGCGCCCTAATTTTTTATTTCCATTCTGTCCGTAAGAATATTTTAGTCATTTGATTTTAATAAAATGAAGCATTATTTCCACTGCATCTTTGTGTTTATGGTTATATGTGTATTCTGTTGTGTTCCTGCATAAATCTGGATCAATGGTATAAGAGCGGTCAAATATTTCTCTGTTTTTCTTTGCATGTCCTGAACGTGGTCAGGGTATAAGGAGTTAGAGCTCGATTTGGTTGATCCGTTGCAAGATCAGCCTCGCAAACCCCCATGATCCTCCATGGCGGAAGGAAAAAAAGATGAGGGAGTAGGAGATCCTATCAAAATATTTCTTGATGAGTCCCTAAAGAAACAGAGGAATGTGATGATGGATAAATTTGCCCATATCCTTGAATGGTTACCCACCGGTAGCACATCTACATCCAGCACGTCCGCCAATAGGTCCCCGACATCCTGGACAAATCCAATACCAAGTTCATCAGAATTTGCCTCACATGGAGGAACTTAACGCAATGGGGACCATTGCTTCCTAAAGGAGGGAGGAATGATCCAGGTGGATATCGATGGCCACCCACCTATTCTATTTGGACCCGCACCATCAATTCTTTCAGTTTTCACTTTCAGAACAACTTACTATTTTTAGCAGGTTTTCGGGTCCTGCACTCCCGGAGCTGTTTTGGGGCCCTAATAATCCAGGTGGATATTGTGGCTACCCAAATATTTCATTTGAACCTCTACAATCATTTATTTTAGTTTTTAATTTTTAACAAAACTTACTATTTTTAGTAGCTTTCCGGGTCCTAAACTTCCGAAGCCGTTTTGAGGCCCTAAACGACGTTTTTTGGGCCAACCGGGAGAAACATGAGTCTGTAGACTAATTTTTATCACCAAAAAGTTGTATTCCTTGGATATATCTTTATAACGAGGTATTGAGTGCGTCAAGCGGAGATCATATGACAAAGTTACGTATGCGGGAAGTTTAAACACCAATTTACCCAAACGAGACCCACAATTTTGGTGCTTCATCTCCTAGGGTTAGGTTCTTGGATGTTTAGGGTTTTCCAATGTTTATCAACAATAAATAGGCCTTAGAGCCTCATTTTAACACAGTGGAGGGGCTGTAGCCATCACATCTCTTCTTAGAGATACGCTACCAGTGCCCTCGCTCGTTTGTTTCCGTTATGTCTGTAAAAAAATTTCAGTTCTGTAACATAGTTCAGAGGCTTGTAGCTGCCACATCTCTTCTCAGAGATAAGCCTACTAGTGCCATAGCTTTTTATTTCTATTCTTTCTATACGCATATTTCATTCATTTTATTTTAATAAAATCAAGCATTATTTCCACTGCATCTTTGTGTTTATGGTTATATGTGTTTTTTGTTGTGTTCCTGCATAAATTTAGATCACAAACATAGGAAGCTTCCAAGGTTTATTTAATGATGGTTCTTATCGAAGGGGTAAGAATTTAAACTAGTTAGAAGTAGTGGCTATGGCCTTTCTTTCTATTTAGAGGTGAGACCTTTATAATTTTGTGCAATTTATTCAAGTTCTTATCTTTTCTGTTGAAAATTACTTATATCTGTTTTAATCGATCATATATCTATCATTCCAGGTTGGTAAAAAATATGGTTTCTTCATTATAAATTTCATTATATGTATCCCCGACCTTCTAGTTGTTAGGTTAAGAGTAGGATTAGTGCACTCATCCTGTGCTTGTTCTCTTTAGTCTCTCTTGTCTTGTCTTACTTTTGTCTTGCATTATGTTTGCTTTAGCCTCTTTTTCTTGTGCTTTGGTTTCAATTTCTTGTTGTATTGCGTCTTTTCATTTTGTCTCTCAGTAAGAACTTGTAGGGATATTATTTTTTGGCCCAAAAGGGAATGTGGAAAAATAGAAAAAGGACTTTGTGGCACTGCAATATTTGGCCAACTCTCTATCCTTCTTCCTTGTATTGATTACATATTTTGGTCGATGATGTTCCAAAGGAAAATATGATACTTGCATTAAGAAATTCTTGTGTCGAACCATGATCTCCATGTCTATTCTGGAAACCTCATGCCTTCCCTTGGGTTTTTATGTTTTGGTGTTTTTAGGCTGATCCAATCAAGTAGAGAAGAATACGAGCAAATATAAATGATAAAAACAATATCATACATATTATATATTCTTCTCTGAAGAAAAACCTCTCCTGATCGCAATAATTCGGGATCCTTCTTCTGCCCATGAAATAAATAATTTTTGATGCACAAACCTATATAAATAAGTAAATAAATGAGAAGAAGAGAAAGGCTTCCTACAAAGAGAGGTGAAGCAAGAAAATCCATCGGGATATTTTCTAGGCTCTCTAACAACAGAGAAATCTTTGTGTTCCTGAAGTGACTCCGATGGGGTACTATCCAGGCCTACTAGTGTTGGGTGCTAAGATGTTCCCAAGGAATAAGCTTAATCATCTATTCATTAATCTGTCAACCTGGAGTTCATATTTTTTTCTACAAGGCTATCAACACATTCTATGTAGGGATAATGATTTAAATTACAGGAATATATGTAATACTAATATAAAGGAAAAGCTATGAAGAAACACTTTCAAAAAGGCTAAATTCATTATGAAAAAATAAATGAATCATTCGAAAGAAATTATGGAACTAATTTACTAATTCAGAAAAAAAGTATTAAATCCTACCAAACCAGTCGTTCATATTATGATGTGAAACTTCAAGGGATCTAACAAAGGGAATCTACTCTTAATTATTAATTACTTCAGTCCTTTAAAACTACTAACAGTAAATTACAGAAATGGAAATTCACTTTGTTATAAAGTAAATATCGAAATGCACACAACTAGATAGTCGTAATTGAAAAATTACTCAATTAAATTGGAAAAGATAACCATTCATTGTACTAAAATGTAAATTTAGCGATTCACACAGCTAAGCAATAATTCCAAGAATTTACACAACATATATTATGAACCTATGAATTCACTCAGAAAAATTGTAGATCTAAGAAGTTACACAAAAAGATCAATCATTCATATGAAAATAAATACATCATAGTAATACAATAAAGACATCAATATTTAGAGTGACTGCAGCCACAGTCTCCAGAAGTAACATCCTTAAGAAAGATTCAACACAGTAGATTAAAGCTGAACCATTAAACTTTCATTGACATCAAAAATAAGTTACAAAACTGATTTGTAAACTTAAAAGAGTTATGTTTTTCACTTTTACAATCACTGAAATAAATCTCAAATCATCGTCATCCCCATCCTTATTGAAGTTTTGTATTTATATTACAGCGTATCTCCAACATCAGAATGATAAAGCTATCCTGAGAATCAGAAGATTCTCAGGATTGCTAATTTAAATTACAAGATCTTTTAAAATAACAAATCATATATTTCTTTGACCGTCTCATGCAAATAGATAGGAATCCCCAATCAACACATTGGGATCAGTCCAACGGCCGTCCATAAGTAGTTTTCTTCTCCAACATTCCAAGGGAAGAACATTTTTCCAACAGATCTCTTTTGTTCACAAATTTACCCAAATTATCAATTTATGATAACTAAAACACTAAAATTAACCCATTATCAAAATTAAATACTAAATCATTATTAATTACTTCCTTAGAGATTTTATTTCTCAAGTTATTATAAACTAGACTAAAAAAACTTGCAAAATAGATCTTTAACTAAAAAAAAAAAGGTAATAAACATACCAATTCTGTGGCCCAACATCACTCCCTAGCTTACCTTGTTGCATGTCCTCATGTAAAGAGATGATTAACATGTAGAAGTGTCAAAGATTAATTCATATAGGATTGTTCACCATAGTACAAAATCCATTTCTCTTCTAGAACTCTTTAAGGGCCCTTGCATTATCTTCCTTAGAGAGCTCATAGTCAGGATTATACACATCTGGAGGATACTAGATGATAGGGCATTGATACCTGCAACCAATTCCTTTAGGTCCTTCAGACAGAACCAAATGAGAATATTCTTGGATTCTGTTGGTTGCTTCCTAAAAGTTTTAGTAATTAAATGGTTCCCTGTTTTCACTTCGGTGGAGGACATCATCCACCTTTGTTTGGCTTCATGAAGGGCTTCTACTCTAATTTTCTTGAATACTTCTAACCCAATATGAAGAAAAATATTATGCACAGTTGCAAGAGCAGAGACATCACCTAATTATTCCATCAACTTTTTGTGTTTAATGAGGGTGTGCAAAGGACTATTTGGTTCCTCTCTGACCTAAAGGTCGAGGCCATTTTCCCTCTTCCAATATATTTCATGAGTGTGTGACCATTTAATATGGTTTCTAGCAAAAGAAATAAAACGCTGAAATTGTACATCACCGATAAAATGACTAGGTTTTTCATCCCTCTAGTCTTCTAAGAAAAAATTGTGCATATATAATTCACACAAAAAGTACTTCACATTGTCATCTTGTCATTGAAAAGATTTAATGAAATTGGAGAAGGTATCAAACACAGTAGGTTCTCCAGACTGGACAAATTTGATCTTAAGAAACAAATATCACTCAAGCAATAACATAGCATAATTGTTAGTTGGGAACCTTCAGGATAAAGCATCAGAATAAATGGAGAAAACCCCTTTGATTTTCTCCAAAGATTTTTGGAGCTGACCCCGTATCATTCCTATGTTTCTCTTTTCTTCCCCAAGCTCAACATATGTATCATCCTCAGTGGTGGATAGTGATTTGAACTTCTGTAATAAATATTGGTGTTCCTTCCAAGGCACCACTTCTCCTCGGTACCAGTTTATATCCTCTTGTTGTTCGTCCAATATTTTATTTAATGCTTGGATAGTAACATCCATGATCAATGGGGTATACGGGGGTATAGTTTCTATCTGAGTGGCCCTAGTAATAAAAACCAATAATTGTGTTTGGAAGTATTCCTTGGATGTCATCATATTAAACCCTAAATCAGTGTGGGTTTATGTAGAAATAGTGGAAATATCCTATGTTTGTGTTTCATTATAAGTGAAAGAGTTGTCATTTTGGAATCCAAATTTCCATGTTTCCTGCCTCCTCTTGTAATGTTTCCTATTTTTTCTTGGCCATCTTTTAAGCTTCTTCACCTTTCTTTTTAGCCTCTGATTTTATTTCTTAAGAAAACTTATTTCATAGTTAGTTTTCCTTTTTGTTATTTCAACAACTTCTTTAGTTTGTGCAGTCGAAGTGGAAGGAATGACAACAATATTTTCACGCTCCTCAGTTAAGGCTTCTTTTATTGTGGGAAAAATTCCAAGGCTTGTAGGGCCCTTATTAGGTTGAAACATATCACTAAGGCTGTCACTCATCCTTTGATGTTCAGGTGATGGCGAAACTGCTACCCCATAGGAAGAGCCAATTTCCATTATGGCTTTTGCGGATTCTTCTAATTGTTCCTAGTAATAATGTTTCCCATGGTCCTCCGGGGACTGCAATATCACAGTAGCCTCAGATTTTGGAGAGGAGGGTGGAAAGTCGTGTGTTGTAGTTTTTTTAGGTAGAAACTCCAAATGAGTTGCATGTTCTTTAGTATTAAAAAGGGTCCCCATGTTTTCCAGAACTTGGGAAACCTCCTCCTCCTGAATTTAAGGTGAATTTTTCTGTTGTACTTCTGGAATTTCAGGAGAATTTTGGGATACAGTTTCCTCTGGAAATTTTTTGCTAGGGTCTATAGAACTTCTCGCTTCAATAATTCTCGTTGATCTCCTACATTTAGCAGGTATGGATACTAGAAGAGAAACTGTCCTTTTCTCGGCTCTAGTCATTTTCCGTGGACCTGAGGTTTCATCTTGTTATTGCATGATCCTCTCAACTTCCGATTGCATAGGTTTCGTAGCATGTGTTTCAATTTGGGGTGACGGATCAACACTTTCAATAAAATTATCCCAGGCTATTTGTGCTTGGTTTAATTCCTTGATTACTATTAAATTTATAAGGAAATGATGACTGACTACTAAATTATGGTCCTTTGTTTTACCAATTATGTCAGCTCTTTCATGCAAAAGGGAATTTAAAAATAAAGGTTGATTTATAGTTACCTTTTGTTTTAGTGCTACCAAAAGCTTCAAATGTCGTGGTCTCACTACATCATATCGACCTTCACAAGTAATGTATCTCTGTACTATCTCTGTTAATTCTTGCCATGGCTTTGGGAAGGAAGCCAGATGATAACCTTTCCCTTTTTGACCCACTACTTCCATAAGATCCATGAATGTCAACATAGCACCTTGCAACCCAGTATGCTTATCCACCCACTTCTCTCCTTCTGTGGAGAGGCATGTGACTTATCCTATAACTATCTCACTCATTTTTATCTATACTCAAATTCCAAGGTGACTGATTGTCAAATCCTTGTAGCTTGGGAAATACTCATTCCAACCTACTTTTTCCAGAATTCTCCGTGCTTTTTCAGAAACCCGAAGTTGATCTAGTTCACTCCGGATTGATTTTCCACCCATATTTTCACTTTTTGTTTCTCAAGAGAATATGTGGAGATGCATACAAAGCTTTAGCCAACAAATTTTCATAAAAATAACATTATGTAACAATGATAACAATATATCATATGCGAATAAAGTTACTACAATGATTAGTCATCCTTGTTAAATGTGTCGACATCATGCCATGCATGTGATTTTTCATTTTCCCCTAATGACGAGAAATGTCATCCTCGATTGTTAGTGATATGACAAACCAGCGGTGCATTAAATGCATTTACTTACCATAATGAGAGATGGTTAAATCAGCTAAGTTATGCGATGTAATGATGAGACATATCAGGCTAATGTATGAATATCTTTTGTGGCGTTCAAAGCATAAAAATATAAGTCATAGGAAAATAAATGTGCGTCATAAGATTACCTTTTGAAGAGATTATATAAGAGCTTAGCAAGGTCCCTTTATAACGAAACAATAGTCATTCTTTATATATATACAAGGATCTATTCATATAGTGTTTGAATTACCACTTTAGTTAGTATAATATATTTCCATAGTAGTTGTGGTGATTCCTCCTTTATTTATTAAATAGGGAAAGTCAAAATCACTAAGTATTGATATGGAGATTCAAAATATACTTCAATACCATAGCCAGAGCCTCTGCGGCCAACAAGCGTCCATAGGCTTGACAGGGTTGCCTTTTAACCTCTTGATATGCCAGTATCCCGTTCACTAAAAATTGTATCACTTTTTTGAGAAATTTCCCCAAAAGACCATTGTTATGGCGTGGTGACCAGTTGGTAACAATTCTATTCACCAAATCTTAGAAAATTGAACAAGTCGACTCATAATGAGACCTCTTGTCTTTTGACTGTGTCAAGTCCTCTGAACATGGTAGGTCAGCTCGTAATGAGACCTCCTAGTCTTTTGAGAGAAAACATTTAATTTTTATAATTTTTTTTTGCCTATATATGTTTGTTTATGTAAAATTAGTGAACGTGGTGGCTCATCAACTCCTTAAGAGTTAAGGATGGCATAAGAAGCATTATGACAAGTATTCCATTTTAAGTTGTGATTCGATTTCCACAATTTTATGTTTTAAGTAAATCATCAGTCCATATGAAGAAAAGAAAACTACTCTAGTGGCAATTGAAATAATATGTCATGAACAATTTATGTTATTTGTAATATCAATATTGCTAGAATTTTTAATCTGATAGAGTTCGCAAATCAAATAATATGTTCTTCATAAGGCAATGTTTAGAGTAATAGAATACTTGTCACCATGATAATAAAATAATGCTTTGAAAATTTTAGGGTCCTATAATAATAGGATTCATAATTTTGAATTGACTATGATTAGTCTTGTAATATGTACATACCTTTTATTTCTGAAAATTGTTTTCCCATATTAGAAAAATAAAAAATTTAAAGAGGGTAAAAGTCCTAAAATAAAAATAAAAGGAATAAAAAAATAAAAAGATAAAAAAGAATAGAAAAAATGAACCCAAACAAAAAAAAGAGATAAAATAGATCATGAAAGTGATGCAAATTAAAATGCCACTGATTTTTACTTTAATTTGCAAAAATAATATTGTGTGCAGCTTGTCAAAATGCCACAATCCATGAAGGTCAAACTGCTTAATCTTGACCTTTCATGCTTTAAATTTCATGCTGATAGATAGAGAATAAAGATCTAGCCAAATTGTTTAACCTTGGCAGATCAGTAGTTAGGTAGAGAATAATAAGGAGCTCAACAACTTAATCTGGGCCCTTGGAAGAAATAAGGATAGAGTTAGTTAGTTTGATGTTAAAATAAAAATGAATAAGGGTCTGCAAGCTCAAATGCACCCATGTAAATGAAGAAAAAATGCTAGGGTAGGTGATGGGAAAGGAGAAGCAGTTTTCACAAGGCATTGATAGTAGAAAATTGGTTATTTCATTTACTAACTTCCTTTTAAAATCATTCCCCTTGTAAAAATACCCTTTCCCCTTCATTTTAACCCTTTTCCCCATTAGTCACTCATTTTCCTACTAAAACCCCTTTTCCTAATTTAAAATGCATATTTTCCTTTGGAAAAGTAAAAACCGTTTACTTACCAATTTCCTTTTTTCATAAAACCCCTAAAAACACACTATCCTAAGTCTAAATGATTAAAATAAATAAAGTTGGGCCCCACTGCTATAAACTCACCCAATCTTATTTTAAAATCCTTTATTAGTGTATTTTTACATTCCCCTGCATTTTAAAATCCCGCACTTATTTGACATTTTAGTGTACATTATTAACTTTTAACTTTATATATTAGCTCCCATAATACATTTATCCCGTATTAAAATAATTCCCGCATATGTATATCCCAACCCATATTTTACTTTAAACCTATAGTTTAATTTCCCCCACGTTTTGATTTATTTTTGGCCCACTTATGGTTACCCCGCCTATTATAATATCCCACTTACCTTAACCCCATTGGCATGTATTAAACCCCGACCCTATCACATCGCATCATATTACCTCGGGCCCCATGCCATCAAATCCCGATACTCCATCGCATCGTCCCATCCATCAGATCATCAATGACTAGATCTAATGGCCAACAAACCTTGTCACACATCTGATAGCCCGATCCTTAACCGCACCCCAACCTTGCGATATCCGTAGTTTTTGGAGCTCCACTCCTAGCTATGTGGAAAAATTCTATTAGATCACATCAATCCAAACTTTACCGCTTACCACCTTTGGCCAATGCAAAAACCGCTCAGTGGTTTCTCCTAACCGTTATCCAAACCACCATGCCCATTTGAATTGACTGCACATTCAGTGATATAATCATTATTGATTAAAATGCATATAACCACCCATTTCACCCTTTTTACCATTTTTGTTACACCTTCGTAAAAATATAGACTGCCATCCTGTTTCTGAGCAACCAGATCACTCTGCTAACCTTATTTCAAGCCTTTTTCATCAGAATTCAAGACATTTGCTGCTAAAGACACTGCAGAAATGAATTGAAGCACTATAAAGACCAGAAGAGCTTTAGAGAACCTCCGTTGCCTCATAAACCTTCTGCAAACTACAAATCATCATTTTTCTCCAGGTATTCTTCGGTGCTTAGGCAAAATACTTACAACAAGAAAGTAAATCATTAATTAAACCTATCTAGGAGCCTTTGAAAACTAAAAGAAACCTCTTTTACCTTCCTATCCTTCTTCTATAGACCCTAGGTGTCTTTTACAGAATTTCCTAGGTCTGGGATTGTTTTGATTACAAAGATTGAATATTGGATCAATCGAACCTTTGCAGACCATAGATAAACCCCTGTTTTATCCTAAATCCCTATGCAAACTATTTTAATATCTTTCAGAGGTGCTCCTAAAGACCTAAATTTGTTTTCCTAAGTCAAAGATTAATCAATTGAATAAATTTAATAAAACGACGGCTTCCAAAAGCATTGTATCAGTCAATCCTCTGCAACCTCCAGTTTTAGATGTAGAACACACTCCCTTGGCTGATAGAGACTTTAAAATTAATGAAATTGTCACTGAATTTAACCATCTTGAGCTCCAATACTGGAGCCATGAAAAATCCATAGATCTGGCAGTTGAGGTTTTCATTTGGGAGTCTAATCTACCAAAATATGTTGTGCCATAAACTTTCCAATGCCCAGAGGTCATCAGACCGTGTCAAAATTTTTATTTCCCTGATCAGAGAGCCATTGTAACACCTGAAAAATAAATTTTGTTTACCATTAAAACAGATTCAATCAACCAAATGCTGCAGATCCAACCTAGACCAGATGAAAGCCCTTTGTCCATTGAGGCTCTTACACAGTTATACCTAAATTTGAACTTCCCCATGAGGTTCCATATTTTCCAAAATTTCATGCCTTCATTTATGGAAATTCCCAAGATAAATCCTCCTTACCCATCTGCAATCATTTCTGAGAGGACCAGGCATATAATCACTATGTTGTCCAACATTCTAGGTTATTTTTCAGATGATCATGTTGATGCTGGAGTCTTGGGTTTCTTGTCTACTTTCACACTTAGTCAGCCTCCTGCTACCATTTACAACTTTTCCCAGTACCTTGCTGATAAGATACCTTAAGAAGGTGTTTTTAAGTACTCATCAGTATTGTTCCACATGTTCTTGTACTTTCAGTCTAAGAAATTTTCCATTGACCTTCAAAAGCTTGATGTTGAAGGTAACCCATAGTAAGTCATATTTTGAACTCCAATTATCAGAAAAGATTCCACAGAGTCCACCTACACAGAGTTCATTGACTCTTTCATTCATCCTATTGTCAACATGCTGAACTGCAACATGCAACCTAGAGTCAGCGAGGAGATTAAAAAGGTCCTGTAGCTGTCAAAGAAAAGTAGGACAGGAGATTGGTAATTGTATCATAACCATACAGAGATAAGGGTATATGGGTCAAATATCATACTATATAGACTGCCCAAATACCTCCCCATGAGGTTATTTTCCCTTGAATACCTAAGGCAGCTAAAAAGAAGACACAGTTCAAGATAAAGAATCAGGTTGGCCCTTTCATTTGTAATAGTAGAGATGCAGGTCCAGAGGCTGAAAAGTATTTGCAGAAGTTTAAATTCAGTAAAAGTTTTCTGTGGTATTATGATCCTCTAGGAGTAGTAAGTAAATTGAGAGTTAAATGCAATCTAACTCCTTATGTATGTTAATGTCAGTGTTTGCATACTTCCACCAGGGATCAAAACACATTTGCATGTGCATCTTAGGTGTCTCATACTGAATAAATTTTTCATCATTCCATTAGGTCATGATTTAAAATTGTTCCGCTAGTGGTTTTCCTTGTCAATAAACTCCATCCTCCCTCCAAGATTCATATTGCTGACTCATTCCAATGTCCCCTTGAGCATAATAACACTTATGGAAATGCTCGTTTCACTTGAAAGTCTTTTGAGTCAAAATTTCATTCAAGGTCAGGTCAAAGGGAAGTCCGATTAAGTCATTAGGGTTTTTCATTCTTCAAGGTCATTCCTTCATTCCGATGAGGCCAACATATATATGAAGGGATTGAAAAATATCATCATGATGGTTTCATTATACTTTAAAGGTTGTATTTTCAGTTTGAAGACTTTTTTTTATCAAAATGTCATTTTGATAAAAAAAAGCCACCTATGTAATTTATTTTTATCTTTTCAAATGTAATTTTATGTTATTATATGTAATAAATGAAATCCGAATGTTTTCAAAGTATAATTATGTCAAGCCTCAGTGAGCAAAAGAAAAATCCATCTCCAGGTTTATCAAGCCTGCAATGCAAAAAGAGTCAAAGAGTATTAGTGATAAAGGAAAAAGACTTCAAACATTAGAAAAGTGGGTATTTCAAAGTTAAATCAAAATCCACTTGGCTAGAAAGCCCATCAAGCATTTCAAACAAGCTATTGTTGCCTTTCAAAGTATTAGGAATATTCAACAAAGAAGAGTTTTTGAGTTTTTGAGCAAAATTGGGTCAAATTTCTTGGCGCTGTGCGTTCAGAAGGTTGGTGTTGCCCGTTTGAACCGGCACCGCACGCTTGCCCAATGGTGCTGCACCCTTTCCAGGAGATACCAATGTAAATTTTGAAGGCGCTGCGTGCTTAGACAGAGGTGCTGCGTGTTTGGATAGGCACTACTCTCTCAGCCAGTGGAGGTGTGCGCCTGCACAATGAAGACTTGTGTGGGTTGTATCACTTCAAAACACTTCAAACCACTTCCAAATTTCTTATAAAGTCCTCCAAGAGCCCTAAAGAAGTTAGTACATATCATATAACTTGTTTCTAAGTTATTTTATGGCTCTTGAATGAATTGAAATGAAACCCTAATCTTAGTTTATGGTCATTTTTCATACACTTGGTTCATCTCCTAAAAACATATATCAGTCGCAGGCAGGGTAATTTTCATTGACCTAGGGTTTTCATTGACCTATTCTTTTCATTCACTTCATTCCCTTCACTTTTTCAAGATAGCCATCTCATCTCCTTCACTTTCATCTCATTCCATTTGTACCCCAGGGTTTCATAAATCAGAGTTTAAAACGTCTGAAGAAGAAGATAGTGGTGTTGAGGCACAAAATCCAAGAAGAAATGCTCACAAAGGAGGGAAAATTAATAGGTTTGAACCCATAACCACAAGGGAACTCATGGCCTCTCCTCTCACAATGTCTTTTTTCAAGCATGTGCACTGTTTTGAGTTTTGTGAGAGAGTGCAGCAAATCCAAAATCACCTGGAGTTAACAAGTTTGTTCATCACTAATTTACATGACAAAAATGTCACTCTTGTTGGGGTCACCTTTGATATGTCCACCAATTCCATTGCAGCTGCTACAGGGATCCCTAGTGTGGGATAGAGGTGGTTTAAACAAGAAAAATTGGATATGAGCTATTATGAACCATACCTTAAACCTAGGTATAAGGATAACAAGAAATCAATTTTCCCTTTCTCTCATCTCCTTGACAGGTATGCCCCTATTATGAAAATAATAATGAAATATTTCACTTGTGAGGGGAGGTTTACCCGACTCTACTCATACCATATCTAACTCCTCATGCATTTCACTAGAGTTAGAATGCTACACATACCTTACTATATTTTCCGCAGTATTGACAAGATGGCTTACATTGTGCAAAAGAGGGATTACAATAATCAAATGCAGAGTATATTTCATCACTCACTCATCAAGATGGTGGTCATTCATCAACTTTAGCAGAAAAACATTTCATGGGATGCATTCATTGCAAATGAGTTTTTACTACCCCACCTAGCCATCACGAGCAAGATATCATTTCTTCATCTCATCCTCCCATACCTACTTCTCCATCACATCCCACTATTCATACATCACCACCCACTCACATCCATTCACCTCAAGTTGATCCTACCTCATCACCTTTCTATAACCCTTCACCATCACATCATGATACTGGAGCATCAAGCAGTGAAAGGGACATTGGGGCAGCTTGCATTAAGATGACTGATATTGAGCCATTCCCTAAGACCTATCAGAGAGGCCGCAGGCATGTGTTTGCTTCACATGGTGTGAAAGGGGCCATGCCTTCTTCATCAAAAAAATAGGTAGACAAGGGCAAGGAAAATTCTACAGAGCCTATCATTGTTGAGCAGGAAGACAAACATGAAACTGAGCAGGAAGATAAACATGAAATTGAGCAGGAGTTTCAGTTGATTGAGAGTGATGAGGAGGATGAGGATAGAGCCACTAGTGCAGTGATCAAAGGCAAGGAGGCCAAGATTAGTGAGCTTCAAGCTAATCTTGATAGAGCAGAGTATGTGATTGACTTTCTTGAGCTACAAAATTAGCAGCCGAACACTAAGCAAACCATCAGTGAGGTCAAGATAATCAAAGCTCAGAGAGAGGGAGGAAAGGCCAAGGCCTTGATGGAGGAAACCTTGGGTAGATTTGATGATAGTGATGATGAGGAAGATCAACTTCCGAGACAGAGACTGAGGAAAATTGGGCTAAAGAAGGCTTTAGGTCGGGAAAGACAGAAAGAGGCTGAGATGGCAGAGCAACTCACTTCAAGTGAGCTGCTTTCCATAGAGATTAGAAGAGACAGAGAGTCTTAGCTTGAGAGGGCCAATTTGCATCTGGAGGGCCTGCTAGAGAGGCAAAGAAAGACATTGAAATTCAGAGGAATATGGCAAAACACTATGCCATGAGAAACAAGATTGCAAGGGCCAAGCTCAAACGAGCCCATGCAAAGATTCGGGTTTTGACTGAGGCAAAGGAGAAGGATAAGTTGAACATTCTTGCTGAGGTGTCCCTCCAGGCCTCCAACCCTTGATCAGCTAGCAACTTCAAAATTTTGGCACACTTTGGGCAAATTTTGATTTTTGACAGTTTAGCACACAGAAAATTGGCTAAACGCGCAACGCCACTAGCGCTGCGCTCTTTTTTCGGACATCCAAATGGAAAATGGTTAGCATCATCATGTTCATAATGATGGTTACATAAAACTTGGTAATTTTTAGGATATTTAGAGCAGAACTCATCCCTCAAAGAGGCAAAAAACCACCAAATAATCATGTTTCTGCCCTCTTTTTTACCATGGCGCTGCGCGCTTACCAGTCTTGGTAGAACAGGTTTTTGGCAGGGGCGATGGACACCATTTTGGAAAATGGAGGCATATTTAGAAACTAGACTCAAGGAGCTTTCCAATTAGCTATCATGGAGCTGATTTGGACAAGGGGAAGGCCTCCAAAATTTGGCTGCAAGATAGGCCATGTTTTCTGTCATGGCGCTGCGCGTTTACCAAGGAATTGGCAATTTTCGTTGTTTTCAGCATTTTTGAATTTTTGAATTTTTGATTGGGTAAATGGGAAAAATACTGATGTAAATGGTCAATATGGATGTAAATATCATGTTTTAACTTTTATCTAGGGCATATGCATTAGATATGTCTTCTAGGAGGTCAAATGAAGCAATTTCCTCTCTTTTAGAGGCAAATTGTTGAGTTTTCCTAGTCTTCAGAATCTTGTTTGGGAGTAGGTGAAACAACTCCCCCTCTCATGGATTCGACTCCCTAAGGCTAGGGAGAGTGGTTTTGAGGTTTATTTGATGTATTACCTCAGTCATTGTAATGGTTTGACTCACTTGGAGCTTTGGCATATCAAGAGACATTTTGTATGAGTTTGGCTTGGACATTAATAGAAATTTGCAACTATTTTCTTGGGATCCATGTGGTATGACTTTTAGACATATTATCCTCTCCGTTATCAATTTGTTTGAATGTATTGTTAATTCATAAACCATTACATGTCTATAATATGCTATATTTCAAGTTTGAAAGGCGGAATCCATATGTATTTATTATCTGTTTTGGGAAATTTAGTATAATGTGTTAATTCTCTTCAGTTTAGGGAAAATACATTCCAAATGCTTTCCCTAGCTCCTCACCAGTATCTTAACCTCACTATAAACACCTTTAAATGTCTAAACCTTTTACCTACCTTGCCCCTTGGAAACCCTGCAAATTTTTACCTAATCTCCTTGCTCTAGTTATTTGACTCCTCTTGATCCAGCAAACCCTACAAAATCAAAATCAAAACCTTGAGCTACTATACCTATCCTAAAATAGTCTTTCTTCAGTCCTCTTTACTGTGTTATTTACGGAGAGAGCCCTTTCTTGGCCTAGTAGGGCTAGCTACTTGGCTAAGTGTGGTTTGAGGTTACCTCGAGATTGCCTCTCTTAGCCTTGAGGTTCAATCTGAGTGATAACATTTTGGTGACTCCACTGGAGAAGAAAAAGTAAGATCATATCAACCCTAGTAATTAATTTTCATTGGAATTCTTAAACTTGTGGATGATAAGTTTAGAATTTAGTCAAAGGCTGAATTGAAAAATTTGTAAAGTGCATATTTTTTGTTGAAATTGGACATACTAGCTTCCCAAAGATATACCAGATCCAACCTTGATCCAAATCCTCCTACTATTGTTAGTGATCCTCAGAACATTGGAAGAAAATCTAAGGCTATTGTTGAGACTTCTAGTTCAGTCGGAAATCAATTAGAAGGAAGTTCCATCCCCAAAGATTATTCATTTCCCAAAGGGTTAGAAAACTTGCAAGATATTGCGTTTGATATAAATTTTGAGAAAATTTTATTCCGAAGTAAATCTTTGAGTTGGATTGATGAGACAGTTGTTGATTCCTCCATTCCCTTCCACAGTCCTGTTGAAAATAATTTTTCACACTCTCAATTAGGGTTTCAATCAAGATCTCAATCAGGGACATAATTTTTACAATCTCTTAAATATTTGCAGAATTATTCTTCACAGGTAAGTGCTTGGCTGGAAAGAAGACCTCATATATTAGTTTCTTCTTCCATCACTTCATCTACTGTTACTCATAATATCCCTCTGCCCCCTCCTTCTTCTTCATCCACTATTCACACTACTCAATCAGGGAAAAGTCTTCCTTTGATCACATCAGGCATCCAAATCCATGTGATAAATCTTGTTGTTAATCCCCCACCTCCACCTCCGGTCATGGCTGCAAGATATGTTCCCCTTGTTCTCCCTCAAAATCCTTGTCAAATGCCCGCAGATTACCAAACCAAAATCCCTTTGTTTGATGAGACTCAGTCTATGAAAACTCAAAAACATGTAGATAAGATGAATGAATTTTTTGATCTTCATGAAATTGATATAGAGTATGTGAAGACGAGATTGTTTGCAAAAAGTATAGGAGGGGAAGTAAGAAAATGGTTCAGAGCTTTACCAGCAGCCACTATTGACACCTTAGAAGTTTTGCATAATTAGTTTGTAGAAAGATGGGAACAAAAGAAGAATCCCCTTAAATTCCTGTCTGAATATGAGAACATCAAAAGGAATGTTGGTGAGTCTGTTCAAGATTATTGTGTGAGATTTAATGCAGTGTACAATGCTCTTCCTATACATATGAAACCACCATAGGGTATGGTTATGGTTAAATTCCCAGATGGAGTTGTTACCGATATGGTATATTAGTTGCGTGAACGTGATCCTACAACTTTAGCAGATATCCAAAAAAATGCTGTAAGCGTGGAATCTAATTTGCTGGCCAAGAGAGCAAGGATGACATTAGAAAAGAGAGTGACCATCAAAGAAGAGACTTCTACTAAAGAGGCAAAGATGGATTCATTACTTCGAACTGTGGAGATAATGGTTGATCGGCTATCTATCTCAGATAGACCTGGACCAAAGATCCGGAATCCAAATTTTAGAGGGCAACAACCTCAGTTTAGAATCAAGCAGAGAGAGCAGAAAGCACCTGACCAAATAGCACAAAAACAAAAACAGATTCAGACCACATTGCAACAGAATTATGTCCAAGGAGAGGAATAACAAGAGGAAGATCTAGTGATTGAAACAAATCATTTCTTTATAGCAGATGTCTTTCCCATGTTACTGACTGAAGATGAGGAGTATACTGAAAATATGGATTCTCCGAAAGATGAATACTATATCTTAGCAAATGATGATGATTTGGAAATAGAAGTAGATGATTACCAACGTGGATATATGAATACTTTGAGTGCACAACAGA
The DNA here is from genome assembly GCA_034641835.2 of Pinus albicaulis. Classification (NCBI taxonomy): domain Eukaryota; kingdom Viridiplantae; phylum Streptophyta; class Pinopsida; order Pinales; family Pinaceae; genus Pinus; species Pinus albicaulis. The sequence goes on from CM076578.1 coordinate 327,426,686, forward strand.
AACACTATTCTCTAAGGAGTAGAGATGTACCTGTCAATCCCATTCAGAAAAGGAAAGAATAGTCAAAGAATGATCTTCCTAATAATTAGAGAAAAGGTAAAGAAGATATAGATCAGAATCATAGTAACATCAACCAGCCATCAAAAAGCTCAGCTAATAAAGAGAAAGACACTCAGAAAAAGGAAATAAGGGATCAAAATGATAGAAGAGATCCTGTTGTCAAAGAGGTAGATAAAGCCACAACTTTTAACTTAGAAAATGAAATAGCTACATTGAAAGTGTCCATTCCTTTGACAGAGTTAGTAAAGAATAGTCATTACAAAGATTAGGTTGAATAACCTATTTATTTCTTCAGTCGATCCATTAGAGATGCAGCTCTTCGCTATAACATTATTGAGAAACAAGATTTAGATCTGATCAAAGCCTTGAAATATTTCTGGATCTATATTCTACATTCACATACTATAGCCTATGTTCCAAATGGAGCAGTAAAAGAGATTCTCACACAAACTGATCCCGAAGGTCGGAGAGGTAGGTGGATAGAAGCTATGCTAGAGTATGACATCGAGATTAGGCCTACCAAATTGATCAAGGGGCAAGAGTTAGCCAAGATGATGGCTGAATCCAACTTGCATGCTCTAGATATAAACCTTATTGTAGCAATGTCAGAGGATGATGAAGATGGCGCTCTAATACAGGTATCAGAAATGTTTCTCATTTCACCATGGTATTCTGATATAGTGTATGTTCTTCAGCACTTATATCCTCCTCCTGGAACGTCAAAAAGTCAGGGTAGGTATTTGAAATTGAAATCTGCTAAATACTGCATTCTAGGAAGTGTCGTTTATTGGAAAGATCCGGGAGGTGTTCTTTTGAATTGTCTAGTTGAAGATGAAGCTAAACAAGTAATGGATGAATTTCATAGGGGAGATTGTGGAGGTCATTTATTTTAGAAAAAAACAGCTAACAAAGTGTTGAGATCAGGGTATTATTGGCAAACTTTATTTTCTGATATGTACAAAACAATCACAAAATGTCATGAATGTCAGGTTTTTCAGGGAAAAAAGAAGCTTTTTCCTCTTCCGTTGAAGCCTGTTATAGTAAATGCTCCTTTCCAACAGTGGCGACTTGATTCTATTGGGGAAATTCATCCCACATCATCGGCACATAACAGATGGATTCTAACAGCCACCGACTACTTCACTAAGTGGATCGAGGCTATTCCTACAAGGCAAGCTATAGACATGGTAATCATTCAATTTTTAGAATCCAATATTTTGTCTCATTTTGGTTGTCCTCACAAGATTATTACAGATAATGTTGCAGAATTTAAGTCAAAGAATATGATTGAGATTTGTCATAAGTATAATATTAGATTGGGCCATTCCACCGCATATTATCCACAGGGAAATGGACTAGCTGAGTCCTTTAATAAATCTTTGGTGAATATCATTAAGAAAATGTTGGAGGAGAACAAGAAAAATTGGCATAGGAAGCTTACCAATGTTTTGTGGGCAGAACGAGTGAGGACAAAGAAATCTATAGGTATGTCACCTTTTGAATTGGTTTATGGTACAGATACAGTGTTTCCTACATCATTTTCAGTCCTTGTTATGAGGTTATTGTAGGAAGAAGATAGTGAGGAAGATGATATGAAACGTCAAATCAATCAAATGATTCATATTCAACAAACAAGGGAGGAAGTTTCCCAGACTACTTATAAGATTCAGGAGAGAATCAAGAATATTTGTGATCGAAAAACCAAAGCAGATAAGTTTCAGCTGGAGGATGTATTGCTGAGATGGGATGCAATAAATGAAGATAAAGGTAAGCAGAGGAAGTTTGGAAATATTTGGAAGGGACCCTACAAGATCTTGGCTTATCGAGGCTAGAATGCCTATTTGCTGAAAGAAATGAATGGAGAGGAATTTTTAGGAGGACCAGTCAATGGTAGGCTCTTGAAACATTATTATTGCTAATACAGTTAATGAGAGAATTTTTCATTGTCATTGTAAATACCAGTTTATATTTTCAGCAAGGGTTAAGGCAGAATATCATCTAGGCTTGGGGCCCGAAGTGAAGGCTATAAAGCTTGTTGATTTTCTGTTGTTTTTCAAAGTTTTGAGTCAATCTTGTTACTATCAGAGTCAGTTTTTGAGTCATTTTCCAGTCTCCTTAAATGGTTTTTGAGTCAGTTTAAGTAATCTGCAGTCTTTTGGATTGTTTGAATGTATTTACCCAATGGTTAGGCACTTGGTCTACGGTGTTCTTAACACCTCCAAGGATTTACCATCCCCAATAAGGCCAATGTTAATTTCAGTCTTTGCATACTTCCACCAGGGATCAAAACACATTTGCATGTGCATCTTAGGTGTCTCATAGTGAATAAATTTTTCATCATTCCATTAGGTCATGATTTAAAATTTTTCCGTTGGTGGTTTTCCTTGTAAATAAAATCCATCCTCCCTCCAAGATTCATATTTCTGACTCATTCCTATGTCCCCTTGAGCATAATAACACTTATGGAAATGCTCGTTTCACTTGAAAGTTTTTTGAGTCAAAATTTCATTCATGGTCAGGTCAAAGGGTAGTCCCATTAGGTCATTAGGGTTTTGCATTCTTCAAGGTCATTCCTTCATTCCGATGAGGTTAGAATATATATGAGAGGGATTGAAAAATATCATCATGATGGTTTCATTATACTTTAAAGGTTGTATTTTCAGTTTGAAGAATTTTTTTATCAAAATGTCATTTTGATAAAAAACTCGCCTATGTAATTTATTTTTATCTTTTCAAATGTAATTTTATGTTATTATATGTAATAAATGAAATCCCAAAGTTGTAAAAGTATAATTATTTCAAGCCTCATTGAGAAAAAGGAAAATCTAGCTCCAGGTTGATCAAGCCTGCAATGCAAAAATAGTCAAAGAGTATCAATGATAAAGAAAAAAGACTTCAAACATTAGAAAAGTGGGTATTTCAAAGTTAAACCAAAATCCACTTGGCTATAAAGCCCATAAATCATTTCAAACAAGCTATTGTTGCCTTTCAAAGTATTACGAGTATTCAGCAAAGAAAAAATTTTGAGTTTTTTGAGCGAAATTGGGTCAAATTTCTCGGCGCTGTGCATTCAGAAGGTTGGCGCTGCGCGTTTGAACCAGCACTGCGCGCCTGCCCAGTGGCGTTGTGCCCTTGCCAAGATATCCCAGTGTAAATTTTGAAGGTGTTGCACGCTCAGACAGAGGCGCTACACGTTTGGATAGGCACTGCGCCCTTAGCCAGTGGCGCTGCGCGCTTACACAGTGAAGACTTGTGGGGGTTGTATCACTTCAGAACACTTCAAACCACTTCCAAATTTCTTCTAAAGTCATCCAAGAGCCCTAAAGAATTAAGTACATATCATATACCTTGTTTCTAAGTTATTTTATGGCTCTTGAATGAATTGAAATGAAACCCTAATCCCAGTTTATGTTCATTTTCCATACACTTGGTTCATCTCCTTAAAACATATATCAGTCACCAGCAGGGTAATTTTCATTGATCTAGGGTTTTCATTGACCTATTTTGTTCATTCACTTCATTCTCTTCAATCATTCCCTTCACTTGTTCAAACTAGCCATCTCATCTCATTCCCTTTCATTTCATTCCATTTGTACCCTAGGGCTTCATAAATCAGAGTTTAAAATGTCTGAAGAAAAAGATAGTGGTGTTGAGGCACAAAGGCCAAGAAGAAATGATCACAAAGGAGGGAAAATTAACAGGTTTGAACCCATAACCACAAGGGAACTCATGGCCTCTCCTCTCATTGTGTCTTGTTTCAAGCATGTGGGCTGTTTTGAGTTTTTTGAGAGAGTGCAGCAAATCCAAAATCACCCGGAGTTAACAAGAATTTTCATCACTAATTTACATGAAAAAAATGTCACTCTTGCTGGGGTCACCTTTGATATGTCCACCAATGCTATTGCAGCTACTACAGGGATCCCTAGTGTGGGAGAGAGGTGGTTTAAACAAGAACCATACCTTAAACCTAGGTATAAGGATAACAAGAAATCATTTTTCCCTTTCTCTCATCTTCTTGATAGGTATGCCCCTATGATGAAAATAATAATGAATTATTTCACTTGTGAGGGGAGGTTTACCTGACTCTACTCATACCATATCCGACTCCTCATGCATTTCACTAGAGTTAGAATGCTACACATACCTTACTATCTTTTCCGCAGCATTGACAAGATGGCTTACATTTTGCAAAAGAGGGATCACAATAATCAAATGCAGATTCTATTTCATCGTTCACTCATCAATATGGTGGTCATGCATCAGCTTCAGCAGAAAAAAATTTCATGGGATGCATTCATTGCAAATGAGGTTTTTACTACTCCACCTAGTCATCATCAACAAGATATCCTTTCTTCATCTCATCCTCCCATACCTAATTCTCCATCACATCCCACTATTCATACATCACCACCCACTCACATCCATTCACCTCCTGCTGATCCTACCTCATCACCTTTCTATAATCCTTCACCATCACATCATGATATTGGAGCATCAAGCAGTGAAAGGGACATTGGGGCAACTTGCATTAAGATGACTGATATTGAGCCATTGCCTAAGAACTATCAGAGAGGCCATAGGCATGTGTTTGCTTCACATGGTGTGAAAGGGGCCATGCCTTCTTCATCAACAAAACATGTAGACAAGGGCAAGGAAAAGGCTAAAAAGCCTATCATTGTTGAGTAGGAAGACAAACATGAAACTGAGCAGGAGTTTCAATTGATTGAGAGTGATGAGGAGGATGAGGATAGAGCCACTAGTGCAGTGATCAGAGGAAAGGAGGCCAAGATTAGTGAGCTTCAAGCTAATCTTGATAGAGCACAGTACGTGATTTACTTTCTTGAGTTAGAAAATCAATAGCTGTAGTCTAAGAAAACCATCAGTGAGGTCAAGACAATCAGAGCTCAGAGAGAGGCAGGAAAGGCCAAGGCCTTGATGGAGGAAACCTTGGGCAGATTTGATGATAGTGATGATGAGGAAGATCAGCTTCCAAGACAAAGACTGGGGACAATTTGGCTAAAGAATGCTTTAGCTCGGGAAAGACAGAAAGAGGTTGAGATGGTAGAGCAGCCCACTTCAAGTGAGATACTTGCCATAGAGATTAGCATAGACAGAGAGTCTTGGCTTGAGAGGGAAAACTTGCATCTGGAGGGCCTCCTAGAGAAGGGAAAGAAAGACATTGACATTCAGAGGAAGATGGAAAAACACTATGCCATGAGAAACAAGATTGCAAGGTCCAAGCTCAAACGAGCCCATGCAAAGAATCGGGTTTTGACTGAGTCAAAGGAGAAGGAAAAATTGAAAATTCTTACTGAGGTGTCCCTCCAGGCCTCCAAACCTTGATCAGAAAGAAACTTCACAATTTTTTCACACTTTGTGCAAATTTTTATTTTTGACAGTTTAGCACACATAAAATTGGCTAAACGTGCGGTGCCACTAGGGCTGCGCTCTTTTTTCGGAAATCCAAATGGGAAATGGTCATCATCCTCATGTTAAAAATTATGAGTACATCAAACTCAATAAGTTTCAAGAGGTTTGTAGCAAAATTGGTCCCTCAAAGAGGCATAAAACCACCAAAACATAATGTTTCTGCTCTCTTTTTGACCCTGGCACTGCGCATTTACCAGTCTTGGGAGAATATGTTTTTGGCAGTGCAGCTGGACACCAATTTGGACAACAGAGGCATATTTAGAAACTAGACTCAGAGAGATTTCCAATGAGCTATCCTAGAGTAGATTTGGACAAGGGAAAGGCCTCCAAACGTTGGCTTCAAGATAGGCCATTTTTCTGTCATGGTGCTGTGCGTTTACCAAGGAATTGGCAATTGTTTTCAACATTTTTGACTTTTTGACTTTTTGATTGGGTAAATGGAAAAATTACTGATGTAAATGGTCAAAATGGATGTAATTATCATTTTTTCACTTTTATCTAGGGTATATGCATCATATGAGTCTTCTAGGAGGTCAAATGAATCAGTTTCCTCTCTTTTAGAGGCAAATTGTTGAGTTTTCCTAGTCTTCAAATTCTTGTTTGGGAATAGGTGAAACAGCTCCCCCTCTCATGGATTCGACTCCATGAGGCTAGGGAGAGTGGTTTTGAGGTATATTTGATGTATTTCCTCAGTCATTGTAATGGTTGGACTCACTTGGAGCTTTGGCATATCAAGAGACATTTTGTATTAGTTTGGCTTGGACATTAATAGAAATTTGCATCTATTTTCTTGGGATCCATGTGGTATGAGTTTTAGACATAATTTAATATTTGTTATTAATTTTTTTGAATGTATTGTTAATTTATAAACCATTACATGTCTATAATATACTAGATTTCAAGTTTGAAAGGCAGAATCCATTTGTACTTATGCTATGTTTTGGGAAATTTAGTATAATGTGTTAATTCTCTTCAGTTTAGGGAAAACAGATTCCAAATGCTTTCCCTAGCTCCTCATCAGTCTCTTCACCTCACTATAAACACCTTTTCATGTCTAAGAATTTTACCTACCTTTCCCCTTGGAAACCTTGCAAATTTTGACCTAATCTCCTTGCTCTAGCTGTTTGACTCCTCCTCATCCTGCAAACACTACAAAATAAAAATCAAAACCCTGAGCTACTATACCTATCCTAAAATATTCTTTCTTTAGTCCTCTTGACTGTGTTCTTTATGGAGAGAGCCCTCTCCTGGCATAACAGGGGTAGCTACTTGGCTGAGCGTGGTTTGAGGTTACCTCGGGATTGCCTCTCTCAACCTTGAGGTTCAATCTGAGTGATAACAATGTACATGAGAAAAAAAAAGACATAGAGAAATACTCCAATAAATATGAATGGTTGGAGAACACTTTGAAAGAGTTGGATAAATCATCAGAAACAAGTGCAATCATGCAGACTCCAACCTAAGAAGATAGGAATTCTAAAAGAGTTAGAGAGGAAGGATCATATTCAGCAAAAACCACAACTGAAACTAAATTCAAACTAATGTATAGGAATAAGCCACAACTAAATCCTGTATAAGAACAAATGGAAACTATTGTAATTGATACATATGCAGTGGTGAAAGATAATGCTCCTCCTCTTGCGGTTTCTGAAGAGACACATCAACATTCTACTTCAAACACTCATCTGATTCAGAAAAAGCACAGTGTTGAAGTATCATCTTCTAGTAAACCAGCAGAGAAAGAAATGGACATTATAGAGAGGTACAAAGAAATAAAGATAAAAAATGAAGCCTTGAAAACTGATACATACACACAATATTGGAAGCAGTCACCCAGTGATCAAAGCAGATTGCTTTCTGCTTTTGACTACAAGACTAGGAAAATGCAGATGACATTCCTGCAACCTAGAGTCAAGCATCCCAAAACATCTGCAGATTAAAAAAAAATTATCATATGAAGTTCAAGCAGTTGACCTTAATCCCATTGATCAGATATAATTTAACAAAAAGGCTGGTGAAATGCTTTATTCAACCATGAAAAACAAGGCCATGAGTGTGCAGAAGTTGCAGAACACTCTAGGGAACATCAAAGATCATTTAAAATTAGAGAAGGCATCCTCCTAGGCTACGGATAATAGAATCACATCACTGGAAGATTTGGTTATTGAGGTAGGATATGATCCTAAGAATGTCAAAGTTGCAGATGAGCTAATAAAGAAGAAAAATTCAGACATTGCTGCATTAAATAAGCAACTAAAACTGCCTCCTATTGAACATCCTCAAGCAAAGTAAGTATTACAGGATGCAAATAAAAAATATGAGTGATGAATCTCATACTTCAGTTGACTGCCCAAATCAAAGAAATGGACAAGTTAGTCCAGGAAAAAGAGGCCAAAAAAGAAGCAACTCATATCACTGCTATTCCTGTAGTCACTACTATTGTTCCTTCCACATTGGCAGAATCATTGGCTCCTTCAGTTCCAATGGCCACAACACTTCCTGTCACATAAGATACTACTTCAGAAACAGTACAACCTATAAATGAGGTAAGTAAATTGGTAAAAGCAATGCAGGAAATGTCTATTCAGGCAAATGAAATCAACAAAATTAAAGAACAACATAAAATTCTGGATGCTGAGAAGAAGCTAGTATAGATTATGCACAAGAATGAAGAACAGAAAGAAAACAGGTTGAATGAGAAAGTGAAAAATTTAGAGAAGGATCTAACACTGAAAGAACCAATGGCACAAGCCAAACAACAACTATGGGCCAATATCATTGAATTTTTCAATGATATTTGGCCATCTATTCAGGTTATTTACGAACAAAAATATCTCATCAAAGTAGCAGGTGAACCCATCCAAAATATCAAAGAAGAACTTGGCAAGAATCTAGAACAGGCTCTTGAAATCATCAAAATTATTAATTCCAAGAATAAGCAGGAGGTAGAAGAGATTGGAATTAGTGATAGGATAGAAATCATCCTAGAAGTTAGGAGGGTAATTTCTAAAAAGAATTTGATGATATAGTTGGAAGAGAAATGAAAAAACATGGAGGTTTCCATCACAAGATTCATGATGAAGTTTGACACTATTAGAAAAAAAGGCCTTCCAAATCCTTTGGTTATTCATGAAAAATTAATGAAGTGGGATGATTATGATAAAAAGATGAGAGAAGTAGCTAAAGAGCAAGCTAATTATTCAGCCATGCAGGGAATTCCAACAGAGAAAGTTCTATACAAGAGCTTTGAGAATCTGTTTTACCTGCAACATGAGGTAAAACACCTATTTTCCAATAAACCTACATTTTCAAAATATACAGAGGCAGATGAAATATTCAGGAGGATGATGAAGATCGAATTAGAAGTTGAAGATTGGGAAAAATTAATTAATTTACTCTGAAAGCAGTAAAGGTTAAAATAGATAAAAAGGGCAGGATGTTTTTACAGTTTCAGCAAGAAGTAACAGTTTTGTGGTGAAAACAGAGACAATCAAAGTGTATCAGAGTTTAAATACTATTAGTAAAAGTCAGAGTGAAAATCAAATAAAAATTTACAAAGAAGAGATAAAGAATGCCAGCGTAAAGGACACTCTACTGTAACCTTCGTTGAGAAAACAACCAAAGAGACAAATCAGAAAAAAATATTAAAGAAAACAATAGTAAATTCAATAAAAATAGGGAAAACTTGCATTAGTTAGATAACTGTCACTATCTTCTTGTATGAAGATATTTATTTTCCGTGAATAATTCCTAAGTTTTTTTTGGGATATTTTGTAAATATTTTTGTATAAATACTTCACATTTTGAAGTTATGAGTCTGGATGAATTGCTGAATATTTCTATAGTGTACTTTTCTGGAACCTAAGGGTGATTGTATTGATTTCAAGTCAACAGACTTGATTAAAGCAATAAAGAGATTATAATACAAGATTCTTGTGTTGGGCCATTATAGTGAAGTACTTTCTACTTGTTCAATTGTTTCTTTCTGAAGTTTTCACCAATACCTGTGTTTTTTTTTTTAAATCTATATGATATATCAGGAATGTTATTTCAGAATATGTTTAATTACACACTGTCTTGAACTGTTTACCATTTACATGTTTTCCACTGATATCCATATTAGGGAATTATTAATTTCTACCTAGTTTTGATTGACCTCTCTCTTTTCATTCATTATCCGGATTTGAGAACCCTTAATTTCTCTCTTACCCCGATTGAAACCATTTTCACTATCTGCCTAAGGATCTGAAGTTACCCAACTATCTTTCCCTGTGAATACTTCCCTTTAGAACCTTGATCCAAATCGATTTCTTGACACTTTGACTCCATTAGCCCAATGGTAAGAATACCTACATCTATCCATATAAGTAAGTGATTTCACCAGAAAACCAAATCAAACTCAAATCTTAAGTAATCCTACATAACTAGCCTAAAATCAACTTAAATCAACAAAGATAAATCATATAGAGAGAGCCCTTTCTGAGCATTAGGAAGGCTAGATCCTAAAAGCTTAAAAGTAAGTTTGTGGTTACCTCTAATATTCTTTAAGACAAAATCAAAATTCTCACAACATTTTGAGAATTATTGGAGTGATAACATACTGGCAACTCCACTGGGGACCTAACCAATCCTCAGTCTTTAAAATAAACCTTAAAGGAAATTATTTCACTTATATTTTCACCTTAAGATTGTTTTAAAGGGTTGTGAGTAAACTTTTCAATAAAAACTAAAATTTTGGCTTCCAGAAGAACCTACTATACCAAGTCTAATCGTGATCCAGAACTTGTTGTAATATTAGATAATCCTGACAGAATTTTAAAGAAAAACAAAAAAGTAGAAAGTTTAGGTAATAAAAGTTCATTGATCAAAGCAAATTATCTTCCCAATAAATTATCAAGTTTACAAAACATTGAATTTGGTTTAGCTTTTGAAAAATCTCTGTTTAGAACTAAATCAGAAAGTTCCATATATGATAGTGTAATAGATCCTGATTTTATTTCATTCATTGAAACTAAAAAGGAAACTGTTACACTTGATTCAGATGAAAAAGCCATAGAATTCTATGATAAACTTGATGCTTTAACTACAACTTTGATTAAAGAAATTGATGAAAGTTATCTTCAACATTCAGTTGAGTTGACTGCTTTATCTGCCTATACTCCTAAACCTTCTACCAGTCATTTAGAATATGTGGGTTCATCCTTGTTTACTACCATCTCATCTGTTATTTCCACCACACTTCATTCCACAGAATCTTTCATTCCTAAGCAAACTTTTCAACCTATAGTTTTATTTCCATCCCCAAATAGTTCAAGTTTATCCCCTAGCATTTCTGTTGCATTTTCCAAAACTTTAACTTCATTTCCAAGCTCTTCTTCTAGCATCCCAACTACATCTTCAAGTGTTCCTACCTCATCTACAAGTACTTCAAGCTCTTCACCAAGTACTTCAAACTTACCTCCTAGCCAAGCTAGAATCCTAACCATGGCTGCCAGATATGCACTTTTGGTTCTACAAGCCCCTCTACATAACATGCCCCAAGATTACTAAAGTAAGAATTTTCAATTTGACGGTATTGGTTAGTACACTGCTCAGCAACATGTTAACAAAATGACATACTACTTTGAACTGCATGAAATAGATAAAGCCGATGTTCAGATGAGACTTTTTGCTCAAACCTTAGCTGCTGATGTTAAAAAAAGGTTCAAAGGTTTACCTGTTGGTAGTATAGCTGATTTAGCTGCTTTTCATAAGATGTTTCTTAATAGAAGGGAGAAGAAAAAAAATCCTTTACAAATTTCATTTGAATTTGAAAACATAAAAATAGCACCTAATGAAACAGTTCAGGACTATTGTACAAGATATAACAGTATTTATAATGCAATCCCTGCCAACCTCAAAGCTCCTCCAAAATCTACACTGATAAAATTTCATGACGGATTTGATACAGATATGGCATACCAACTAAGAGAGAGGAATCCTGAAACCTTAGGTCAGATGCAAAGTAATGCTGTAAGTGTAGAGGAAAATTTGTTAGGCAAGAAAACTAGATTAAGAAATGAAAGAAGAGTTATAATAAAGGAGAAATCATCGACCTCAAAACTTAAATAGATATCTTAGAAAAAACATTAGAAAGAATGATGGATAGGTTAGATAATATGGAAAGGAAGCCACAGTGGGATAACCAACAACAAGGTCCTCAAATAAGAAATCCCAATTTTAGGAAGAACACCAACATTAGTAAATCTAGAGAGTCAGCACCTGATCAAACAATAAGACCACCTTTCCAAGAGAACTATGCTGAAAGTTATCATCAAAACGAAAATGATGAAGATACTCAGATAAATCTAATGGGAATTAATGATGATAATACCATTTTTCTCACACAAGAAGAACAAGAATGATATAAATTAGAAAAATTACAATAAGAATCTGGGGAATATTTTGATTATAAGCAAGGTTATGAATATGAAATTAATGAATTTCATGAGAAATATAACCTTAGGAGCAAGAATAATGTAGAAGCACCTACTAAGAAATCTAGAAAATTTCAGAATAAGAAAAAAGTAGAAGCTCCTACAAATAAAGTACTGCAAATTCTTCCTATAGAACCCAACAAAACTCTAGTGCAAATCAGAAAATTTCTAGTCCAAAAATGGCACCAAGTCCTAAAATCGTTGACATCACAAATATTGCTGTTCAAACAACAGCTGATCCTCAAAAATCTGTTGCTGCTAAAACAACAACTTCTGTTAAAACAACAATTTCTGATCCAAAAACATCTACTGCTGATCCTAAAAAATCAGTTGATCCTGAAAACTCTGTAGCTGCAAAAACAAAAGTTGATCCTAAAAAATCAGCTGTTGCAAAAACAACTACTGCCAAAACCACAACTGCCACCCAAACTGTCCCTCAAAAGGAGATTGAAAACATAAAAACTATGGAAACAAAGACTGAAAAACCAACTATAGGAAAAGATGAGAAACATACTCAAACTACAATTAGTAGAGAAGATATTATTCAGTTACGTAAAACACAAATTACATTCAATATCCAAAATGAAATTGGCAAATTGAAAATTCCAATTCCTTTAACAGAATTGGTAAAACATGATTTATATAAATCACAAATCACTGACACACTGAACATTAATGAACGAGAAGATTCTGTAAATTTGAATGATGATCAACCAAAACTAATATTTGGTCCTAAGGTAAATGGAAAACACCAAGAAGGAGTTCCTCCTTTATATATTAGCCTAACTGTTCATGATCAAATATTACATAATGCTATGCTAGATTCAGGAGCTTCACACAACTTGATGCCAAAATAAATCATGGAAACCTTGAATTTAGACATTACAAGACCATATAAGGATTGTTTCTCATTTGATTCCAGTAAAGTGAAATGTCTAGGCTTAATTAAAGATTTATGTGTCACTTTAGTTCAATACCTAGGAAAAAGCATAGTCATGGATATTATAGTAGCTGATATCCCTCCTAAGTATGGAATGATGTTATCTCGCTCATGGGGAGAAAAACTGCAGGGATTTCTACAATTAGACATGTCTTATGCCACTATATCAGTTTTTGGTCAACCCAAGTGTTTTAGTGTGTTTGGCGCATGTATGTACGAAATCACACCAACTTAAGCAGTGTGGTCTACCCACTTAAGTTATTGGTAATAGGAAGAAAAAGAAGTGGAGTCAAGCAAGTTAGTGGAACAAGCTAGAATCATAAGCATACTAGATAGAGAAATAGAATGCATATATAAAATAAACTAAACTAAAACTAAAACAAATAAATAGGAGCTCTGAAAAGAGTCAAACGACAACAATAATGCAAGCGGTGGCTCTTGGCCCCTCTTATTGAGCGCTGGTAGTAATAAGAGTGAAACTTTACCCTCTTGCCAAAGGGCCCCTAGAACATGGGTTCTAAGTCCCGATGCAAGGATGTGCAATCTTCCTCTCTCTCTAATGTGATGGACTGAACTTGTTGGATGGAAAAAAATGAGTCCCATCTATCTTCAACTTCGGCTCACACACTGCTGGTATTTATTGGGAAATTATGGCTAGCATAACAATGTGTTCACAAGTTCTTCATCTCATGGTGGCCTTATATAGGATATTTCAAATCCTCCCTCCCTCTCTTGGTACATTGTGGATGGTGACCCAAGAGAGGGGTATGATTCCTTTCAGTGCTCAAAATATTTGATTGTGTGCTCACTTAGTGTCTAAGGAGGCATTGGTGGTTGTCCTTAGGTGGCTTCAAGTAAGGAATCACTTGTCCTTTGCTTTGTGTGGTCCTGGATAGTGACATTTCTCCACTCCTAGGATTGCACACATATCGAGCAAAAAGGCGCGCAAAAGGCGCTCTTCATGAAGGATTATGTGTGCAAAGAGCATTTAGGACTTGTTAAAATTTTATTTTCCTCAGACCTTAGAGATTTTTAAATACTTTCCAGATTTTGTAATGTCTTCCAGCCCTGTAAACCCTTCTTCTTGACATTAAATAATGTCACCTTCTGCTATAAAATTTTCCAGTGTTAACAGTTTCCCCCTAATGTGTGAGGTCTGGAAAGAACTGTATATCTGAAATACATTATAGTTTCTTTTCTATATCGTGTGTAGAGAGAGAGAGAGACCTGCGTGAAGCTTGGAATTGAAAACACCCTGCACCGGTTCCAAGAATGACCATGTCCTAAGGAACCCCTGTAAGCAAATATAATACAATATATATACAAATTTTCTACTAGGTGGGCATGTCCCATGATCGTGATGCTGTGGCTAGTTAAACAAATCTATTTTGACAGATATATGTTAGGTCTATATCATTGATGTGGTAGTGATCCGGTGGTTGCTGATGACGACTGCTGATGCCCTCAAGGGTGTTTTTTCTTTGACAATAGGTGTAATATGGTACCCATATGCATAAAATAAGTATGGAATATAGCTGCACATTGTACGCATAGGCACTGTCTGGGACCTTCCCGTGTAAGCATTGCTTAAAAGAGACGCTTATGGAGGCACGGGTCTTCGACGAATTTGATCAAAGTGCAATGGTTGTAAGGTATGATACCATCTTGACATTAAGGCTTTTTTTGTATTCGAATGTCAGTCGGATTGATGACATCTATGGGAAATGATGTCTCCCATAGTGCCACCCGAGGATGCCCCTTGTATGGAGAGGGGTAATCAAAGGTACCGCTTCCTTTTTGGAGAATAGGTGTCGAAGTCGAAAAAAAGGAAGCCTCAACCGGCCGAGGGGTTTCCGACATGAGGGGTCGGGGACCTGGATGTGATGGGTTTAACATAGGCATGTTGGCGAGGGATGATTGAAAAATGATGATGGGGATTCAATGGCCCAAGGTCGGAGTATACTAAGCATCTTGGCGGCAGTCATAGTTATTTCTGATGAGGAAATCCTTGGATTCGGTAGGACTTATAGGGTGGGTATAAACTGGCTATGAATGTCAAGGTGGCTTGTGCGTGGGGGTATAATACTACGACCAAGGGTGTTCAGGGACTGCTGCCATGGGAGAAAATATGGAATGAGAGGGTGAAGGGATGTAGTGTACCGTTTGCGGTATTTGTACACTTACCAAAAGAATAAAATAATGGGGTTTGGTTTGTACAAAAAACAGAGACGGGTACCCAAAAAAATTAAAGTGTTCACTCACTGATGTTGTGAGGAAGGTGTTTTGCTGGAGGTGGGGGTCCCATTGGTTGGTTCGTGCGTGGGGTTGATGAAGCGGATGAAAAGGTATCGTAGATGGGATTATGCTGGTGGAGGTATGGTGGGCCAAATGCGAGGCGCGACGCTTTTGATCTTCTTGTACAACCTTGTCATCCGGGAAGGGGGTTTTAGCTGGTATGGTAAACTTGACCTTATCCATGGTGAATGGACGGGCATGAGGTGCTTCCCGGACTGAAGTGGTATGGCCATGGCGTCACTTTTGTTGTGATATATGGTCTACAGTGGGTGACGAGCGCCATGGAGGGAAGGCTCTACTGACCAACGAGGATGTTTATCATGTGCAGGGTGAGGTGATGATAAAAACGATCGAATATGAGGATCCTATAGTTTATTTATGATGGATAAATGATGTCAAGATATGCAGAGTTTTCTGGGAGTCTATCATGATGGGGGTAGAATGATACCTGCTTTGGAACTTTCTGTAAATGGAGTTACGAACGGTTTTGCGAGCTTCTCCTACAAAAACAACTACCTCAAGTGAAAGCATATTCTTTATCAAAATTTATTGAAAATCACGAGCTTTAAAAAATAAGATGAGAGAGGGCATACCTGCCAGCGTTGAAAAATTATTTTTTCGAGTGTGTGAATGTGTGGCATCACCTCTATTCATCATGGAGTGCTGATTGTGGTGCAACTTACGGTTCGAAGAACGGACCTTCTGATATCTCGTTATGGTCCTCTGAAGTTTTTGAAAATGGCGATATATAGGTGGATATGGCCCTAATTCAATTCATTTGTACTTGCTGAGCTATTGAGAGGTCAGAGGATTCTGCATAGCATTTCCTGCCGTTGCGGTCACCCTGAGCACCAGGGATTAATGAGATCATGCCCAGGTAACCTCCATGACATCCTACACTTTAATTTTTTCATTTTTATGGTGCCGGGGTCCGTACAGACTTGGTTTGTATGGATTCTAGGTTTTTTTTGCCGTAGATTGCACGGGTGATCAGGCCAAAGGCGCGCCCTCTGTGCGCTTTTTCCAGGGATAAGCATGCTAAAGGCACTCTGTTCCCCTTCTTTGGCACACCCAAGGCGCGCTTGTGGAAAATATAGGCGTGCTCTAAGCGCGCCTGTGGAAAATACAAGCGTGCACTAAGCACGCCTGTCTGAGGGATAGGCGCACAAAGCCGAGGTTAATTTTTTTTTTGGTTTTTTGCCGAGGTTAATTCTGTACTGATGGGGACCTGTTTTGATGACAGGTTATTGTGGAGGGAGAGGGATTGGCCCAAGATCCGGATTGCATTGGTTGCTGATGATGGGGAGCGCCGTCAGCTAGCGCAATGGGGGCTCCTGAAGTTTTGCGGAGAACGAGCTTCTTCGGTCACAGGACCGACTGATACGCTACTTGATCTGACATTGGCGCAGGAGGCGCAACATGTTCGTGTTGCATGGGACTAACTTGGTCATCCATCCTGAGACAGATGTGTACTTTGTGACTGGGTTACTGCCTCAGGGTGAGGCGCTGAGATATCCACTCCCTTCCGGGAGTGGGCTTCGAGAGATTTCAGAGACGTCACTGTGGTGGGGCGCCTCTTACAGAGGGATACATCAGCATTGCATTAGTGATAGATCTGGTAGAGTGATGTGCTATGGCGGTGATTGTGTGACTAACAGGGTCGGTTTTTCCGATTCGGGCATTAGGCCTGCAGGTTGGAATATTGCGCTGGTTGAGGTTCGAGCATTTTATGATTCTGTCCGTTTATGATTTGATGGGATGGTGACGGAACTCAACAAGGTCCATCGTGGATCTAAGTCGTTTGCATATGCCAGTATCTTGTGCATCATTATGTACGAGAGGGTATTGTTGTTGAGACCAGTGGTGGTGGTGCCTCCCCTAGAATGCCACGAACAAGCCCTGGTTTGAGGTGAACCTGCAGATGTTCCTACCATACCCATATGTGGGGATGGACTTCTGGGGGGATCTAGATATGGGTCTCCCTCCTGGTTATGCTTGGGGGCCCATAGGTATGTTGCGCATGTTTTTTTCATTTATTTGAGTATATATGTACTTATGTGTTTTGCTAGGGACACTGACATCGTTTTTATTACTCTTGCAGATGTTTGCGAGGTGGGTCGCTCCATGGCTCCGTTAGTTGGGCACGATCCTCTAAGGTGACCTAGGGGTGGTCAGGGAGAAGGTGGTGTTGGGGGACCTGGTGGTGGTGCTGGCCCTCCAGGAGAAGGTAGCAGCTCGATTGCTGCGGAGGCTGCGGCTGAGCGGGCTCGTGCTGATGCAGCAGTAGCACGTGCAGATACGACGGAGGCTCGTATCGAGGAGCTGAATGCTCGGGTGTCAGCCCTTGAGGATGCCTGGGGTCGAGTGGACCTCTTGACCCAGGGGGTGCTTGCTCTAGGATTTATGGATGACTTCGAGGAGGTCTGGTTGGGGACCGTGATGGACCGTGAGAGGGTGTATCGGCCTGTTCTACATCGGGTGGTGATCTCGGTTACGATGGCAGCTCCATTGGTGGCACCAGGAGAGGTTGCGGGTCCAGGTGCCCCTCCTGAGGGGGCACCGCCCTAGAGTGTACTTGTACATGGGGAAAGCACCATGTGAATGCTTCCTCTATTTTTGATGACTTTTGTATCTTTGGGCTAGCTGTTGGGCTAGCGACACGATTTTTGTACTCAGACATACACATTGTGATATATATATATATATATATATATAGATATATGAGAGATATTTTTTGCAGCTCTATATGGTGTGTCACTTGTTTCGTTTTATGTATGATGTTATGCTGATGGATATCTATATTTTTTGTTTTTTATGTATGATGGTTTATTCGAGATGCATTCCAGTTTAGGATATTTTTAGCTGTGCGATCATATGTTTGGTTTTGACTCCTTGGTACATGTGTAAATGTGATATAGTCAAATTGTCTGCTTAATGTTTTGGCACGCAAATATTTTCTAAACAGATGTGTATCCGTTGTCTCAAATGTTTCGTTTAACTGTGACACTACTAACTGGGAATCGAGGTAGACATGCATATGGAGTATGCCCTGATGGAGGGCATCACACATAAGTCCGATGACAGTGTCAAATTCTGCCTGATTGTTTGTCGCTAAAATGATTGATCCAGATTTATGCAGGAACGCAACAGAATACAGAAATAACCATAGAAATAGAAATACAACAGAAATAAGGCTTCATTTCATTAATCTCAAATCACAAAAATATGCTTACAAACATGATGGAAATAAAATAGCTAAGGTGTTGGTAGCGAATCTCAGAGAAGAGATGCGGCGGCTACAAACCTTTGAATTGTGTTACAATGAGGCTCGAGGGCCTATTTATTATGGAGAAACAATGGAGAAATATAAATGTCCAAAAAACCTAACCCTAGGAGATGAAGCGCCAAAACTATGGGCCTCATTTGGGTAAATTGGTGTTTCAACTTCCCGGGGACGTAACTTTGGCATACTATCTCCGTTTGGGGCCTCAAAACGGCTCCGGAAGTTCAGGACCCGAAAAAATGCTAAAAATAGTAAGTTGTGAAAAACTAAAAGAGACAATGGTGGGGCCCCAAGTGGAATAGGCGGGTGGCCACCAATATCCACCTGGATCATTCCTCCCCCCTTAGGAAGCAATGGTACACATTGCGTTGAGTTCTTCCATGAGATGAGGAAAATTCTGTTGAACTTGGTCCCTGGTGAACCACTTGCCTTGGTGCAGGAGTTGGCCAACTTTGACAACCCGATAAAGTTGGATCTTCTGTCGGTGAGTGTTCTTGATTTGCATGTCCATGACGCATTCTGTGGTGGCTTGTTCCATGCAGTCTGGGTTTAAATCTTTTGGTGTGAGTTCTTCTGCAATGTCAGAGGTGTCCAATAGAGGTGGGAAGTAGGGACGAAGGCGGTCTACATTGAATACTGGGTGCAGACCAAGGAATGGTGGAATAATGAGCTCGAAGGAATTGTTCCCTACAACCTTGGTGATGGTGTACAACCCATATCGGAGTGGGTGAAGCTTGCGGTGGGGTCCAGTGAGGCGCTCCTTCTACAAATGTAGCCACACTTTTTCGCCCTCCTGGAAGTTGTGTGGCACCCGATGTTGATCATGTCATTGCTTGTACTTAGCATTGGCTCTGTCCAATATGTCATGAACCTGTTGGCGGATGTGCTGAATGTGCTCGATGAATTTTTTTGCTTTGTCAGCTTCAAACTAGACATGAGCCGAATCGGCCTGAGTAGCTGCAAATGGCATGGCTACATCAATGGGACATAGTGGTTGGAATCCCAAGCCCACCTGAAAGGGGCTGTGGCCGATTGAGTTGTGGAGAGCTCGGTTATAACTGTGTTGTACATAGGGAAGGCTCTCATCCCATGTGCGTGGATGATTTGAATTGTACATGCGCAGAATGTGTACAACCATCCTGTTGATGACCTCTGTCTGGCCATCAATTTGGGGATGGAAAGTTGTGGACTTGGTGAGATTGGTGTCCAAATTTGACCAGAGGCTGGACCAAAATGTGCTGAGGAACCTGCTATCACGATTTGATATGATAGACTGTGGGATCCCAAAGTGCACCCACACTCGTTCAAAGAAGAGTTTAGCAGTGGCTTCTGTTGTGATATTCTTCTTGTAGGCCACCACAATGGCCATCTTTGAGAATCTGTTGACGACCACGAAAACACAGTCATTTCCATGCTTAGTAGAAGGAAGGCTGGACATGTAATCCATGTAGATGGATTCCCAAGGTCGACTAGGGGTAGGTAGCGGAGTATAGAGCCCTTGCTTCTTGATGGTCATTTTGAAAATGGTGCAAGCAGTGTAGGATATGATGTACTTCCTGACATCCTGTCAAAGGTTCGACCAATAGAAATACTTCTGCAATACTGCCACTATTTTCTCGACCCCAAAATGCCCAGCGACTCGACTATAATGCGCTTTCCATTTCATCTTGGTACGCTCGCTTGAAGGAACACAAAGGTGTCCCAGGTGACATAATAGTGCATCTTGGAGGTGAAAATTTGGAATTTACATACCCCCCAAGAGTGCCTTGTATGTGTAGATGAATTCTGGATCGCTCTTGTAGAGAAGCGGCCAATCAGAAGTCTCATGCCCATAAGAGTTGATAACAGTGGTTATGGACATGATCGGTGGTCGGCTGAGGCAGTCTGCAACATTATTGTTGCTACCCTTCTTGTACTTGATGTTTAAATGAAATTGTTGCAGATATGTGGACCACTTCTGATGGCGATCATTTTGCAACTTCCCTTGTGTCTGTATGAACTGCAGGGGTCGGTGGTCTATGTGGAAGATTGTCTCCTTCCCCAAAATGTAATGCTTCCATTGTCGATAAGCCTGCGCAATGGAATACATTTCTTTGTCATAAGTGGGATAATTTAGAACCGTGTTGGAAAATTTCTCACTGTGATATGCCACTGGATGCCCCTATTGAGTAAGAAATACCCCAATAGCATAGTCAGAGGCATCTGTCTCGATCTCAAATGGTTGTTGCAAGCCGGGTAATGTGATCACTGGGGCAGATAAGAGGCGATGTTTCAATTCTACGAATGCCTTCTGTTGATATTCCGACCAAAAGAATTTTTCTTTCGCTCCTCCCTTGGTGACTTGACTCAAGGGCCAAGTGATATGAGAGAATCCCAACATGAACCTGCGGTAGAAATTAGCAAGACCCAGAAAGCTGCGAAGCTTTGTTAGGGTGGTTGGGGCTGGCCAATCCCGAATGACTTGGATCTTGGCTGGATCCACATGCACCCCCCTTTCATCAATAATGTGTCCCAGATATTGAACCTGGGTCATGCCAAAAGTGCACTTCTCCAAATTGGCACACAACTTTTGTTGTCGCAATGTTTGGAGGACTTCTCGGATGTGGTGGAGGTGCTCTTCCCAAGTCTGGCTGAAGATCAGAATGTCATCCAAGTATACCACTACAAATGAGTTGGTGAATGGATGAAAGATGTCATCCATCAACCTCATGAAGGTTGTGGGAGTATTTGTCAATCCGAAAGGCATGACGATCCATTCAAAAAGGCCCTCCTTGGCTTTGAAGGCAGTCTTCCACACATCAGAGGGTTCGATTGGTACCTGGTGATACCTAAACTTTAAGTCGATCTTGCTGAAATATTTTTCCCCTTTGAGTTGGTCTATAAGGTCATCAATCTATGGAATTGGGTACCTATTCCAGAAAATGATCTTGTTCAGTGCTCGATAGTCAATACAGAGTCTCCAAGTCCCATCCTTATTCTGTACCAACACGATCGGGCTCCCACAGGGTGATGAACTTGGCTGGATGTGACGTTTCTGCAGCAGCTCCTGAATCTACCTCTTGATTTCATCATTCTCCAAAACAGAGCGCCTATAGATCGGTCCATTGGGTAGCGGCGCACTTGGGGTCAGGTCAATGGGGTGCTTGATTTGACAGTGTAGAGGCACCCCTGTGGGTGAGGTGAAGATGTCCCCGTACTCTTCCACAACCTTGTCCATTTGTTGCTTTCGTGAAGAGGAGATGTCATGGCCACATTATTCTTCTTGCCCTAGGGGCGGATCATCAAGAAAAAAAATTTCCTGGTTTGGGAAATGAGCTTACTGCATTGTTTTGCAGTAACCAAAGAGATAGTGGGAGGTAGTGGTACCTCTGGTATCTTGTACAACTTATTTCCCAAAGTAACAATAACAGCGCAAGTCCGGGAATCATACACAACATGTCGCTTCCACAAGTATGGTTGGCCTAATAAGACATCAGAAACATCAATAGGAGCAATTTCACACAATACCTCATCCGTGAAGGGCTTGATGCTATAGGGAAGGCAACACTGCTGGCTGACGCAGAGATCCCGTCCTTGGTGAAGCCACCCGATGGTGTATGGTTGTGGGTGCGCTATGGTCGGAAAGCCCAAACGCTTCACGACATCTGCTGAAATGAGGTTCTTTTGGCTCCCATTGTCGACAATGAACCGTAGCGGGGAACCCTTTACCCACATCTGGGAGTGGAAGACACGGTCTGCCTCCTCTGGATCTTTTGGTTCATCCTTTTGGATCTTCGTAGTGGCAATAATGGCGTTGGTCTCCGCATCAATAATATGCTTCCCTTTTTCATTCCCCTTGTTAGATTCTGATTCAGAGTCGGAGCATGCATCTGATTCAGAATCCCTCATCTCGAACACTAGCGACTGCTTGGCCCGACACTCACTTGTGTTGTGAGTGAAGCTCTTATGGAACTCACACCACTTTCCCGTGTCCTTCTTTGGCTTCGCGGTGTTGTTATTTGATTATGGCTTTGGCAGGTTGTCTTGGGCCGCCATGCCTTAGCTTTGTCCTTTGTTCTGTGGTTTAGGGGCACCTTTCCCTTGCTTTTGATTCGTAGATCCACTTGGGGCCCCCCTCCTATTCCACTTGTGGCCCCACCATTGTCTCTTTCAGTTTTTCACAACTTACTATTTTTAGCAGTTTTTCAGGTCCTGAAATTCCGAAGCTATTTTGACGCCTCAAACGGAGATAGTATGCCGAAGTTACATCCCCGGGAAGTTGAAACACCAATTTACAAAAATGGGGCCCATATTTTTGGCGCTTCATCTCCTAGGGTTAGGTTTTTTGGATGTTTAGAGTTCTCCATTGTTTCTCCATAATAAATAGGCCCTCGAGCCTCATTGTAACACAGTTCAAAGGTCTGTAACCGCCGCATCTCTTCTCCGAGATTCGCTACCAGCACCCTAGCTATTTTATTTCCATCATGTTTGTAAGCATATTTTTGTGATTTGAGATTAATGAAATGAAGCCTTATTTGCGCTGTATTTCTATGTTTATGGTTATTTCTGTATTTTTTTGCGTTCTTGCATAAATCCGGATCACAGATGCACACACCATTGTGCAGAGTGTCAATTGGTCAGGGTGATAGATGACCCAGGCAGCTGCGGCTAAACTTTGAGACCATCTTGATGCTCCATCAGCAAATCCAACATAAGGTTCAGGTTGGTGATCCATGGTGGCACCTTGGAGCGTGTTTAATAAGTCTTTTGGTAAAAAAAATTCAGTGGTTGGTTTTTGTGTACTTTCTCTCTAGGGAAGGGCCGTCTTGGCTCTTATGGGTGAAAATTCTTGAGGTAAAGGCCGTTGATAGGGTTGCTGAGGCAGGTCCCGTCCGGTTCCGTCAAGATGTATCCCCCCTGTTGGAGGCAATGTTTGATGATGTAGGGTCCTTTCCACAAGGTTTCGAACTTTCCTGGCCCTAGGGCTTCTTTTGCGACATCATATCAGAGGACTAATTCTCCCTCGGTGAATGAGCGAGGGGTGATGTGGTGGTCAAACGATACTTTTACCCTTTTCTTGTGGGCCTCATTGTGTTGTAGCAATTTTCATCGGCTTTCGTAAACAAGATGTAGTTGTATTAGGCGATGTTCTAGAGGCTGGGTGTCATCGAGTAGTTCGATAGTGGCATGAAAATTTGGGATCTTGCGGAAATCAATGCAAATGTGCAATGTACCTTGATCTTTTGCGACAGGAATGAGTGGAAATCCTAGGATGTGGGGGTGGCTGCAATCCTATAGCCAATATGTGCTGATACAAATCATATATGGTGGATTGTGTCATCAGCGTTTGGTGGGGGGAGAATCTCCGTGACATGAGTTTGTGGAAGCGCACAGTTAGGTTCCCCACTAGGATGGTCAATTTACGGTAGGTGGAAATTGTGCCTGTCGTAGAGGTGCCTGAACGTTTCCATTAGCGGGCATACTACTCGTTGTTCCTGATGTGGACTCATGGAAAGGGTCTGTATTAGAAGAGGTTGTCTTCTTTTTTCATTTCTATATTATTGGCTTGGGTGTGTCTACCTATTTGGGGGAGTGTAGAATCAACGCTGCTCTTGCCGCTCTTAGCTTGGGGAGGTGCACACATTTAATCGTATGGTGAAAGTGTGAACAAATCCAGCCATAGGTACGCGTGATTTGATCTTGGTTAGAGAGAAGTTTCTGCAGGAGAGAAGGGACTATACGAAAACTGTTTGCAAGGTGTTTCAGTTCTCTCCACTGGTTGAACCGGTGGTCGTTGAGGTTCTATAGTCCACATGTTATCCTAGGCTTGGCCGGGGTCATGCTTGGTTGGTGTGTTGTCTTAGCTTGCCTGTTACGCCACTTTGGGGGTGGGAATGTTGACCCATCAGTGTAATTTTTATGCCATTCTCTGAGGTCGTCCTGTCTCTTCTCTATGGTATGAATCATGTTGATGGTGGGATGAAGTTGCGAGGAATAAGTATAGTGCCGCTCATAATGATTTCCTTGACATATAAGGAAAAATATCCTTGATATGGGGGTTTCTTCGTGCTCAATTTTAGGTCTGGCATGGAACCAACGGTGTAACACTGCTAAATCAGGACAAGAGGCAACCTAATGATTGGGAATTTTGCATAACATGCATGCTGGTCTTCTCTGTAGAGAGCGGTTAGGGGTAACTAGGGGTTCCCTGATCGGTTGCTTTTAGATAGACAAGAACATGATGGATCTTCTCGTCACATCTTCTTGGGTTGTGGAGCTGTCCATGGACTCCGTATCCATGTCATCTTCTTGGGAGAGGTGAACTATGGTAGAGCGTAAGCTAGAAAGGGCTAACCGAAATTGAGGGATATAATGACAATTCTCCAAAAGGTGGTTGTCGGCGCATAATGGACATTTGAATTGCGTTTCCTGCAATCCAAAGTAGTAAACCCTTTCTATAGGATACCATCTGTGGATGAGTTCCAGGGCTGCGCACTCTTCGAGTAAGTGACCACGTTCATCGCGTAGCGTGCAATGTATAACGGGCATGACTAGGGATCTTTCTTGTGCCCTTCGTTGTTCCTCCTGTAGGTACATGATGGTATGAGGTTCATTTCTGGATGCCCGGGTGGAGGGATCCTCTTGATAGGATTGCTCGATGGCATGTAAGACGTCCCTATATCATAGGATCTCTGGGAAATGGTGGGTATAGTGCCCATAGTTGCTGTAGAGGGCTTATGCGTGATTGGTACGAAATGCTTTGCCTTTTCCTTTGGTGGTAGGTTCCTTTTTACGGGAACATGGCGTCACGATGTCTGTCTTAGAGCCAAGGAGTGGTTTTAATTCATCTAATTCTAGAGAGATATGGGTAGGGTGACCTATTATGTCGCATATGGCATAGACTGGTGATTCCCGTTGTATGGTGGGGGTCACCATATTCTTTTCTCTCTCTTGGTTTTCTTAGCCGTAATCACTGGTTTTGCAATGGGAATTTCCTTTGCAGGGGTGGTTTCGACCGTTTCTAGGATGAGTGGGGCCTCCTTGGGACTGAGGGGCTTTAATCCTGTGGCAGTAACATGGGTGGCTATTTTTCTTGCTGGGGGAATGAGGTACCAAACTGGGATTGCCAACGGTATGTTTGGTAATACCACTGTTGCCAAAACCTGTTGGGAGACGAAACCAGCTAAGGGGTAGAGGAAAGGGGCTTGGGAGGTGGTGTAGGCTAAAGAGGATGACGTGGCCGATGACTCGGTGCCATTACTGCTTGTGTCTGTGTCCTGACTAGCTTCGACGCTTGATGTGGACATCATGCACATCGGAGCCCTTGTGACATCGGGCAATGACTCAGGGATTATAGGAGGATCTCCTAGGAATGACCTAGAACAGATGACTATTTGAATTGGCCGGGGCCATATTATTGGTACCATGAGAGAGCATCTGAGGATGTATCTACATAGGGTACGATTACATCAGTGTTTGTTAGGGGTCACTTCTCGTTGTGCGTCAGTTGTTTTATAGTAATGATGTTGTCCTCGTGGGGGAACATCATGATGTGGAAGATGGAGGAGGCTATGGCAGACATGGTGTACATGTAACTCATCCCAAGGAGTATATTGTAGTCCAAGTGAGCGTCCAATACTTCAATGTCTATGTGGACCATCTTTCTGGCTAAACAGACCGGGACGTTTTGGTAGAGGCTGACGGGGGTCGA
This sequence comes from Pinus albicaulis, assembly GCA_034641835.2. Classification (NCBI taxonomy): domain Eukaryota; kingdom Viridiplantae; phylum Streptophyta; class Pinopsida; order Pinales; family Pinaceae; genus Pinus; species Pinus albicaulis. The sequence continues at coordinate 327,452,860 of CM076578.1, forward strand.
ACGATGACCGTCGTATGCTCTAAGCATGATGACTGAGGGTTTTAGTTTGGGAGACCCTAACTTCTGCCAAAATTTTTTGGACATGATGCACGTGGATGCACCCCCGTCTATGACACATCGGTGAATTGTGATATTCTGGACTGACACTGGTATCTGGAAGGCGACCATGGAAGGAAGCCTAGAGGTGGCTTTGTCTAAGTCAAAAGCCATTAGGTGTGTCTCATCAGGGTCGATAGCTCCTAAGGAAAGTAGGGCTTTCCGTTGTTTTGGGCATGACTGCAATACTTCCAGAGCTGACATAGCAGTAGGAGATTGTGCTAAATCATCAACGATGCTATAATTGTGGGCTGCTTTGGAGTAATTTTCTGCTCGCCTATTAGGTCCCTTCGCCATCTTTGGAAATGGTTCTATAGGCATCTTTGAAATGGTAAAAGGTGCAGTCGGTGCACTGTTACTTTCCCCTGACGTATTGGTGTCTGGTGGGGTGTCAGAATTGCAATTACGTGTTTGGAAAAACATCTCTTCGCCAGTCATGTAGATTTCATGGCTGCTTTTCCTGGAGTTGCCTGTATTTTGCTGCTGAGTGCTCACCGTCCCTTGATGGGGGAAAGGTTCTTGCATCATAGCTAGTTGCTGGGAAGATCCTCCTTGTCCTCAGTTACTCTGTAGCTTCTTCAGCTCAAGGAGATTGGGACAGTGGTGAGTATAGTGGCCGTACTCACCACATATCAAACAAGAATGGTTTGTTCGAAGAGGTGGCCTTTTGCTTTGCCGTTGGGCATTGGTCGGCTCCTGGCTCTGATTCCAGTTGGAGTTGCCTCCAGCCTGGGATCGCGGTGGGCGTTTTTGGTTGTTACCCCCCTGTCCAGGGTTCCCTTTTGGCTTGTTTTTTGATTTTTTCTTCACCACTTTAGGTGTTTATATTGGTGTGGTTGGTTTTGGGACGACTGCACAAAGTTCACCTATGCATTGGTTTGCATAGGTGGGTCATGTGCTGGGGACTGAGCATAACGCGGTCCCTGGTTTTCACCTGGCTGTTGGAGGGGAGCTCTTATGTCAGTGTTTCTCTCTACATATTGGGACCCTTGAGCCAGATGATAGGGTCCTCCCTGGTGATACGCTCATGCCCTATTGGTCAAATTTTGCTGAGGCATATGATGACTTTGAAAACTGAGTTGAGGTACGTTCTGGGTAGAGCTATACGTGTAACTGGGGTTTTTACTATTGTTGCCTAGGTAGCCTTGGGTCATTGACCCAATTAGCCAGTCTGCAGAGTTCGACGTGCCTGGAAATTCTTGATAAGTTTGCAGGAGCGGAGCGTTAGGCAGGATGTTGTAAATGTATCCTGACTGTGTATAAATCAGCTCAAGTTGTTGGGATTTGCTAATGGCATCTTATTCGGATGTGGGCCTTTGCTACGCCACATCCTTTGAAATCTCTGCCATAAGAGTTTTTAGGAACAAATCTAAGAGAACCCGGTCGTCGAGTTTAGCTTTACATAAACTACGACACCGCCTCCATTCGTGGAGATGGTCCGAGATATGGATGGCGGGGGTTTGTCTAAAACGTGTCAGTAATGCCATTCTGGAATCATGGTGGATGGGTAACTGAAAATATGTTAGGAACGCGGTGGCAAGGGCGCCAAAGGTCCCATGTGAAGCTGAGGGTTTCTCAACGTACCACTTCACGGTTACTCCTATAAGAGTGCATTGAAATAATCTCAATTGAATAGTGTCGTCAATGATACTGTTCGATGAGCACCATAGATGAAAGGTCATGACATGATTACTTGCATCTTTCGTTTGCTTGCCTTCAAATTTTGGAATATCTGAAGGGATATTTGTGGGCAAGGGAGGCCATGTAGGATTGTGTGCGATGGGGTCATTCGTCAGCTTGTTTAAATCGGGTAGATTCAACGAAGCTAAGAAAGGTGACTGGGAGGTTAACGTCATTGCATTGTGTGAAAACACAAAGTTTTGGTTAGGAAGAGGGTTAGTCTGCGACGTACCAAACTGTGTATTCGGCTGGCTTCCCGAATGGGACGTGCTCCTCTGCCCCATAGGGGTTGTGGGAGGAGTGGTCTGTTGTTTGGTGTTGGGAGACCAACTAGGGTTCCCAACTAAGGATTCCAATTAAAGGACGAACCAATAATGGTGGCAGAATTCCGTCTTTGATGCCTAAACATCGAAAGACCTGGAACCCCTCCCGGTAATGGGGGGAGGTCCAAAATACGCCTAGAGCGACGAGGTCCCGTTGGGTTCGTTATGGTGTCAACTAGGTCTGTTTTTGGAAAAATTTGAGAGGATAGAGTTTATGATCAAATCAAAATTCTTGTCACATACATAAAACAAAGCGAAGATAAAATAAATTTTCCCTTTAAATTAATCTATGTGATCAAGCAATCAAAAAAGTGGTTTTTTTTGTTTGCGTATGATACTCAAAATCCTATAAGACCTATTCATCCTCACACACTCAAATGTAACTGGGCCTTGAGAATATTTCTTGTGATTTTTGGCACAACATCCCGTAAGGGCTGGCGATGCCCCCAGTCAGCTGAAGAAAATCCACCAAGGTAAGGGTAGAGGGTCTGGCGCTTGCCTGCACCATCACCTATAGGGAAAGGATGCCCTATTTTTTGTCCACTAAGAACCATCGTCCCACATGAGCGTTCGAGTCTTGGGATTCTTGGTAAGTCATCTAACAATACCGAGTATCAGCCGGGTCAGGTAGCCCCAACTGATATCACATGCACTGTGCTTAAGCCTAACCCCCTTTGAAACGGGTCTGTGCCACACTCGGGTATTCTTTGCCATGGTCTGATAGGTGGATTTGAAGCTCCATAAACAGAAAACTTATATGTTTCAAGATGAAGTATGATCAATTCTGCTTATTGGATGCCTACCCCCTTGATCCTAACTTAAGCTATAAATTATTTTGTGGCCCATGTGGGGAGAATTTAGTGAGTTTGGTTAAGTTAGTTTTAAGTGTCTTTTCTTTGCTTAGTGGGTGAGTGTGTGTGAGCACAAAGTGGAAAATAACATAGTTTGAACGTGTGGATATTCGATGATCCTTTATAAAATCCCCTATTTAAACTATGTTGTATTGTTCCTGGCTAAAAAAAAAAACATGTGCAGATTATGGGCCACTTTCTATTTTTCCTAGTTAATCTGTGTGACCAACTATAGGGAGATGGTGATTTGTGAATAGGGAGAGTTCATATGCTTACCTAGGATTATCAGAGGGTGCAAAGGTAGCAGAGATTTATTTCTCTTCTATAAACAATTCAATCCTAGTCCCGAAATTCCTAGTGCAAAAATTGAACTAAACTAAAAATTTTACACTAGAAAGAAAGAAAACTAGCTATGCATGTGTGGTCTTGGGCCACTTAATTTGGCTAGTTATCTAGGTGTGTTAGTACCAAAATTTGCAAAAAATAATTTTTTTTTGGATTGCAAGTTATTTTTCCCCCTTACTTAAACTATGTGTGAACTTTGCAAAAGTCAACTTGAAGTAAAACAGTGTTGGTAGGTGTATTAGGGGTTGCCAAGCACTTTACAAGCAGGAAAAGACAAAAATAAGGGAGAAATTTCTCATTCTTTATTTTGCGTGCAAAAGCCCGAAACAGGCACGATGTCTGCATGTGGGTCAACTTTGAATGCGCGCCCTAGGCGCGTCTATGGGAAAAAAAACACGCAAATTCCTGCAAAAGAATTTTTTGGAGTTGTTCTGCTTCAGTCTGTCACTTGGGATGAACTAGCGATTGCAAGAGAAATCAGGGGAAATTCAGCTCCACTCAACATCACAGAAAAAGGTCTTTGCAAAAAAGAAGGCACAACCACATAAACTTGGTAATAAACGTTCGTGGAGTCGCCAATCCTATTTGAGTGTGTTTGGTGCAGGTATGTACGAAATCACAAAAACTTAAGGGGTGTGATCTACCCACTTAAGTTATTGGTAACATGAAGGAAAAGAAGTGGAGTTAAGCAAGTTAATGGAACAAGCTAGAATCATAAGCATACTAGATAGAGAAATGGCATGCATATATAAACTAAACTAAATTAAAACTAAAACAAATAAACACGAGCTCTGAAAAGAGTCAAACGAAAACAATAATGAAAACGGTGGCTTTTGGCCCCTCTTATTGAGTGTTGGTAGTAATAAGAGTGAAACTTTACCCTTTTTCCAAAGGGCCCCTAGAACATGGGTTATAAGTCCTGATGCAAGGATGTTTTTATTCCAAGCTTGCCTCGGTGCAGTCTTCATCTCTCTCTACTATGATGGACTGAACTTGTTGGATGGCCAACAATTGAGTCCCCTTTATCTTCAACTCTGGCTCACACACTGCTGGTATTGCTTGGGAAATTCTGGCCAGCATAACAATGTGTTCACAAGTTCTCCATCTCATGGTGGCCTTATATAGGAGATTTCATCTCATGGTGGCCTTATATAAGAGAGGGGTATGATTCCTTTGTGTGATCAAAATATTCCAATGCGTGCTCACTTAGTGTCTAAGGAGGCATTGGTGACTGTCCTTAGGTGGCTTCAAGTAAGGATTCAGTTGTCCTTTCCTTTGTGTGGTCCCAGATAGTGACATTTCGCCACTCCCTGGATTGCGTGCATATTGGGCAAAAATGCGCGCCAAAAGGTGCTCTTCACGAAGGATTATGCACGCAAAGAGAATTTAGGACTTGCTCAAATTTTATTTTCCTCATACCTTAGAGATTTTTAAATAATTTCCAGATTCTGTAATGTCTTCCAGCCCTGTAAACCCTTCTGCTTGACATTAAATAATTTCATCTTCTGTTGTACAATTTTCCAGTGTTAACACCAAGAAACTTTACAGAGAGACATTAATGAAGTACATGGTTAGTAGTGTAGAAAGACCTCAAAACTACCCAATTTACTCTACACCTACTGATATGGACTCTTTCCTTTTATGTAATCCTGATACTAGTATAGAGAACAACATAAAATTGAAACATAAAGAGAAAGAACTAGACTGTGACAATATCTTTCATGAATCAATGTGGCACCTAGATTTTGATCTATCAGTAAACAAATTAGGAGCAGGAGCATTGGATACATAACATGGAACAAAACCATTCTGAAGGTCATGCCTTTAGATTAAACTTCAAATGTACAAACAATATGGCAGAGTATGATGCTCTTATCTTAGGACTGCAAATTGTTAGAAATTTAGGACGCAAAAGAGTTTCTATCATGGGAGATTCTGATTTAATTGTTAAACGGATTAGAGGAAATTATTATATATATAATCCAATATTAATCCAATATAGAGAAACATTTTTAGATCTGATTAAAGAATTGCTTGAATGTGACTTTGATATAATTCCTAGAAAACAAAATGTGCCTATAGAAAACAAAATGTGTAGGCATACAATTTAGAAACTTTTGCTAGTACCTATAATCTTCCTTTTCAGCCAAATCATCAATATACAACATAAGTAAAACACATGCCTACAATACCAGACAATCTAAAATATTGGAAAATATTTTCAGAGGATGAAAAAATCTATCATTTCATGAATGCTGAAGGAGAATTTCAGAATTGTAACATAAACACAGATTGTACAATAGATGATACTTTATATAGTGAAATAGATGTAAATAATTTAGATTTAACTGAACCCACTAAATTTAATCAAGTAGAAATAGACAAATTAGAAAAAGTATAAATAGAAGAATTAATAGATGAAGATTCATAGTTTTTAAATTTGAAGAATAACTTTTTACCTAAGGGATTAGCCCCATTAGAAGATCTTTTTGATTCAAATGATGTTGCAAGAAAACCAAAAATAGAACCATTAAGATTAGATACAAAAGAGTGTAATATAGGAACATAACTAAAAGATGAGCTTATCAAACTTTCCAAAGCTTTACCTTTAGAAGAAAAACTGAAATACATAGCTTTGTTCAAAGAATTTCAGGATGTATTTGCATGGAGTTATGAGGACTTAAAATCTTATGACATTAGCATAATACAACACAAAATACCTATCAAAGAGGACCAGAAAATTATTAAACATAAGCTTAGGAGAATAAATCCTGTTCTTTTACCTTTGACTGAAAAAGAGGTTAAGAGGATGTATGAAGCAAAGATTATTGCACCTATCAAATTTTCTGATTGGGTTTCAAACTTAGTTCCCACTAGGAAAAAGACAGGGGAGATCACACTTTGTATTGATTTCCAGAATTTAAACAAGGTGTCACTAAAAGACAACTATCCCCTCCCTAAAATGGATCATATTTTACAAAGGGTAGTTGGATCATTGAGGATTTCATTGCTTGATGGATTCTCTGGATATAATCAAATCTTAGTTTAGCCAGAAGACCAACAAAAGACAACATTTACTACTCCTTGGGGTACTTTCATGTATGTGAAAATTCCTTTTAGATTAATGAATGCAGGAGCCACTTTTCATAGAGCTATGGACATAGATTTTACTAAATAAATTCATGATTTTATTGTAATTTATCTAGATGATATTACTATATTTTCAAAAATAGATAATGAACATTTAGATCATCTGAGACAAGTGTTTATCAAATGCAGAAAATTTGGTATTTATTTAATCCAAAAAAGACACTCTTTGGACTGGAGGAAGGGAAAACTTTAGGACAGATTATTTCAAAAGAGGGAATTAGAATAGACCTTGCTAGAATAGAAGCAATTATTAACATAAGTCATCCTAGAAATATCAAGGAATTACAAGCTTTCTTAGGTAAAATTAACTTTCTTAGGAGATTCATTTCAAACTTAGAAGAATTAATTAGAGAACTAAATAACATGTTGAAAAAAGACTCAACACTTAAATGGACAGTAGAGGAAAAGAAATCATTTGAATCAATCAAACAAGACCTTACAAAAACACCAGTCCTAATAAGTCTTGATTTCAAAAAAGATTTTATCATTTTTTCTTTTGCTTCAGAACATACTATTGCTGCAGTTTTACTGTAGAAGAATGATCAGGGCTATGAGCAGCCCATTGCATTTTTTAGCAAATCACTAAGAAATGCCACATTAAAGTATAACATAATGTAAAAGCAAGCACTAGATTTAGTGAAGGCTATCAAAGAGTTTAGAGTGTACATCTTATATTCACATATCATAGCTTATGTTCCAAATTCAGCAGTGAAGGAAATTCTAATTCAGAATGGGCCTGACGGTAAGAGAGGCAAGTGGATTGCCACCATTTTGGAATATGACATGGAAATTAAGCCCACCAAACTCATTAAGGCCAAGGTTTAGCCAAAATCATGGCATAATCAAAATTTCATGCCTTAGATATAAATTTTATTGCCCAATTAGATGATCAGGAAGAGATGGCGACTCCATAGATCAGTGAAGCCTTTTCAGATTCACTATGGTATGCAGATATCATATTTGTATTACTAAATTTACAAGCTCCTCCTGAATTGTCAAGAACTAAAGCTAGATTTTTAAAGTTAAAGGAAATGAAATTTTGTATCATAGATAATGCTCTGTTTTGGAAAGATCATGGTGGCATTTGATTGAATTGTTTACTTAAAGAAGAAGCTGATAAAGTTTTGGAATAATTTCATGCATGTGACTGTGGAGGACATCTTTACTGGAAGTCAACAGCTGATAAAATATTGAGGGCTGGTTTTTACTGGCCCACTCTTTTTGCAGATGTAAAAAAGTATGTGACCTCCTGTCACAAATGCCAAATCTTTGAAGGGAAGAAAAAGCTTCTACCTTTACCCCTTAAACCCATCTCCACAGAAACGAAATTTCAAAAATCGGGTCTAGAATTCATTGGTGAAATTCACCCTCCATGCTCAGCCTAACACAAATGGATTTTGACAGCCACAGACTATTTCACCAAGTGGATAGAATCCATTCCTTCTAGGCAAGCCATTGATACTGTCATAATCTCATTTTTGGAAACCAATATACTGTCTAGATTTGGATGGTCCAAAAAGCTCATTACGGATAATGCAGCTGATTTCAAGTCTAAGAAAATGATTGACTTCTATAACAAATACCACATTACCCTTGGCCATTCCACTGCCTATTACCCTCAAGGTAATGGTATTGCATAATCCTCCAATAAAATCCTTGTTAATATCATCAAAAAATTGCTAGAAGACAATAAGAAGACCTGGAACAAAAGGTTACTTAATGCCTTATGGGTATATAGACTTATCACAAAGAATTCTATTGGTACATCCCCTTATCAGCTTGTATATGGGATGAATGTTGTTTTTCCATCCTCTTTAGGAGTGCAAGTGATGAAGAAAATCCAAGAACTGCAGGTTGAACCTAATGATATCCAGAGAAGGATAAACCATACCATACACTTGTAGCAAACCAGGGAAGAAATCTATGTCAAGTCACAAGCCGTCCAAGACAAGATTAAAAATATATTTGACAAGAAGACAAAAGAAGATAATTTTGACATAGGTGAAAAAGTTCTTAAGTGGGATTCTAGGAGAGAAGAGAAGGGTAAACATGGGAAATTTGATTTCCTATGGAAAGGCCCTTATGTCATTTATGGTTACATAGGTAACAATGCATTCTTTTTAAAGGAGTTAGATGGATCATATTTGCGAGGTGGACCTATCAATGGTAGGATGCTGAAGGATTATTATTTTCCAGAATAACAATAGTTCACTTTGTTTACTTTGCTCATTATACATAACATTGCAGAGTTTATATTGGATTGGATGTTTTTCTTACAAAGTTGAAGCTCAGAGAGAAGGCCCTAAGCTTTGGAGGATAAAATATCATAAGTATGTGTTATCACAAAATTTCACTTGATTGGCTACTAATGAGACAACTTCATGTAACTGTTTCAAACCAACTTGTGACTGAAGCTTAGCCTCTTCAGTTTGAGAGGGCTCTTTCAAAAGGGGTTAATGATATTTGATTACGATGAAACTAGATGTATAACTCTACTTGGAAAATAACTTTCTTGTGATGTGTGTAGGTTGAAAAGAGTATAAGTCTGCAATCATTGGGCTTATGGAGTCAAAACATTTAGTAGTTCAGTGGTAAGTTCAATTGACATGGAAGCTGAGACAGGTAAAAGTTTTTAGCAGAGGTAAATCACACATGAAACATGAAATAACACAACCAATTCATCAATAAAGGAAGTCAGAGCATACACCTATGAATTCCGAGTATTAAAGATGAAAACCAATGTAGATGGTACACATAGAAAGTATAGATCAAGTAAGCACTAAAAACTCCACGAGAATCTCAGGTTGGTCAAGTAAAAGTCCAATGTATTACTGAAAACAATCAAATTACATAAAGCTGCAGTATTGCCAAAAAATCTCCAATCCTTTCCAAATTCGAATATCTTCCCTTTATAGACTTGTTACATGAGAGATGATCTGCCTCTTGGCTAGATTCACCGAAATTTTCCTAATGACACCTTGCATAACAGGAAAACATATGCTTTAATGAGAAAATTACAACTACACTATGAAATAGTCCTTTTCCTAATAGGACTCAAACTGCTACTTATTACATCAACTACCTTATCTATTAAAACAATTACATATTTGAAAACTAATGTTTAACATGTTCGAAGAGGTTGTGATGGAACTCATCACTACATGACATCTTAATTACCCTCCTCAAAATCTAGAAACAAACCCTATCTTTCAGGAAAACTGGTCTTTATCTTCAACGAATGGTTTGGCTGATGATTTGTCTTCATATGATGGTCTTCAAGTCTTGGATGACTGCTGGTAAAGTCCCTTTACTCTTTAAAAGTATCCACCTATCCGAAACTTCCCAAAAACCCGCTCATACACCTTCAAAACAGCACGCTACAATAGTATGATTGTTTTGTAGCGTACTTTCGTAGCATACAAAAAATGTCCTTTGCCATCAGAATTTCTGCTTCTTTTCTCTTGCATGGTTCTCATCATGCCTTGACACATCTTACATATCATTTCCACCCCTTGGAAGCTTCCCAAAGTGGTTTTAAGTGAAAAAATAAATCTACAGGTGGTTTGTAGCGTTTTCCTGGCTTCAAGCCTAAGAAACGCTACGAAACTGCTGAAAATTGTGTAAATTCCAGATTTCTTCTTGTCTTCAAAAATGTATCTACCAGCTACAAAAAATTTGTTTCCAACATGCCTTTTACTTTTCTAAACATAAAATAGCTCAAACTAGGAGTCTTGAGGTGTTTCTTCTTCATTTATGATGAGTTGAGCTATTGGCTGCTCAACTACTGTCATTTTTAGGCTCTTCTTCTCCAACTCCTCATGGATTAGTTTTGGCTATTCTTGGAGGTCTTTAACTTGATCCTTTAGCTTCCTGTTGGTAGATTTCAAATGCATATTTATTTTTCTGAAATATTTCACCTCTTTCCTCAATGGCATGGTCCATTTGATTAGTTATTGTGTATTGTCTAGGGTCTTTGATACAATGTCAACCTGCTCTTCCCAAACCTCTTTCATCTTTTCAAACTGAAACTTTTGGACATTGTGTTTCCTTGCCTCGTTCTTCATAACTGGAGTTTCATGGTTAGATAACTTCAACTGTTCTTCAATGAGTTCAAACTCTGTTTTTTCAATTAATTTCTCCTTTCCTTTCTTTGGCTTGCTAACTGGATCTTTTTCTGTAGGTGATGAAAGATCAATAATTTCTTCTGGTGGCTAGATAGTGTCAGTGGTTGGATGAAATTATTTTCTTCTCTCCAAAAGTTTTCTAGCATGCCTTGTCATGGGTTTCATAGTCTGGAACATAAAACCTGCATCCTCACCTTCAAACTCTAGCTTCTTTGCAGGTTTAGCTTTCTTGAGTTTCTATCCACCTTCATCTATATCCTCAGCCTGGACTATAGGAGTCTCTTCAATATCAATGGCATGTAGTATGTCTTCTAAATTTCCTTTAGCCAATGTTTGGCTTCTTGTTATCCTTTTGCCACTTTTTTTACTTACAGCTTGCTCTTGTTTTGCAGGTTTGATCATTATTGACTTTTATTTTGCAGGTGGAATAGTGGGTGTATCAAATCTCTGCAACTGATCTGTTTCCATCATGACTGGTTCAGTTTGCTCTGCCCCAACTGGTTCACTTTGTTCTGCCACTAAAGGTGATGGTAACCCTCTAGGTTTAGGAATTCTCTTAGGGGTAAGGGTGTCCATTTCAAAGCCACTAACAAATAGAAATGAAGACCAATCTTTGTCTAGTCTTTGAAACTCATCTAAAATGAGAAATTTTGTTAAGCCATGATGAAAACATTATGTTTCACTTCCCTCAAATTTTTCTTGGACCTTATCTACCATTTTTGCTAAACTTATATGTACATAGAAAGGCAGATCAAGAGATATCTTACCAAAAAAGTGGAGGAGAATCTTGAAGTGGTAAGAATAGAATTTATGATATCTCCCTTCACATGTGAAATATTTCCGGATAATGAGAAGTAGCTTGGAGAAATTTTCCTTCATGCAGCTCCTTGGGATGGCATTTGTAAGGTAAAATTCACTACTTTCTGGCTTGATAAACTCTTTGCATTCCTCCATGTTGAATTTTAACCCTTTGAACCATTTTTCTTTTCCTCTTGGAATCCCTGTTGTTGCTGCAATGATCTTTGGTGTAATAGTGATATTTAGCATCCCCACTTTAGTAACTGTTCCACTGAAGTTTAGGGAAAATTATTTGGAAACCTGTACATGGAAGCCTTGTAATATTTCACAAAACTGTAAACATCCTGTCCTTTTGAATATTTCTACAGCAGTGGGGTATTCATTTATCAGGTTCATATCTGATGGCTCATATCTGAGACATTGGCCACCTTTAATTGTCTTCCTTTTTTCAGCCATGGTTCTTTGAAGTCTTCTCTGCCTCGCTTGATAATTCTCTGCCTCACTTGATAATTTTTAGCCTCGCTTGATAAGTGGTATTTGCAATCCTTTGAAAGAAACAAACCACAGGTTGGCCTCAATGAAGTAGCTCTCCAGAGCTCAATAACACGCAAATAGGAAATGGAGAATGAAAAATGACTCAATTTGGAAAGATTTTGAAGTTCGATCACCACTCATATCATAATGATGACTCATACATGCTTGAAATGGTGATGATGACTTCAGCCCTAACTATGTACCTTGATATTTACTCTAGCTAACTAAAATGGAATCTAACTTATCCTTTTTAAATCATTTTCTGACACCTAACAGCTAATTTTACATGACAGATAGGAAACCTTACTTTCGTAGCGTTCCCAGTGTATTTCTGGGCATTTTTGCTACGAAAGTATTAGCAGTTTTGTAGTGAAAAGTGAAATTTCTCTGTGTATTTTGCTACGAAAGTGTGGTTTCTTGGCTAAACGACCTTGTTGGTGTTAAAGCCTTGGGAAATGAAAAATGTCAGAAAATTATGATAGATGTAACATGATGGGATTTGATTGAGGGTGGGTTTAGACCTTAGGATAGGCTTAATAAGAAAAATTAAAAATTTTCCTTGACCAAGTAATGAAAAATGAATCCTATAACCCTACCTTTGACATATGAACCTATAGGAATTTGTCAAATGATGTTTCATTTTTTCTGAGTGATAAGAGTAGCTCTACTTGGGATGGTGTGCCCCTGTGGTACACCAAAGAACCTATAGTTCCAGTGTTGCTATCCATCTTCTTGAAAACAAAAAACTTCGAAATTTGCAAAGCTTTCTTTCAAACTCTAATGGCCTTCTCCTCGGGCTCAAGCTATATGATAAGCTTGTCTTTATTAGAAAAAAAAACATATAAAATCGAATATATACAATGGAATGAATGCTCAACAGAATTTAAGAGGAATAATGCTTCAAAAACCTACCATTGACAGGCCCTCCAGCACATGGTTGTCCATCCATCTCCTGCAAATTGTAAGTGTTGTTCCCATGAAATGCAGCTACTCTGAATGGACCTTTCAAAATTTTCTCAAACTTACCATGTTTCCCCTTCTCTTCAATCCTAGCCTCCCATTTCAAAACCACATCTTGGATTTGAAAGTTTTCTTCCTTGGCCTTCCTGTCCAATGTCTTCTTGATTCTGTTTTGAGATTGTTGATTTCTGTTATAGACTTCCTCCCTTTTCTCTTGTAAAGCTATCAACTAATTAATCCTCCTCTGAATTGCATTTGGTTCCTCCTCCAATCCTTGCAACAGCTTCATGACAGGCACTCCCAAGGATGTAGGAAGTGTTAGTGTCAGTCTTGTCACACTGCCATCAGTGATAAAATCTGCTCTTTTGCAATTGCATAGTAGGAGTCTTATAATATAACTTTTTATCACTCCATTAGGTCATGGATTCACTGATGGTTGGGGTCACTTCATCAGTTTTCCCTCATGAAAAATACTTGTTGGTTCTCCTCTCTATGGTCTTCAGTTATGATTCATTTTCACTCTACAGTTCATTTTATTAGGTCATAGGGTTTGGTATCATTATGTTTTAGGGTTCCACCATAGTCAAATTGATGAGGAAAGTGTCAATAAATATCAGCAAGGACATGAGGATGCCAAATAAACTCAAAGCATAGTATCTGGAAAAGTCAAAGAGTTGTTCTTTTAAGCTTAATGTAATTTTCACCTCAAAACCATGTTTTGAGGTGAAAACAGGGTATTTTGTTTTTATTATCATTTCTTATGTAATTTTATGTTTCCATACGTAATAAGTTGAACTTCAAAAGCTGCTATCTCCATAAAGCCACTGTTAGTCTTTCGCAGCTCGTCACCAAGGGTCAAAGGGGATTTTTCTCTGCCTGGTTTTACAAGGTGTTCTACACATGATTTTCAGTGAAAATCATATTCTAAGCATGTTCATTAGAAGCAGCTCAGAAAAATATTTCCAATGGTATATCATACTCCCGAGATCAACTTCTGGATCGGAAAATATGCCCAAATGAATAAATGGCCCAAAAAGCACTACTCTGCCCTTTTTCCATTATTCTGCTGGCCCTTTAAATTTACAATTTTTACCTTTTTATATACTTTTTTTCCCTTTACCACAAAGTCCCTTTTTCTTTTCAATTTCCATCTCCTACAATCCTGATGCGATGGCTCATCGCCGATGCGATCACATCGCACCATTGACATTGCATTATCGCATTCTGCCAGCACTTAACTCTTCCATATCCCTTCCGTCGATGTGATCACATCATATCATCACATCGCGCGATCGCTCTCCCGCCAGCACTTAACTCCTGCCATCCGTTTCTGCTGACGTGATAGTTCTTCATCGCATCGCGCAATCGCAGCATTCTCGCTACGCTAACTCCCGCTCTCCAGACTTCCGTCGATGCTATAATCGTGCATCGCATCATCACAACATTGCTCCATTTCCATCGATCGCTCCATTCCCATTGCATCGGTCTATTCTCCATTGCCCGTTCATCACTCCACCTCCCATCGCATCGCTCCATTGCCCATCGCTCCTCGTTCATCGCTCCATCACTCCATCGCTCATCGCATATCGCGATTTCCTCCACCCAAAGCAATCCCGCTCCTCTTCTGATTGCGATTGTGATTCCTGGGCCCACCACTTCTTTCTGCTTTTTCAAAGAAAAAAGGGGCTTTTCTTCATTTTATGAGGCACATTCTCTTATTGGTTTAAAAGGTTTTTCTTCAGCAAAAGGTTAAAAGGGGCAGGCATTCTATTAAGGCTGTAAGTAAATGTGAATACAGAGATCATTGCGTCATTAGCCACGAAACGACAGCAAACGATAAATGATGGGGGCAGGTCGGTTCCATATTTGTTTCTTTCTATTTGTCGGAGTAAGTGTAACAGATAATTATTCCAGATGGTCGGATATATAGTTTCCTCTCTTTTAGAGGTATATCGTTGGGTTTTTTCTATCTTCAGGTTTTTGTTTGGGGGCAGGTGAAACAAATCCTCTTTTTACAGATTCGTCCCCTGAGGCTAGTCTATTTAATGTAATTTTTCAGTCGGTTGGAAAATTTTGGAATCACTTGGGCACTCTGAGCTCGATTTGTACATTATTTGGCAGGAAATTAATAAGATTTGCAGCTATTTTTTATGGGATCCCTGTGGTATGCAATTTTAGCATAGTTTCTTCTCTTGTAATCATTTTTTAAATGTTTATGTATGCCATCATTCACTCCATTAATTTTTGTTGAATGTTTTCAAGTTAGATAGGTAGAATCCATTATTACAGTGCTCTGCCTTGGGAAATCATTCAATATTTTATATTTTCTACTGTTTGAGAATGATTCATCTCATATGCCCTCCTCATCTCCTCACCAGTATTAAACACTTCACAATCATAAAGCCAAAGGTATTAAGGTCCATGCCTACCTTGCCCCATATAATACTCTGCATTTATGATTTAATTTCCCAGACTTAAACTGCCCAGCTCCATCTGATCCAACAAACACCAAAAAAACCTATCAAAACCTTTCGAGCTACTATACCTAGCCTAAAATCATTTTTCGCAGTCATCCTTGACTGGGATTCCTTACGGAGAGAGCCCTCTCCCTGCCTTGTAGGGCTAGCTACAAGGTTAAGCGTGGTTTGTGGTTACCCTGGCTTGCCTTCCTTCAGCCTGAGGTCAATCTAGGTGATAACATAGTGGCGACCATACTGGGGATTAAATGTAAAATGAAAGACTGATTGCCTCGGTAATATATTTCATATAAATTATTGAACTTTGGATGATGAGTTTTAGAATTTTCTAGGCTGAAATAAAAAGTTGCAAAGTAAAAATTTCGAAATTCGACCACATTGGCTTCAAGGAAATACACGAGGGCCAATCCTGATCCAAATAATCCTCCTATATTTGAAAATCCTAACCTTATTCCATGAATAATCAGAAGACAAGAAAGTTCAGTAAGCCCTAGACCTATTTTCAGATCCCATTCCTGGCCCAGTGAGTGGTTGTTCGTTGAAGACCTCCCTTTTGATGAGCATTTTGAGCTTTCTCTGTTAAGAACCAAATCTAAAACATCACTTGATGACACAGTTTTAGACCCAGAGTTTCTTGTAGATCTAGAACTTCAAAGAGAAAACAGATCAATTGACGATTATATCTTAAACTCTTCTCAACCATCTGTCACTGCTACCAATATCCCTGAGCCTTCAGGATCATTAGAATAAACATCCGCTACCCTCAATTCATCAGTATTTCCATCAATTTCTGAAATCAATTCTCAACTTCAGTTTATACCTACCCTTCCCCTCCAACTTATCACCCCTACTTCTCCATCAACAACTCTCTTAAATCCTAGTAGTTCAAACATTGTTTTAAATCTGCCTTGAGTCATGGCTGCCCGGTATGCACCCCTGGTTTTACCTTAGAATCTGAATGATATGCCTGCTGATTACCAAAGTAAAATACCTCTTTTTGATGCCACTCAAAACATCACAATGCAAAATCATGTTGATAAAATGAATGACTTCTTTGACCTTCATGAGGTAGAGGCAGAAAATGTGACTATGAGATTGTTTGTCCAAAGCTTTGGAGGTGAAGTTCAAAAATGGTTCAGAGCCTTACCATCAGCCTCTATCCACACTTTGGTGGAGCTGCATAGACAATTCTTAGACCGGTGGGAGGTAAAGAAAAACCCACTCCAAATTTTTTCTGAGTATGAAAATATCAGAAGGAATGTGGGTGAAAGTGTACAAGATTATTGTGTGAGGTTTAATGCAATGTATAATGCTATTCCGGCCAACCTCAAACCCCCCATGGGGTTAGCTTTGCTCAAATTTCTAGATGGTTTCGATGCTGACATGGAATATCAGTTACGAGAACGAGATCCTACCACACTTGAAGATATGCAGAAAACCGTCGTAAGCGTAGAAGAAAATCTGCTGGCGAAAAGAGCACAGACGAGAGCTGAAAATAGAGTGACTGTAAAGGAGGAAGAATATCCTTCAGATGCTAAGATGGATACTTTGATCCAAAC
Source organism: Pinus albicaulis (assembly GCA_034641835.2). Lineage (NCBI taxonomy): Eukaryota > Viridiplantae > Streptophyta > Pinopsida > Pinales > Pinaceae > Pinus > Pinus albicaulis. The sequence goes on from CM076578.1 coordinate 327,469,757, forward strand.
AGTGGAGAAGATGGTTTACCGGTTGAATATTTCAGATAGGCCTGAAACACCAATCAGAAATCCAAATTTCAGAGGACAGCAACAACCCCAATTCCGAATCAAGCAGAGGGAACATAAAACACAAGACCAAATAGCACAACAGCAGTAGATCAGAACTCCTTTGTAGCAAAATTATGTTCAGGGAATGGAAACAGATGATGATGATGATCCGGTAGTTGAAGCTAATAATTTTTTCACTGCCGATGGTACGCCCATTTTTCTGACAAAAGATGAAGAATATGCAGTGGTTCTAGACGCTCGAGCAGATGAAGATTTCATATTGGCCAATGATGTAGCTTTAGAGGAAGAGTCTGATTATTATCAACGTGGATATATGAACTCTTTGTCAGTACAGCAGAAGCATTATTCTTTGAGGACCAGAGATGTGCCAATCAATCCCATTCAGAAAAGGAAAGAGCTGCTATCAAAGAATGAATCTTCAAATATTCAGAGGAAAGGGAAAGAACCTGCTGATCCAACTACCAGCAAAGTATCCTCGACAAATAAAATTGCATATGAGAAGAATAATTAGCCAAGTGTAGCGAAGGAGCAAGTCGAGAAGAAATATCTTCCTGTCAAAGAGGTAGAAAAAGTTTCATCTTTTAATTTAGAAAATGAAATTACTAAGTTGAAGGTGTCCATTCCCTTAGCTGATTTGGTGAAGAACAACACTTATAAACATCAGGTATCCAGAATTTTGCAAATAGACTCTATGTCAGATATGGTAAATGTTGAAGATGATCATCCTGAACTCATTTTTGGTCCTGCCATAGAAGGCCAGTCTGAAGATAGTGAAGTCCCTCCATTTTACCTGAGTCTTAGATTGCATGAGTACATTTTACACAATGCTATGTTGGATTCCAGAGCTTCTCACAATTTGATGCCTAAAGCCATTATGGAGAAGTTGGGTCTTGATATTACCCACAAATACCATGATCTGTACTCTTTTGAATCCGGTAGGGTCCGTTGTATTGGTATTATCAAAGACTTGGTAGTATCTTTAGATCAAATCCCAGCCAAGAATGTTTTGATGGATGTGGTTGTTGTTGATGTTCCACCACGGTTTGGTATGCTTTTTTCCAGTTCGTGGGGTGAAAAACTTAAGGGTACTATACAACTTGATTTCTCTTATGCTACCATCCCCTTGTTTGGTCAATTGAGAAAGCTATATAGGGAAAAGAAAATGAAATATATGATCACTAGAAAAGAGAAGCCAGTTAATCATCCAATTAATGTTGTACACACAGATTTAGAATCATTTGTACTATATTCAGATAGTGGTTTGAATTATGAAGATGTTCAGTTGGTAGAAGTAGATGAGTTACCAGAAATTTCATAGAATTTTAGGGAAGTCCTTAAACAAGAAAAAGAAAAAGTAGCAAGCCTTTCTGAGCTTTCCACTTACCAGCAGCAAAAGGTCAGTGAATAGCAGAAGAATGAAGAGATTAGTCAAGGTAAGGTAGAGAAAGAAACAAAATTTCAGCATATAAAAGAAGAAGAAGGCCTTTGGAGCATGGATTTTGACGGAGTTGTTGGTAAGGACGGTGCTGGTATAGGAATATGGATTCGGAGCCCTGTTTTCCAGCCTGACAGAGTTCCTAGTAATGTTAGATTATGTGCTTATAAGTTGGCTTTTGACTGCTCTAACGATGAAGCAGAGTATGAAGCTTTGATTGCAGGTCTGAAAATTTTGAAGAAGTTAAATGCAAAAAGGATTTCTGTCTATGGAGATTCAGAGTTGGTAATAAAACAGGTAAAAGGAGAGTATCAAGAAAAACACCCGTGATTGAGAGCCTACAGAAAATGCAGTCCTAGAAATCCTAAGAATGTTTAACAACAGTACCCCAAATTCAGAATCTTATTGCAGATTCACTTGCCACTACTGCAAGCAATTTGAAGATTCCAATGAACTCCAACAACAAATTTGAAATTCATGTCAAACATCGGCCTGCTGTTCTGGATAATTTAAGGTATTGGCAAGTGTTTTGGGATGAAAATGAAATCAATGTTTTTTTACAGAATGAAGGAAAATTAAAGAATGCTTCCATAGATGGTGATTATGATACCGATGAACAAGATATTGAAGCAAATCAAATGGACGTTTTGCAGCTGAAAGATAATGTTATTCCCAGAGGTCTCATACCTTTCGAGGAGCTTTTTGATCAAGATGATGTTGCAAGAAAGCCAAGTTTGGTGCCTACTGATAAAGGAGTTGAGGATGTCAATCTCAGAACAGCTGACAAGCCTAAGTTTGTGAAGTTATCAAAAGCGTTGTCTCCTGAGGTAAAGGCCTAGTATGTTAAATTATTTTCTAAATTTTCTGATGTGTTTGCATGGGATTATTCAGATTTGAAGGTATATGATAAAAATATAATTCAGCATATTATTCCTATCAAGCCGGATCAGAAGCCATTTAGACAGAAGCTGAGAAGGATCAATCCAAAGCTACTTCCATCCATTGAAAAAGAGGTAAACAGATTGTTCAAAGCTGGTATCATTGTTCCAATTAGATTTTCTGACTGGATTTCGAATTTAGTCCTGGTACACAAAAAGACAGGAGAAATAAGGTTGTGCATAGATTTCCAGAATCTCAATAAAGTATCCTTAAAGGATAACTATCCACTTCTGAAGATGGATCATATTCTGCAAAGAGTAGTTGGAGCATCGCGCATGTCACTACTCAATGGTTACTCAGGCTATAATCAGATCTTGGTGCATGAAAAATACCAAGACAAAACTGCTTTTACGACACCTTGGGGAACTTTTCAGTATGCCAAAATTCCATTTGGATTGAAGAATGTTGGAGCCACTTTTCAGCGAGCAATGGACATCGCTTTTGCTAATGAGAAAGATGTTTTTCTGGTTGTTTATTTAGATGATTTGACAATATTCTCTGGTTCTGATGATGAACACCTACACCACTTGAGGATTGTATTTTAGCGATGTAGAAAGTTTGGGATTTCTCTAAATCTGAAGAAAAGTCTCTTTGCTATGGATGAGGGCAAGCTGCTTGGTCATATAATTTCTAAAGATAGTATCCGCATTGATCCTTCAAGAGTGGAGGAAATTCAACACATAGATTTCCCACGTAATAAAAAGGAGATTCAGGAATTCAATGGTAAGATGAGCTTCTTACGCAAATTTATACCCAATTTGGTGGAACATTTACGAGAAATGACTAATATGTTGAAAAAGGACAGTACTGTCAAATGGAGCGAGGATGCTATGAAGTCATTTAATTTGGTAAAGTTTTCTTTTTCCAATGCCCCAGTCTTGATTAGTCCTGATTACACTCAATATTTCATTATATTTTCATTTGCATCAGAGCATACCATGGTTGTGGTGTTGATGCAAAAGAGAGATAAGATTGAACAGCCCATTGCCTTTTTCAGTAGGACTATTCGAGATGCTGCCTTGCTGTATAATATCATTGAAAAACAAGAATTGGCTCTTATAAAAGCATTAAAGGACTTCAGAGTGTATATTCTGCATTCACATACCATAGCATATGTTCCTAATGCAACAATAAAATATGTTCTGGTGAAAACTGATCCGGAGGGAAGAAGAGGTAAGTGGATAGGAGCAATGTTGGAATATGATTTGGAGATTAAACCCACAAAGTTAATCAAGGGACAAGGCTTGGAAAAACTAATGGAACAGTAAAACCTGCGTGCCCTGGACATAAATCTCATAGCAGCAATGTCGAAGGATGAGGATGATGGTTCACTTATTCTAGTTTCAGAAATTTTTCTCCAATCGCCATGGTATTCAAACATAGTTTATGTTCTTCAACATCTTTCGCCACCTCCAGGGATGTCTAGAAGCAAAGGTAGATCGCTAAAACTCAAGTCTGCTAAATTATGTATTTTAAACAGTTCTCTTTATTGGAAAGATCCAGGAGGTATTCTACTTAATTGTTTGGTTGAAGATGAGGCTCAGCAGGTGATGCATGAATTTCATAAAGGTGATTGTGGTGGTCATTTGTTTTGGAAAACAACAACTAACAAATTATTGAGAGCAGGATATTATTGGTCGGCTCTATTTTCAGATTTCTATAAAACAGTGATGAGCTGCCATGAGTGTCAAGTTTTTCAAGGAAAAAGGAAACTGCTTCCTCTTCCTTTGAAACCAGTTCAACTAAATGCACCTTTCCAGCAGTGGGGACTTGATTTCATAGGGGAAATCCATCCCACATCATCAGCACAGCATCGATGGATCTTGACAGCTACCGATTATTTAACCAAATGGATTGAGTCCATTCCAGCAAGGCAGGCCACGGATACGGTAATTATTCAATTTTTAGAATCAAATATCTTGTCTCGTTTTGGTTGCCCTCACAAGATCATAACAGATAATGCAGCGGATTTTAAATCCAAGAAGATGGTGGAGTTCTGCCATAAGTACAATATTATACTAGGCCATTCGATAGCATACTACCCATAGGGAAATGGATTAGCAGAGTCATCAAATAATACTTTTGTGAATATAATCAAGAAAATGTTGGAAGTGAATAAGAGGAATTGGCATCGAAAAGTTGTCAACGCATTATGGGCCGACAGAGTTAGCTGCAAGAAATCCATAGGTATGTCACCATTTGAATTAGTTTATGGCACTGATTCCATATTTCCTACATCACTTATAGTTCCGATCATGAGATTACTACAAGAATCTGGTAGCGAAGAGGATGATATTCAGTGAAGGATCAATCAAATGATCCACCTTCAGAAAACAAGGGAAGAAGTTTCTCAGAACACTATTCGGTTGCAGGAAAAAATAAAGAAAATCTATGACTGCAAAACAAAAGCAGAAAAATTTCAGTTGGAAGATGTGGTGTTGAGATGGGATGCACGAAATGAGGACAAAGGAAAGCATGGTAAGTTCGATAAACTATGGAAAGGACCGTATAATATTTCAGCATACAGTGGACAAAATTCTTTTTTGCTCACAGAGATGGATGGTCAAGATTGCCTAGGAGGACCAGTGAATGGTAGGATCTTGAAGCACTACTACTTTTAAGATGATTCTCTGAAATTATGTCCCAGTAATTGTACATGCCATATTCATTTTTGGTAATATTTCAAGTACACAGTCATTGAAGCTTGGGGCCCGAAGAAAAGGCTATAAAACTTGAATGATATGTGTAAGGTTTGCCAGTTTTTTATTTAGTTTACAATCATGGTTTGAGTCACGAGTCAGTCTGCATTGTGTCAGTTTTCAGTCTTTGGAGTATTTTGACCGTATTGCCCAATGGATAAGGCTACTAGGTCTACAGTGTTCTTGGCACCTCCAAGGAGCTACCATCCCCATTGGAGCCAATGTTAGTGTCAGTCTTGTCACACTGCCATTAGTGATCAAAATCTGCTCTTTTGCATTTTCATAGTAGGAGTCTTATACTATAACTTTTTATCACTCCATTAGGTCATGGATTCACTGATGGTTGGGGTCACTTCATCAGTTTTCCCTCATGAAAAATACTTTCTGGTTCTCCTCTCTATGATCTTCAGTCATGATTCATTTTCACTCTACAGTTCATTTTATTAGGTCATAGGGTTTGGTCTCATTAGGTTTTAGGGTTCCACCATAGTCAAATTGATGAGGAAAGTGTCAATAAATATCAGCAAGGACATGAGGATGCCAAATAAACTCAAAGCATAGTATCTGGAAAATTCAAAGAGTTGTTCTTTTAAGCTTAATGTAATTTTCACCTCAAAACCATGTTTTGAGGTGAAAACAGGGTATTTTGTTTTTATTATCATTTCTTATGTAATTTTATGTTTCCATATGTAATAAGTTGAACTTCAAAAGCTGCTATCTCTATAAATCCACTGCTAGTCTTTCGCCGCCCGTCACCAAGGGTCAAAGGGGATTTTTCTCTACCTGGTTTTCAAAGGTGTTCTACACATGATTTTCAGTGAAAATCATATTCTAAGAATGTTCATCAGAAGAAGCTCAGAAAAAGCTTTCCAATGGTATATCATACTCCTGAAATTGACTTCTGGATCGGAAAATATGCCCAAATGAATAAATGGCCCAAAAAGCACAACTCTGCCATTTTTCCATTATTCCGCTGGCCCTTTAACTTTACAATTTTTACCTTTTTATATGTTTTTTTCCCTTTACCGCAAAGTCCCTTTTTCTTTTCAATTTCCGTCTCCTACAATCCTGATGCGATCGCATCGCACCATCGCCATCACATTATCGCATTCTTCCAGCACTTAACTCTTCCATCTCCCTTCCGCTGATGCGATCGCATCGCATCATCGCATCGTGCGATCGCTCTCCCGCCAGCACTTAACTCCCACCATCCATTTCCGCCGATGCGATAGTCCTTCATCGCATCTTGCGATCATAGCTTTCCCGCTACGCTAACTCCCACTCTCCAAACTTTGCCGATGTGATAATCACGCATCGCACCATCACAACATCGCTCCATTTCCATCGATCGCTCCATTCCCATCGCATCGGTCTATTCTCCATCGCTCGTTCATCGCTCCACCTCCCATCACATCGCTCCATCGCCCGTCGCTCCTTTTTCATCGCTCCATCACTCCATCGCTCATCGCATATCACGATTTCCTCCACCCAAAGCAATCCCGCTCCTCTTCCTATTGTGATTACGATTTCCGGGCCCACCACTTCTTTCTGCTTTTTCAAAGAAAAAAGGGGCTTTTCTCTGTTTTATGAGGCACATTCGCTTATTGGTTTAAAAGGGTTTTCTTCAGCAAAAGGTTAAAAGGGGCAGGCATTCTGTTAAGGCTCTAAGTAAATGTGAATACAGAGATCATTGCGGCATTAGCCACGAAACGACAACAAATGATAAATGATGGGGGAAGGTCGGTTCCAGATTTGTTTCTTTCTATTTTCTAGAGTAAGTGTAACAGATAATTCTTCCAGATGGTCGGATATACAGTTTCCTCTCTTTTAGAGGTATATCATTTTGTTTTTTCTATATTTAGGTTTTTGTTTGGGGGCAGGTGAAACAACTCCTATTTTTACGGATTCACCCCCTGAGGCTAGTCTATTTAATGTAATTTTTCAGTTAGTTGGAAAATTTTGGAATCACTTGGGTGCTCTGAGCTCGATTTGTACATTATTTGGCAGGAAATTAATAAGATTTGCAGCTATTTTTTATGGGATCCCTGTGGTATGGAATTTTAGCATAGTTTCTTCTCTTGTAATCATTTATTAAATGTTTATGTATTCCATCATTCACTCCATTAATTTATGTTGAATGTTTTCAAGTTAGATAGGTAGAATCCATTATTACAGTGCTCTGCCTTGGGAAATCATTCAATATTTTATGTTTTCTACTTTTTGAGAAGGATTCATCTCATATGCCCTCCTCAACTCCTCACCGGTCTTAAACACTTCACAATCATAAAGCCAAAGGTGTTAAGGTCCATGCCTACCTTGCCTCGTAGAATATTTTTCATTTCTGATTTAATTTCCCAGACTTAAACTGCCCAGCTCGATCTGATCCAACAAACACCAAAAAAACCTATCAAAACCTTTCGAGCTACTATACCTAGCCTAAAATCATTTTTCGCAGTCATCCTTGACTGAGATTCCTTACGGAGAGAGCCCTCTCCCTGCATTGTAGGGCTAGCAACAAGGTTAAGCGTGGTTTTTGGTTACTCTGGCTTGCCTTCCTTCAGCTTGAGGTCAATCTAGGTGATAACAGGAAGGATGGCTTCAGCTCCATATACCAATTCATAAGGTTAAGTTCCAATTGATCTCTTTGTGCACACTCTATCAACCCACAGAGCATACTTCAGCTTCAAATGCCATGACTTCTTATTTTCCTGCAACACCTTCTTAATAATCCTCACAATGCTCTTGTTATAAGATTCAGCAAGACCATTACATTATGGATAATATGCAGTAGAATTCCCAAGTGAAATGTGATATTGATGACAAAAACTAATCAACTTCTTAGATTTAAATTATTGTGCATTATCAGTGATGACCTTTATAGGACAACCAAACCTAGACAATATATTATTTTCCAAAAATGAAATGATAACTAAATCATTTGCTTGCCTAGGTGGGATTGCTTCAATCCACTTGGTGAAATAATCAGTTGCTGTAAGGATCCATCGATGCTGACCTGAAGATGATGGATGAATCTCACCAATGAAATCTAGTCCCCACTGCTAAAATGGTGCCTCAACATAGATGGTCATCAAGGGTAAAGGTACAAGCTTCTTCTTACCATAAAAAAATATGGCATTCATGGCAGGCAACAATCTTTTTGTAGACATATTTAAACATTGTAGGCCAATAATATCCTGCTCTAAGAATCTTGTTTTCCGTAGCCTTCCAATAATGATGACCTGCATAATATCCTTTTTGAAACTCCTCAATCAATTTTTTAGCCTCCTCTTCCATCAAACAATTCAAGAGAATACCACCGGTGTTAGTATGAATTCTTCGTCGAAGTGTACGAAAAAGAACCACTTTAGCTACGCATAACTAATAGCCCTAACAACAATAGAGGCTGAATGGAAAGACATTAAGCAGAAAAGTAAAGAGTTTGCTCCATGCATCCAACAGACAAGACAAGAACGCGATTTTTTGAATGAATTTTTATATTACAGGGCACCTGGGAGGAAACAAGAAGGTGTATCCAGATCTCCTCAATGGGATGGGTTCTTTGTAGTCCTCAGCACTTCAGATCTAAGCTTTCTCTCTCTTGTAGATGTAGGAAACCCAATGTAGAAGGTAGAGCTCAATGGGAGAAAAATGGTAGAAATGAGACCAAGTGTATAGATCCAGAGTGATCTTCTATGCAACAAAAGGTGAAGAATGAAGGGGAAAAACCCTCCTATTTATAACAAAATATTGGGTCATTCTAGATCTTGGTGCATGATTAAAATAATGTTAATCAAATCTAGATCCACCTCTATGGAATATTTTATTATTATTTGTTGGAGGGAAAGGGTGTTTGACTTGGGTCAAATCCCTTGATTAGTGAAGAATAAATAAATAAATGATTTATTTATCTCTTTAAGGAAGTGGTTGGGATATAATCAAATAAATAATGATTTATTTAATTAATGGTGGTTGATTTGGTCATATTTAACAAGGAATATTATTTAAATAATTATTCCTAGAAATAATAAGATAACTATGGGTTTATCTCATTAATTTCTTTGTTTTTGGGTTAAACATGACTGGGAATAATAATTAAATTATGGTTTAATTAATTATTCCTTTTGGGGTTTCCTAATTAACATAGTGAAAGCAGCTTTACTTGGGGTAAAACTGGTCTTACATGGTGTACTTGGGTCCATCTAATGATAAAAGGTTAGATGACCAAAAAATGGTGTAACAGATTGCCCCCCAGCGTGCGAGTGTCAGGAGCAAATCGTATGACCGAAGTACGTTGTAAGAATACAATCACCAGACGACAAAAGGGGAGGTCAGAGAGAGAAGTGTGAGGTAGATAGTGTGCCGAAGGACTAGACCCTGAGGAGACGAGACTCGCAGGTGCAAAAAGTCTCTTTTTATGAGAGGGTACCTGTGCTGAAGGCGGCGGGGGAGGCATACCTATGCCCGCCGTGACAAAGTACAAAAGAATAGTGTGTCCAGTAAACAAGGGACCGAACTATAGAGTACAGCTGGCATAATCAAGGGCCAGGTAGAAATACAATGAAGAGTCTCACATACGTGCTGTGCCTGGGATAACAGCCAGGACTAGTACAATAATATATGAGTACATGAGATAAATACAACCCAAATGCCCCCTGTAAATGGGGAAGGGCTCACAAAATCTGACTGATACATGCAAATCATAGAGGTGCTGCAAGTGGCTAAGGCCAACATCATCAAAATCTGGAGCGGCATCAAAGGCTGCAATGAAGAGGTCATCCGGGCATGTGGGGGGCTACTTGCAGGGCCACCCCCTCATGAGGGCTGAGACATCTCACACACGCCCGGGAATCATCAAGAGCTGCTGCTGGGTCACTGGACTGTCCAGTATACGAATCTCGATCATGCTGAAAGGAGCTGGAGAAGCAATCAAGTCAAAGGGAAGTGAGAGATCCCCCCGCCTGATCCGAGGCACCGAACAAGAGTGGAAGCTGGAACCAAGGTACACCACCCTCTAGACCTTGCTTCTGGAATAAATGTGCTGATGTCGACAGAAGGAGGTCCGCCGTAGGTGAGGCAATGAGAGATCCTCAACTAAGGCACGAGAGAAGAACAATAGAGCGACAGACAGACTGACACCAATGATGAGAGTGGAAATGGGAAGGATGGAGTGGCGAATGGACGACTTCCCTTGTTAGAGCATAAAGGCATGAATGACATGGCAGCGACTGACACAATATCGAAAGGGACAGGGGACAGTGGGGCTGAAGGTCATGATATGCGACACAAGAGAGGAACCAAGAAAAAAAGGATGGAGGGCTATAGTGGGGTGTAAAAGGACGCAGGATAGACTCCATGAATGCAATGATGACTCGACTTGGATGCTCTAAACAAGGGCGACTGTATAGTGCTGCCACACAGTAAAGGCCCCAATGGGGGGTCATAGAAGCATGAGTACAAGGTGGGCACTCATGACGAAAATCAACACGAACATGGACAAGTAAGGGGGCGATATGGTGTCCCAAGTACAAGTGTCGTAAGTGAGGAAATTCGATTTTAAGGAGCGGTGAAGTGACCCTTCGTGGAAAAAATGTGTCCGGGTGAAGTATCAAATCACCAAAAACTAAGTAAAACCCATTTGAGAGCTCGGTGAGATCTAACCAGCGGTGCTGACGGTTCGTCGAACGCGGCTACGGTGTGGTCGCAGCAGTCGAAAGAAGAAACAGGGGTTCTCTTTTAATGAGGCAGTTTTCCCTCCAAAATCATTCATTTGCTATTGTTGATGTGGTGAATGTGGAGAGGAGAGAAGGCCCTAAATCTTGCGGCGAACGTAGGGGACAAACCGACCGTTGGATTCGAGATCTGTCAGTTGGAGGTAAGAGGCCTAACCTTGCTCTTGCATTTTGATGGATTAGATTTGCAGTTTAGGGCCCAACACCCCAGAAACAGCCCCTCCCTCATCTCTACGGCCGGGTCGCACTTTTTGGGGAAAAAAGTGCGACCCAGGACGCAGGTTTTAGGGCAAAAAGTGCGACCTGGTCCAGAAAATGGCAGAAAACTGCGACCTGGGAGATGAGGGGGGTTTGGTGCTGTTTTATGGCTGGGAGTTGGGTTTTGGTGAAGTAGGAAAAATGAAAAAACAGATGCTGGCTATCTAAAAGAAAATAAAACATGCATTTCAGAGGGGAAATGCTAAGGGTAATATTTCTTAAGATAGAGTGCATTGCGAGGGTTAGGAAGGGGATGGCCTTCGAAATCCTCTAAGAGGTATGCCCCTTTTGCCAAGATCCTTACAAATGATGTAAGGGCCTAGCCATAATGAGTCAAACTTCCCATGACCCAGGACATCATGGGCCTGGTCATATACTAGAACAAGATCGCCTTCGTAAAAAGTGCGAGGCTGGACTTTTCGGTCATACTGAGCTTTGGTGCGTTTTTTGGCCGCTTCCATGGTTTGCAAGGCAACACGGTGGTATTCGGAGGCACGCTCAAGCATGATAGGTCGTTGTTCTAGCGCTGGGGTGTCAGGGAGAAGTTCAACGGCTAGTTGTAGAGAAGGAATTTCACCCTCGATTGGTAAGACAACCTCCTCTCCAAAAACGAGGTGAGGAGGGTTACGGTTGGGGGGCAGAGGTGCCCCCAAGCATGGTGTGGTCATGCCAAAATGTATTTAGAAAAATGGGAATCTAAACACATTTTAATGATGTGGTGTGCCATTTGTTCTGGTTATGGTTATGCAGTTTGAGAAAGGAAATGGAGGATTACCAATCTCTTTTGGTACTACATATAGGGATCAAATGGACTTTAAGTTTCCGAATTGGCATACCTGGTGTCACTATCCCAAAAGGAGGATTTAGAGATAATGAACTGATGCTCTCGTAGAAAAGCTATAGGTTGGTCAACAATAATGTCTAAGAGACTGGGTTGCTGATGTAAGATGAGGGAACGATAAGGGGTATCGTCCCTAGAGTGATCTGAAGTGATATGGGACTCTAGAGGTTCTTCTAAATGTGGAAGAATACTGGGTCTAGAGTCAACACGACCAGATACACTAGGAGAGTGGTGGAGAATGGCTTCTCTTGGTCTCTCAAATGTGGGTGCCCCCTTACCCAAACATTGGGTTTTGATGTAATGGCCACAAGGTGGATGTGGTGTCAACGCATGGGTTCGATGTAAGGGGGAATAGATAAAGTCAGGGGTGGGAATTTCTTCCATAATGTCGTTATCGTGATAGAAGATGGGGTGACCGGTGGAAGAAGAACCACCTGACATGGTGAAGTGGCCTGAATCATCATCATGAGAAGAGAGGTTCACATGCGCATCGTCACAATGGGTGACCGAAGAGTAAGTAGATAAAGGATCAACCGATGTTGAGCCCAAGATGACCGCTGAAGGAAGGTCAAGCGAAACAACAGGGGAGGATTCAGATGGAATGTTCCCCAAGGGTCTCATGGATGATGATAGGTAGAAAATGCTGGACGAAGGCTCCGTCATCTCGACATCCGGAGGGGGAAAGTCAATGGGAGCAGTCATATCTGGTAGTTCTGCTGAAGCAGAATGCGCAAATATGGGAGAGGTGTACTCATTGCGCTTGGCCTCGAATTGGTGGACTGCGGCAGTAGAGGTGCGGAAGTCCTCGAGGCGGGGACAAATATGGGTGTGATGGCCATGGAGATCACACAAAGCACGGGGGTGGTTGGTGTGAATAGTCTTGGGGTTCTTGGCCGCGGTTGTGGAAGGAACAAAGGCTTCTGGGACCGCGGACTCAGGGAACGTGACATTAACCATGGGCTTTAGATGAAGTAATTCAGGACAGGTATGGGAGGCGTGACCGACAACATCACACAAAGCACCCTGGATGGTGTGCTTTGGAGGCTGAGGAGGAGCAAGGTTTGTCGGGGCAGCCTTGTCCTTTGATGCCCCCTTGCGAGCTTTGCCCTTCTTACCCGAAGCGGTCGCAACAGGAGGTGGTTCCTGTTGAAGTGACTGAGGCACTGATGCAACGGGAGAAGCCATGGGGACCGGTTGAACCGAGGTCAAAGCGATATAAGGTTTGGGTTGACCAGGAAAGGTGGGGGCTGGAGGATCAAGGTACCAAACGGGAATCCCAAGTGTCAAGTTAGGAAGAGAGAGGGTGGCCATGACTGGTACCGTGTGCACTCCTGGTGGGGGAGCTAGGAACGGTATCTGACCAGAGGGGGAATGGCCAGGTGGGACGGCTCCTAAATGGCTAAGGCCTGGAGGAACCGTGCCAGGGGGATAAAGGGGCTCATGACTACCAACTGCAGGTGAAGGGCTAAGAGCAGTTTGCGGAGGGCAAGGTTGCTGACTAGCCAAAGCAGGTTGCTTGAGAGCAGCCCGAGACGATTGCATCATGCAAACATTCGATGAGCTGGGGTCAGAGATAGGAGGAGGGGGGAGACTAGGAAAAGTTCCAAGCAGGGAGGAATCCTTGTAAACGCCGGGGGAGACACTGGTCAAGGAGTCGACGGTTTGCTTGTTGGCTACAGAAGAGATGGTCATCTCAGGTGAGGTCTGAGATTTTGGCTCATGATATGTCAACTGGTCAATGGTGACTATCTTCCCGTTATGGGGGAAAGACATCTTGCGGAAAACCGCGGATGGGATAGCAGACATAGAATACGTGTAGCTTCGCCCCAATAGAATGTTGTAATCTAGCGGGGCGTCGATGACTTCGACGTCAACGCAAACAGTCTTACCGGCGAGGGTGATAGGACAATTACGAAACATGCCAATGGGCTGGGAGGCATGACCGTCCCATGCTCGAAGGGTGATCGTGGAAGGGGCCAGTTCAGGGGATCCGAGTTGCTTCCAAACCGAAGCGGACATCACGCAGGTGGATGCCCCCTCATCAATGATACGCCGGGATACGTTGGCGTTCCGGATTTTGACTGGGATTTGGAAGGCGACGGAAGGAGGGAGAGGAGGATGGTCTGATTGAGTGGCGTCGAAAACAATCATTTGGTCGTCAGCAGGATCTACAGCGCCCAAGGCAGATAGTAGAGCCTTCTTTTGGGAAGGGCATGACTGGAGGAGTTCCAGTGTGGAAACGGCGGCAAGAGATTGCGCCAAATCATCTACTATGCTATACGAATGGGCAGCTCGACTGGGAGCAGCGTTTCGACGTAGTGGGCCCTTAGGTATCTTGGTATGAACCTCAACTTTTGGTTGAGGGATATGTAAGGGGCCACTAGGTGACGAGAGAGGCTCTATAGAACCCGAAGAAGGATGCTCGGAGGCAGACTGAGTAGGAGGCTTGGGGTACTAGCGAGACCGAGTTTGAAGGTGAAGGTCGACGGTCGGGGAAGGATTGGAGTTCATCATGAGGATCTGGTAATTGGAGGAACCAGAATGGGAAGGTTGAGGGGCCACCTGTCCGTCAGGTGGTTGGGTAGCCATGAATCCCTGCTGTGCATTCACCTACTCTTGAGGGGGCGGTGACTGCTGTTGCAGGGGTTGAGAAGGCAAGGGAGGCGAAAACGCATATGCTAGAGGAGCTGGCGCACCAGGCTGTGGATAAGGGTAATGGTTAGGTTGGGTAACATTGAGGTAAGCAAGAGGTTGGGCAAAAGGATGAGGCATGCCATATCCTGGATGCGTGCTACTGGGAGGGGGAGAAGTGCAAGAAGTGGTGCCCCCTCCCCCAGGAAAACCATAGCTCATGAGAGGTTGAGCGGATGGATGAGAGATAGATCCAACGATACGGTCGACAGCATGAGGTGCCCCTGGTGTATGGGCATCACCGGGTTTGGGGAGATCAGGTAGGACAGTAGGATCATAACCTGTCTGAGCGTAGATCAGGTCATATTTTAACGCCATTTGGAGGGCATCTTCTTCGGTTTGAGGAAAATGTGATGCGACATCTTTCCCAATAGGGGACAAGAGAGATCTAAGGAACCAGTCCATGTAGACACGGTCTTCGAAGGGAGGAGATTGGCATAGGCTCCGTCTTCTTCGCCATTCCTGGACATGGGTAGAAAGGTGGGTCGAAGAGGTTTGCTTGAAGGAAGTCAAGAGTTCGATACCAGTGTCATAACGAAGGGGAAGCTGGAAGTAAGATAAAAAAGCTCGGGCAAGAGTTGCAAAGGTGGTATGGGAGGAAGTGGGCTGATCAACATACCACTTGGAAGCTTCACCTGTAAGCGTGCGTTGGAACAATCGAAGACGAACAGAGTCATCGGTAATGGAGGTCGATGAACACCACATGTGGAAAGATCGAACATGATTTGAAGGATCTTCTCCAGCATGGCCTTCAAACTTTGGGATGTCGGAAGGGAGCTTTGTCGGCATAGCAGGCCAACTAGCATTATGGTGTATAGGGTCGTTTATCAACCGGTCCAAATCGGGGAGGCCGAGGCCTGCCAAGAAGGGGAGCACGGGTGAAGCCGAGGTAGTTCCTGTGGTGGTTCTGCTAGTAGTAGTCCCGGCATTAGGGCCGGGATTCCCGCTAGTGTTAGGCCCTGGACCCGACATAGTGGAGGTGACAGGGGGGAGAACTAGAAGGAAAAGAAGAACCCAAAGAATCAGAGAAGGACTGGCTCGACGACGGTGGGACGGAGCAGGTCGATCGACCGGAGACTGAGGGTGAAGGCCAAGGAGGCTTCGGGAAAGGTGCCTTGGGGGCGCAATGATGACAGGAAGAAGGAAACCGACAAGGGCAGAAAGGGACAGAATCAAGTAATGTCAAGGGCAGATAAGGTGCAGTGACAATTGATTTTAGAGTCTTTGCCAGGCGGTGTTAACCAGACGCTTCTTCACTTAGGGTCAGTGTGTGGCGTGCGTTAATTTTTAATTTTTAAACCCTTTCCGTTTTGAGAGCAAGAAAAAAGTGTGCTGCGTAGCTGAAAATAAACCTACAGAGAACAGAATAAAATGCTGAAATAACAGAAAAATAACAGCTACTTGTGCATCTATCTAACCCAAGAAAGTGGGTCTCTCAAAACTATGCTGAAAAGAAAGGGAAACACTATGTAAACACACAAAAAGAGCTCAACAGATCTAGGGTCGAAAGGGACAGGGATCTGGAGGATAAAGCGGCAGGAAAGAGGTGCAGATCACAGCCAAGAGGCAGAGGCAAGGTGGCTGGAAAAAGGAAGGAAATCAGCAAAAACCGGAGGGGGCAAGGCGGAGGCCTTCAAAGGGGGTCCAAAAAAAACGACAAGAGGTGATTTGAAAGGAAAAGAAGCTGATATAAAAGGGATCTGAGGATGAGGTATCAGATCTGAAAAAGGGAAGGCTGAAACTCTGAAAAATCAGACACCTAAAACAGCTAAAACTCTTCCACCAAAAGTGGAGGGTACTGAAGCCCTAGGGGGCTAGGTTCCCACTTATATGAGCAAAAGCAGATCAGAAACAAGTCGAAACGGGCTGAGACAGAGGATGGAAAACCCTGACAGAAGCTTCAGAAAAACCCAGAAAAAGTTCAGAAAAACAGCAGAAAAAAGTCCAGGTCGCGGTTTTTGACCAGTTTTTCGCTCCGGTCGCAGTTTTGGGGCTGTTTTCTGCGACCTGAGGCTTGAGGTCGCACTTTTTGGGCCAAAAAGTGCGACCTGCACTTCCGGGACTCTCGGCGGCAGATTTCAGAAAAAAAAAAATGTCGTCTCAGCTGCGGCTGATGTCGGTCACCTGCGCAATAGGGCCAGAAACACACGGAAGTTAGAAATTTTAATGTTTGAGGGCTTTATGAGGAAAAACCACATGAAAATAGGAAAAACAAAAAGCTGAAAAGAAACCCTAGGGTCTGAAGTAGCTGGATATGCAGGAATAGGAAAAACGACAACGGTCGTAATTTAAAACCCGTGTGGAGTCGCCATTTGTTAGTATGAATTCTTCGTCGAAGTGTACGAAAAAGAACCACTTTAGCTACGCATAACTAATAGCCCTAACAACAATAGAGGCTGCAAAACATCTTCAGATCTGCGATTAGTAGTTAAAATGCTACAACAAACAGATCTATAAATGGAAAGACATTAAGCAGAAAAGTAAAGAGTTTTCTCCATGCATCCAACAGACAAGACAAGAACGCGATTTTTTGAATG